>SJXQ01007358.1:1365875-1390307 GCA_006408695.1 Aepyceros melampus | reverse complement strand
GGGAAGGTGTCAATACAGCAAGAATCTGTCAAAGAGTCAGCAGCTACGCTTCCTTCAAGAGGAGTATTCACTCCGCAGCTGGAGACCTCCTTCGTCTGGCAGGCTTCACTCATCTGTCATCTTCCTGTCCCTGTAAACATTTGGGTTTACAAGCTGGGCTTTATGGACTTGTCTTTCCCACCTTAGGGGAAAGACAATTTACTCAGTTTAAACTCCAAGGCCAACACAGCAACACATCACAGTTGTTTTAAGGTTTGCTGAGTGGATAAGAGAAAATAAAAATAATAAAACAATGGCCAGTATAATCGTTTCTTAACTAGGGCTGAGATTAGCATAAGGCAAGTGAAGAGCCCAGTGAACAAAATCTAAGGTGCTGGCTTTTAGGGTCAAGACCTCCTCCTAGTTCTCTTTCTACCACATGCCAGTTTTGCTTATGAGCCTCATTTGCCTGAATGGGTTTTGAAGATTTCCATCTCTCACCACATATAAGGGTTAGTAGTGAACAGAGATTGAGTGTGTGTGTGTGTGTGGTGGTGGGGGGGCGGTGAAGGGAGGGGCGCCTGCACATGCACTCCATCAGACACGTCCAACTCTTTGCAACTATGCACTGTAGCCCACCAGGTTCCTCTGGAATTTTCCAGGCAAGAATACTGAAGTGGTTTCCATTTCCTACTCTAGGTTATCTTCCCTGTCCAGGGATCGAACGTCGCGTCTCTTGGTTTCCTATATCGGCAGACAGATTCTTTACCACTGCGCCACTTGGGAAGCCAGAGCAGTGATTACCTAGTAGTAATTAAAAGCTCAGGCTCTGAGGTCAGAAAGCCCTGAGTTCAAACCCTTACAGTATCACTTGCAGAAGTCATACTGCTAAGGAGATGGTGCACCTCCCTCAGTTCCAGGTTCTTCTTCCTCGTAGGGCTGTGAAGAGGATGAAATGAGACAGGTACAGAAAGAGCTTGGGCTTTTACCTGATACAGAATACATGGTACCTCTAATGAAAATAACAACAGCAAAAGTAAAATTCACATCATTACTAGAACGTCACTAACTGATATCAGAGGAAAGTTCATGCCTAGTTTATCAAAACTGATTAGCAGTTTACAGTGTGCAAAACTGCACAAGAACTTTAGAGGAATGTACAAGGATATAAAATGTAGGTGCTGATCTAGAGGGGTCAGATCACAAGCTTTCTGTAAAAATCCAGGTAGTAGATTGTTTACAGACTTTGTGCGCCATTAGTCTTTTATTGCCAAAGACAATATGTGAATGAATGGGTGTGGCTGTTTTAATAAAACTTTATTTACAACAGGCAGCAAGCCAGCTTTGTCCATTCTTGATCTAGTTTGATAAGCGAGGACTTGTAATATTCCTTATAAAAACACAGCCAATATCAGAAGATCGCCCATTCAAGATTCAGATGTTAATGGTTTTAGAAGAGGCCAGATCTTAACTGGTTGAGTTCAGGTAAGTGTTTAGAGAGGACAGCTAGATAGGGAGACTACCTAAGTCATGGAGATGAGATATATCTGTCACTGGTCTGGGGGTGGCACTCAGTAGTTCTGGCTGGAGAAAAGAGGGGAGAAATTCATAGAGAGGCAGACTACAGGAGTGGAAAGGAAGGATGGATAAGAATATAAGGGTCAAAGACTGCAAGACTGAATTTTTACAAAAAGGAACAGTTTGCTGTGCCCCTAGTCTGTCCAGGAGGCTGTTTTTCAATCCACCCAGAAATAATGAAGTGAACAGTACCCTTTGTGGGGTAGGTTGCTAAATTTTCATCTGGGAAGACAGAAGTTGAATTTTGTCATTGTCATATGGGAGCAAAGCGGTGTCATGCTGGTGTTTGGTATTTATTTCTAGTAATACAATGTGTTTCATTAAAAATGGAGCTCTGCTCATTTGCCCATCATCTGCCCTTAACTTTTGCCAGGAAGCCAAAGTCTAGGCCTGGGCATCTTAGTATCTCCAGGTAGGATGACTGGGAAAGAATATATGCTAAAATAAATCATCCTGGAGGGTGAGGAGAGGCAGGCCCTAACAGAATTTTCCCTGGAGAACCTTAGCTGAGCTACTGAGGGGATACTGAGCTACTGTGGGGATACTGAGCTACTGTATCCCAGAGGAGGGAGAAGGACAGGCTTGAGGGAAAGGATGAGAAATGAACCTGGGATCTCTCTCACCACCTCTTCTTTCCAAATCTCCAATACATTCTCTTTCTATTTTCCTTAATGAGCCAACTCTATGCCAGTTCAAGGGAATCTAGGAAGAGATATTAACCCAAACGGGCTCTGGGGGAAATATGAGTGACTAATAAACACAAACAAAGGTCCTTATCCCACTAGTAACACGGGACTTGAAATATCTTAGCACAGAGTTACACATGAAAGGTCAGAGGTCTTTCTAGAGAGGGCCCCTCTGTTCAGGCTGAGATTATAATGTGGACTAGAATATGCTGGGTCTATCTCATGATATAAATGATTCTGATTCTAATTCAAAAAACATACTAAAATAAGGGATTACAACAATAAAGAAACTGATATTTTGGTACATAAAAATAGTGAGGTTTACAGGAATACAAGAATCCTGGAAACTGGCAGAACAGCCAACACCAGCAGTCAAGTTAGTCTCATACTAGGCTGGCCTGGTGGCACTCAGGGTGCGCGTGCTCAGTCGCTCAGTCGTGTCCAACTCTTTGAGACCCTATGGTTTATAGTCCGTCAGGCTCCTCTGTCCACGGGATCCTCCAGGCAAGAATGCTGGAGCAGGTTGCCATGGCCTCCTCTAGGGGATCTTCCTGACCCAGGAATGGAACCTGCTGCTGCTGCAAAGTCGCTTCAGTCGTGTCCAACTCTGTGCGACCCCATAGACGGCAGCCCACCAGGCTCCCCCGTCCCTGGGATTCTCCAGGCAAGAACACTGGAGTGGGGTGCCAGTTCCTTCTCCAATGCATGAAAGTACAAAGTGAAAGTGAAGTCACTCAGTCGTGTCCGACTCTTAGCGACCCCTTGGACTGCAGCCCACCAGGCTCCTCTATGCATAGGATTTTCCAGGCAAGAGTACTGGAGTAGGTGCCATTGCCTTCTCTGAGGAATGGAACCTACATCTCTTGAATTACAGGTGGATTCTTTACCATTGAGTCACCAGGGAAGCCCCTTAGGGTATGACCCCAGACTAATAGGATCAGCCATTTCCTCTGGAACTTGTGGGACTCTCAGGTCCCAACCCAGATACACTGAACAGAAACTCTGGGAATGAGGCCCAGCAATCTGTGTTTTCACCATCCCTCCAGGTGATTCTGATGCACGCCAAAGTTTGAGAACCACTGATCTATTAATATCCAGAATATGTCATGTGAGTGTTCCAAAGCAACTATCCTTTATCATGGCCACAGACTCTGACTCAATAGATTTGGGAAGGGGATCCCATGTACTTGCTCTTGTTTTCTAAGGTTTTCAGGCATCCAGCTATGTTTCTGATTACCACTCCTGTGGAGGGCTTCTCAAACCTGGCTGAACATTGGAATTAACCAGGGGATGCTTAAGGCATCACAATGGCTGAGTTCTACTCCAGCCATTCGCACTTGGTCTGAAGTACAGCCTGGCTTGGCGATAGCGGGGGAGCCTCAAAGTTCCCAGGCAATTCTCATGTATATTGCGAAGTTTATTATAATATATACTCATGTACACTAATATATTAGTATATCTAATATACAGTTGTATTAAAATCACCTGGATAATTCATTAAACCAAATTCCTCAGCCCCCCCACCCCGCCCAAAGAATCTATAGGTTTGGGTATGGGCCTAGAACTTTCACTTCTAAAGGATTCCCAAGTGATGTGCTAACCGATACCGCTCTAGAGGAATATGCTTACTTTTTAGATACCTGAGATCTACCCTGGGTTGGGATGGCCAACTTTCTACCCTCTGTTCGTCCTCCAAACTCTTATACATTTATCATTCATTCTTCCTTATAAAGTACCCATCCAGTTAAATTATCAACATTTTTAAGGCAGAGCTATGCTCCGGGAGTTGGTGACGGACAGGGAGGCCTGGCATGCTGCGATTCATTGGGTTGTGAAGAGTCGGACTGACTGAGCAACTGAACTGAACTGAACTGATGCTTAAAATGTATCTTAAATGTATCGTTTAAAGCTATGCTTAAAATGTATCTGTGGAATCAGTAGGAATCAGTGAGTTGCACTCAGTAGGTATTCAGGTGAGTAAGTGCACAAATGTCTCAGCGCCACGTCCCAATGCTTCTTTTCTCCCTACTGGGTCAGCTAGCCAGGCCAATCCATCAGGGGCCCTGATCTCATCGAGAAGAATCGAGGCATCTATTTTTCTTTTAAGATGACGGGAAGGTAAATATCCGTCCAGTCCTAGAGATTTAGGTTGCTTGGGGAGACTGTTCCAATAATACCCCAGATGAAGTACAGCCATCTGGAGAGTGTTTGGCATCGATGGAAACCTACCGCTGAATTTGTTCCTGGAAGACATTCATTTTAGAATGTTATTTCCAATTTGGCACATCACAGAGCTGTACAAGTCAGAGAGGATTTAGAATCTCTGCTACCTACAGAGGGCATCTTATTTAAAGCATGTCCCTGACAAAGCAATATCAAGGAAGCACAATTGGAAATCTCCTACAGGGGAATAATCTCTCTACAGCTACAGCAGGTACTGGGACAGCTAAGCTTCCTAAAAAAAATCTAAACTTTTATCCTTCCACTTTGCTGGGGTTGCCTTCTTCAGAGCCCAGTCACAGGAACAGAACTTAATACGTTCATTTCTCTTGTCCCACAACAGCAATTCAGTCTCAATGCCATTGCCAAGATGCATGGTGCCACAGAGGCTTCCCCCACCCCACAAAATAAAAGCTCAGGCAAAGAGTAGAGTTCATAATCTAACACGATGGTCCATTCAAGACGGACTAACAGCAGGTAGCACCGTGGTGAAGAATCTGCCTGCCAATGCAGGAGACGCAGGAGACTTGGGCTCAATCTTTGGGTCAGAAAGATCCCCTGGAGTAGGAAATGGAAACCCATTCCAGCATTCTTGCCTGGAGAATCCCATGGACAGAGGAGCCTGGATGGTGGCTACAGTCCATGGCTCACAAAGAGTCAGACACGATTGAGCACCACCACCATAGCACCAAAAGCAATAACATGGGTTATTTCTACTTAGTAGGGTACCCATATGGAATAAAGCAAGAAGCTCAGAAGAGGAGGCTGAGTACTTTGGAAGTTAAAAAAAAAGTTTAAAAAAGTACTTTGGAAGCTGTTAAGTTACAGAAATTATCATTAACTCAATTTTTCCAAAGAATGGAATGAGTTACTTTGCTTCTCAATTTCCTTTCCCACCTGGGAGAACCAATGCAATACTGATAGGGAGTCTTTCTGCCTTTTGTCGGGGGACTGGAGCAAGGAGGAAGCTGCATTTAGTCTTCGATCTTATTGGATAAGACTGCTAGACTAATTTTTAAGATGTGACTATCATGGCCACATACACTTATATCTTGAGCACAGGACATTATTAAGAAACACGGGCCTTGCAGGTAGACTGTCCAGGTCCAAAGTCACTGTCACTTACCTACTCTGTGACTTTCAGCAAGTTACTGAATCTCTCCCTGCCTTGGTGTCTCCCTTTAGAAAATGACACCTATTTCACAGCACCGTTTGGAATACTACCTGAGATAACGATCTATATGTACCTGACATACATACATGTACATACACAGATAATATGTATAATATAAATGTATAATATGAATGCATCCATCTCTACTCTGGTTACAGAAGAACTCTCTTTTACAGCATGTTCTTTCTCTCCCCCCTTCTTTTTCAACCTCTCTCCACTCCCAAAACACATCTGACCCCAAAAAGAGAAGCTAAAAAAAAAAAAAAAACCAAAAATTTTAATATTCTTTATTATTATTATTTTAAATAAAACCACTGACTACAGGGAAGAGTTTACTTCGAAGGCTCTGAGCTTTAGAGACTCTAGATGTAGGAGTTAAAAGTCCAGCAATCTCAGTTTTGGAGTAGGTGACCTCTGGGGACTCTCAAAGGCCCTTTCTTCCAGACCTTGGGCACTGTGACCTGGAACCCCTTGGCCTTGGTGGTTGAGTCCAATATCAGATGCCAGGTACCTACGGCAGGGCAAAGTCAGGCTGCCCTTCCTGCTGCTAACCATGCACTGCCCGCCTGACGTGAGCTCATTTGTCCCCCTTCCCTCTTCTATCAGACTTATCTCACGCTGATCCAGCAAACTCCAGGACAGTCCTGTAGGGGGAACCAGAGTCCTTTCTTTTCAGAGCTCAAAGAGAGTTCAGAGTTCTGGAGATAAAGGTGGGGCTGGAGCCAGGGCCTCTATTACACCTTTTTGCCTACGCAAGCCTTAAGTGCATTTAATTCAGTTTGGGTGGGGTAGTGAGGGGTTTCATTTCATTCACCATATTAATGAATTCCCTAGCATCCATCTAAGAAAGCTATTTAATTCTTTTTGGTACAGACTTTGTACCATTAGTATCCTTCTAATAAAAATAACTTCAATAAACACTTGCTAAGCTTCCACTGCAAGCAAGAGTGTCCCAGCTGTACAAAAAGTGAAAAAGTTAATAGCACTTTCCGTCACAAGACTCACATCCTAGAGCAGTGGGGTCCAGGAGAATTTCTATGATGATGGAAACTTTTTATATCTCCACTAATATCTTAGCCACTAGCCATGTGAAACTCTCAAGTATTTGAAATGTGGTTAGTATGACTGAAAAATTGAGTTTTTACTTTATTTCATTTTGATTGGTCTACATATAGTCAGATGTGGCCAGTGGCTACCCTATTGGACAGCATGGTCTAGACTGGAAAACCATGCTACTTAAGACAGGTGCCCATGACCCCCAGGCCAGAGTATCTGCCTCCCCTGTAGCCTGCAGAAAGCAGTCTCTGATCTTACTCTACACTTCCTGAGTTAGAAGCTGCACTGGAATAAGATCTTCTGGTGCCTCATCTACATACTGAGTCTTAGGAAACACTCTTCTAGGGAGGAATCCATTCAACAGTCATAGAAGATATATATATGTCTTCTATATATGTACGTATATGTGTGTGTATATGCAAGTGGTTCTCTCAGTCTCTCGCAGTCTCTCATAGTTTTTGTGTGTTATGTCTGGGTTGGGTCCTAAGAATCTGTGTTTCTTTATTGTGCTTTAGATGCAACTGGGGAGTGTTAAAAAAAAAAAAATGCTGAGCCTGGACCACTGCCTGCCTAGATCCTCTGATTTAATTTGTTGGAGGTTTGGCCTGAGCATCGAGACTTTTAAAAGCTCTTCAGGGATTCTAACGGACACCGAATATGAGAACCTTCCCAGCACAGCCTAGGACAGCGGTTCTCAAAACTGGGTGGATGTCAGAATGACCAGGAAGGCTTATAAAACACATTGCTGGAGTTTTTGATTCATTGGGTCTGGGTTGGGTTCTAAGAATCTGTGTTTCAAACAAGTTTTCAGGCAATGCTGATGCTGCCTGCTGGTCTGGCAAGCCACTCAGTCATTTCTTTTTTAAAGCACAGGTTTTAGAATCAGACTGACCTGGGCTGAGCTCTCAATCCACTATTTACTACCTGAAGAAGCTAACTAATCCCCAAACCATAGCTCTTTAAATTGTAAAACTAGACTAGGTTTCTGTGAATGTTATTAAATAATTGAGGTAATGCATCTGAAGTGTTGAGCCCAGTGTCCGCTCTTAATAAGCAATCAAATTCATTATTATCATTAGTGTAAGAAGAGACACCCATTCACTCATTCATTCAATAAGCACAAACTGTGTCAGGCACTGCTCCAGATGCTGGGAACACGGCAAAAAAAAAAACCCAAAACACAACAAGACGGTCAAGGTCTCTGCCACACTATCCATACAACTGGACTTTTAACTGAGAGGAGAAAACGGACTGATTATATAGCTCTTACAACACAAATCACAAGAATGAAGGAAGTAAAGGTCAGGGGAGAATTCGTTCCAACTGGGAGAATGGGAAAGCTTCACCCAGGAGGTGGGGTTAGAGCTGCGCATTCATGCAGAGAGAGAGATGACATTCAGACAGGAAGGGAAAAACTCACTCCTGAGGCAGGCAAGAGGGAAGATGAGCAAGTCAGATACAGCCTGCTGGGGCCGCAGCGGGAGGCTAAGGAGAAGGGAAGCAGGCAGGTAGGACTGGGTGCCGAGCACTGCCCCCACTCTCTGCCTAAAATCACACCCTGCTTTCGTTTTTTAAATTTCAATACGCTAAAAATTACCCAAGTCTAGAAAGTGAAACCAGCCAAAGGCTTTCATTCTTTTTATATATATATATTTTTTTTAGTTCTTGGACTTAATTTTTTAGGAAGTATACTTTTTAATTGGAATATAATTGATTTATAATGTTGTATTAGTTTCAGTTGTACAACAACGTGAATTAGCCGTAAGTATACATATATCCCCTCCCTCTGGAGGGTCCCTCCCACCCTCTCCCATTCTACCCCTCTATGTCCTCTAGGTCATCACAGAGTGCCAGGCTGGGCTCCCTGTACTATGAAGCAGCTTCCCACGAGCTATCTGTATCACACGTGACAGTGTAAATATGCCAATGCTGTTCTCTCAATATGTCCCATGCTCTCCTTCCCCTGCTGTGTCCATAAGTCCATTCTCTACATCTGCATCTCTATTTCTGCCCTGCAAATAGGTTCATCAGTACCATTTCTCAAGATTCCATATACATACATATGTGTGTGTATTAACATATATTTGTTTTTCACTTTCTGAATTACTTTTGCATGACAGTTTCTAGATTCATCCACATTACTACAAATGACCCAAATTTTGCTCCTTTTTATGGCTGAGTAGTACTCCATTGCATTTATTTACCACAACTTCTTTATCTATTCATCTAGTGATGGACATCTAGGTTGCTTTCATGCCCTGGTTATTGCAAATAGTGCCACAATGAACACAGGGGTACATGTGTCTCTTTGAAGTATCATTTTCTCAGGGTATATGCCCAGCGGTGGGACTGTTGGGTTATATGATAGTTTTAATGAATGCCAAAGAATTGATGCTTTTGAACTGTGGTGTTGAAGAAGACTCTTGAGAGTCCCTTGGACTGAAAGGAGAACCAACCAGTCAATCCTAAAGGTAATCAGTCCTGAATATTCATTGGAAGGACTGAGCTGAAGCTGAAACTCCAGTACTTTGGCCACCTGATGCAAAGAACTGACTCATTTGAAAAGACTGTGATGCTGGTTAAGATTGAGGGCAGGAGGAGAAGGGGACGACAGAGGATGAGATGGTTGGATGGCATCACCGACTTGATGGACATGAGTTTGAGTAAGTGCCAGGAGTTGATAATGGAGAGGGAAGCCTGGCATGCTGCAGTCCATGGGGTCGCAGAGAGTTGGACACAACGGAGTGACTGAATTGAACTGATGCTAGTTTTCAGTGTTTTAAGGAACCTCCATACTGTTTGCCATGGTGGTTGTGCCAATTTATATTCCTACCAACAGTGCAAGAGGGTAAGGCTTTTATTCTTGATTACTTTCCCTCAATGCAGAGGGTAGTCAATGAAGGTCCTGATATAAACTTCACCTTGCCTTTTGTGGGGTTCTTCAAGCAAGGGAGGGGCCTTGGGACCACATTATAAAGTGGATGGACAACACAGAGACTCCTGGCACTTCAGTAAAGCCCCTGGAAGACTGACCACTAAAGGGGAGAGTGTCTGACCCGACACATGGCTTTCCTTGGAAGAACAGTGACAGGCCATTGTGCCTTGTTCACTCATCTGGCACTCTGCAATTCCATTTCTCTCCACCCTTAAGTAAATTCCCCAAAATCAAGAAAGCATGAGATCTAAGGAAAGAGGGCTTTTAAGCAAAGGATATGCAAATTAAATAGGTTCTTCTTCACTAGTACAGCCTCAAAGGAAAGGGAACCCAGACCTCTCTAACTTGCTTACCTACAATGGTAACAAGCACATCTATCTGGTAATTCATCTGTTCCCAGGAAAAGAAAGAAAAGACCCAATGTTACATAGAAATGCAGGGAGGGGAAAGTCTCAAGCTCCAAACAAGATCTCCCCAAGGGTCTCCTCCCATGATAAGCTGGTAAAATGCAGAGTCAAGGGCCCAGAGAGCCCTAAACACCTACAAGAGTTTATGGACTCCAGTGGACTAGGGAGAGCCACTTGCCGGTCTGACAGGGCATTGGTCCCAGCTCTAAATTTTTCTGGCTGTCTATGACTTTGGGCAAGTCACTCACTCCCTCTGAGCCTCCAGGTTCCTATTGGCAAAATGGGAATAATAATAATAATAATACCCCTTTCGGTAGGCAGAAAGAAAAAGTTAAGTCACTCAGTCATGTCCAACTCTTTGCGATCCCATAGACTATACGGTCCATGGAATTCACCAGGTGAGAATACCAGAGTGGGTAGCTGTTCCCTTCTCCCTTCTGCAAGGGATCTTCCCAACCCAGGGATCGAGCTCTCCAACAATGCAGGCAGATTCTTTACCAGCGGAGCCACAAGGGAAGCCCAAGAATACTGGGGTGGGTGGCCTTTCCCTTCTCCAGGGATCTTCCTGACCCAGGAATCAAACCAGGGTCTCCTATGCTGCAGGTGGATTCTTTACCAACTGAGCTATCAGGGAAGGCAGAGTAATGGCCCCTCAAAAATATTCATGTTAATCCCCAGAACCTGTGAATCTGGTAACTTACATGACAAAAGGCAATTTAGGTAGCAGGGGAATTAAGGTTGTCAATCAGCTGACCTTGAGATGGGAAGGGCATCCTGGATCACCCCCCAGTGTAATCATAAAGGTCTTTAAAAGTAAAAGAGGGAGGAAGCAAAGAGAGGCAGAGAGAGAGGTGACAACAGAAAGGGAGATCAGAGAGATGCATTGTGAGAACTCCGCCCTCTGCGGCTGGCTCTGAAGATGGAGAAGTGACCACAAGGAATGTGGGTTGGTTCTGGAAGCTGAAAAAAGCAAGGAAATAGAATCCTCCTTGGAGCTTCCAGAAAGGAGCACAGCCCTGAAGATACTGTTTTGGACTTCTAACCTACGCAACTATAAGATAATAGATATGTATTATATTAAGGCGCTACATTTGTGGCAATTTGTTACTGCAGCAATAGGACGCTAATGCATCTGTCTGGCAGGGTTGTGAGGCTGATCTGATGCCTGGCAAACTGTAAAACTACTTTCTTATCTCGGGTGGTATTACATCCGTGGGCACCTGCCATTCATTCTACAGACGTGGTAAGCGCCTCTCCCTGCAGAATGCTCACTTCTTCCCACTCTGCCCATCTAACCTAGCATCGCAAGCCTCAGCTGAGCCCCAGCCCATTGCAGAAGCCTCCTCTCCTCTGCCCACGCGAGCTTTCTCCTCCGAACTCCCACTGCCCTGAGAGCCTGAACCTCGCAATTTTGGACGTAATTATACAGCGGGTAGTGCTATCTGCTGTTGCTGCATGTGTGTTTATTTTGGTTCCAAAACTAAACTGAAACCTTGGTCTCAAGCAGGAACTGTGTTTCGTCCTGTTGTTGTTGTTTTTAAGGATCTGTACTTTTCCTTTTTTTTAACAGTCCTGTTTTAACCACCTTTGACACAAAGAGTCACTGCCCAGGCATACATTTATAAGCAGATACTCAATTATTTTAATTGTTCCATGACTGGACACTAACTCATTTTTCTGTTTTCTTAGCAAAGTTTTCTATTTTCTAGCAGAGTTTACTGAAAGGCCCAAGGCCAGGTCTGACACAGACTAGAGAAGCACAGTTGGTTTTTGACCGCAGTGATTGGAGCTCCTCGTCATACCCTGATCTCAGCAGTCAGAGGGGAGGTGGGCAAGGTTGGAAATCACAGCAAAACTAGGAAAGAAGGCGGCCAAGCATGTGTCCTTCTTACCCCAGGACTGAGCACACAGCAAGTACTCAGTAACAGTCAGTTAGATGACTGGCTGATGTGTGTATATCATTTTTTCCTCCAACGGCTGCCTTTAATTCTGTAAGATGCCCCTCAACAAAGACATATCCATAAACAAAGGCACACCCACTGATCCACCCTGGGGACATAGTTCCCACAAGAATGAGAGAAACAGACAAAAGAGTTCTCCCCAGAGCATGTTTTTTGAGTCTCAAAATAAGATCCATCTCTCATTTCAAGGTACATTTATTTTAGTGAGGCAGGATAAGGATTTTGTGAATAAGCTGGTGTGTGGGAACAGGAATTAAAATAAGCATTGCTTGCTGCCTGCCGACGTGGATGTCCTCACATCCCACTGCCTTATTTTTGGTTCCATTCTGGTTTGTTTTCTTCTCTGGGGCTTTAAAATATGATAGGGAGGTTAGAAAGAAAGGCTGTGGATAACCATGGCTTCTGTTCACAAAGCTGGTCCTGTGTGCCGGGTCACTCGTTACACTTCACCGAATCCCCACTACACTCAGCTCAGGTGAGTGCTATCATTATCCCCACTGGAGAGGTGAGAAGACTGAGTTTATCACAGGGAAAATGACCATGCTCAAAGCACCCCATGAACAGTGGCTGAGCACAATGTTAACTGTGGCGGTGGAGCCCAGAACGGGACTCTGAGCCAATCAGCTCTACTGATCAAGGACCTGCCCCTAGTCTCTCTCTCTTCAGGCGGAGCAAGTCCAGTCCCCAGGTTGCTAGGATAGCCTGGGACTCAGGAGCCTCTACGCTAGCTCTAGTTCCAGAAACTGGTGATAGATAAGGAAGACTGAAAAGAAGAGGAGCTACGAGCTGTGTGTTTTTAAGTAAGACCTCTTCCCCTCCCTGCCTGCCTGAAGCAATAGGATGAGTTAGAGAGATGCCAACATAAAGCAGTAAACGTGGCTCAGTTATTCCCAACCCAGTCCTCAAAACCCCAAACCCCTCTAAAGGGTCAGAACAGAGGCAGACGAACGGCATAAGAAAACGGGCATGAAGTCAGACTAGATTTGGAGTAAGGAAGGCCTTCCCCGACTCCCAAGCTACAGAATCCTGGACAAGAGAGAGAGCTCCTCTGAGCCCGCATCTCCTTATCTGTAAAATGGGAAAACAATTCCTACTTTACAGGTTTGCTCTAAGGAGCAAGTTCATGTATGCAAGGGTTTGTCACAGGGCCCAGTGCATAGCACAACCAGAGTAAATACTAGCTGTTTTTATTAACAGTCTGTCCAATGGACTAAGATGATGCATGCGAAAAAATAAAGACTGTACTATATAATGTGCAACCATGTGCTAAGAGTAGGAAGTCAAATGTGAGCAAGTTATGCTCCAGAAAAGGTAAAGGCAAGGGATGTGATATTTCACTTTTTATCTCCCATGGGGCCAGCTGCAGCACAGTCCTCTGCTCTCGACCAGGCTTCTGAGGTGTGAAAGAACCCGCTTGCCAAAGCAAGAGACATAAGAGATGCAGGATCGATCCCTGGGTGGGGAAGATTCCTTGGAAGAGGGCATGGCAACCCGCTCCAGTATTCTTGCCTGGAGAATCCTATGGAGAGAGGAGCCTGGCAGGCTGCAGTCCATGGGGCTGTATAGAGTTGGACATGACTGAAATGTCTGACACGAGTTAGCGTGGGCTCAAGAAGCATGTCAGAGAAGGCAATGGCACCCCACTCCAGTACTCTTGCCTGGAAAATCCCATGGACAGAGGAGCCTGGTGGACTGCAGTCCTTGGGGTCGCTAAGAGTCGGACACGACTGAGTGGCTTCACTTTCACTTTTCACTTTTATGCATTGGAGAAGGAAATGGCAACTTGCTCCAGTGTTCTTGCCTGGAGAATCCCAGGGACGGGGGAGCCTGGTGGGCTGCCGTCTATGGGGTCACACAGAGTTGGACACAACTGAAACAACTTAGCAGCATCAAGAAGCATGTGCAGATTTGGGACAAACTCCAATTTTCCTGCATTTTGTCCTAAACCTCTGCCAGCAAAGACAGTACTTTTCATTTACTAAGAGGAGGGCAGCGCTTTCTGAAATGCCCTATTTAATGGAATTATTCCTTTTACTTTATAAGCCACACCTCATGGGAATGTTCATTTTATCTCTGGCAGCTCATCAGAACAATAACTGTTTCACGGTGCAATAACCTATGTATTAAATCACAATGGGGACCTCCTTGAAATATTACTAAACTGAATTCTCTTCCATAACAGGCAGACCAGTTTTGGATTTCACCCAAGAGGCTTAGTCACCAAAGAACCAAAAGTATTTCATTAAACGTGTTTTCTCCTAAAAGAGGAGAAAGGTTATTAGTACTTATTATTATCTCATAGCCTCAAAGGTGTTGGTCTTTGTTTCCAGTTTCAATCGCACTTGAATCCCACAGAGGAGGAAGCTTGAAGGACTGCAGTCCAGAGCATCACAGAGTTGGACGCAATTGAAGTGACGGAGCACTTTAAGTTATGCTCCAGAAAAGGTAAAGGCAAGGGATGTGATATTTCACTTTTTATCTCCCATGGGGCCAGCTGCAGCACAGTCCTCTGCTCTCGACCAGGCTTCTGAGGTGTGAAAGAACCCGCTTGCCAAAGCAAGAGACATAAGAGATGCAGGATCGATCCCTGGGTGGGGAAGATTCCTTGGAAGAGGGCATGGCAACCCGCTCCAGTATTCTTGCCTGGAGAATCCTATGGAGAGAGGAGCCTGGCAGGCTGCAGTCCATGGGGCTGTATAGAGTTGGACATGACTGAAATGTCTGACACGAGTTAGCGTGGGCTCAAGAAGCATGTCAGAGAAGGCAATGGCACCCCACTCCAGTACTCTTGCCTGGAAAATCCCATGGACAGAGGAGCCTGGTGGACTGCAGTCCTTGGGGTCGCTAAGAGTCGGACACGACTGAGTGGCTTCACTTTCACTTTTCACTTTTATGCATTGGAGAAGGAAATGGCAACTTGCTCCAGTGTTCTTGCCTGGAGAATCCCAGGGACGGGGGAGCCTGGTGGGCTGCCGTCTATGGGGTCACACAGAGTTGGACACAACTGAAACAACTTAGCAGCATCAAGAAGCATGTGCAGATTTGGGACAAACTCCAATTTTCCTGCATTTTGTCCTAAACCTCTGCCAGCAAAGACAGTACTTTTCATTTACTAAGAGGAGGGCAGTGCTTTCTGAAATGCCCTATTTAATGGAATTATTCCTTTTACTTTATAAGCCACACCTCATGGGAATGTTCATTTTATCTCTGGCAGCTCATCAGAACAATAACTGTTTCACGGTGCAATAACCTATGTATTAAATCACAATGGGGACCTCCTTGAAATATTACTAAACTGAATTCTCTTCCATAACAGGCAGACCAGTTTTGGATTTCACCCAAGAGGCTTAGTCACCAAAGAACCAAAAGTATTTCATTAAACGTGTTTTCTCCTAAAAGAGGAGAAAGGTTATTAGTACTTATTATTATCTCATAGCCTCAAAGGTTGTTGGTCTTTGTTTCCAGTTTCAATCGCACTTGAATCCCACAGAGGAGGAAGCTTGAAGGACTGCAGTCCAGAGCATCACAGAGTTGGACGCAATTGAAGTGACGGAGCACTTATGCTTCCGAACACACTATATAATTTACTTATTTATTAGGCTTTTTTTTTCCTGTTCTTCCCCCACTGCAATGTCAGAGGGTGGGATGCTGCCTACTTTATTCACTGTTGTTTCCTAATCATATGGAAAATGTACCTGGCACATAATAGCTGCTTTATAACATTGTTCAATTCGTGAGCAAATTAAAGCATATTTTAGAGCATTTTTTTTGAAAAGCAACTACAACTGAAGCAAAGCATCTTTCACTGCTCTCTTCTGTCCCTGCCCCTTTTTTGCTTAATTGAAGTATAGTTGATTTACAGTGTTGTACTCGTTTCTGGTGTACAGCAAAGTGATTTATCGGTGCACGTGTGCCGAGTCCCTTCAGTTGTGTCAGACTCTTTGCAACCCCATGGACTGTAGCCCGCCAGGCTCCTCTGTCCATGCCCTCCTCCAGGGGATCTTCCCAACCCAGGGATCGAACCTGCATATTTATATCTCCTGCGTTGGCAGGCAGGTTCTTTACCACTAGCGCCATCTGGGAAGCCATATATATAATTTTCTGTATTATTTTCCATGACAGTTTATTACAGGACACTAAATGCAGTTCCTTGTGCTACACAGTACCGTGTGCGCAGCCCCTAAGTCATGTCCAACTCTTTGTGACCCCCATGGACTGTGGCTTGCCAGGCTCCTCTACCCACGGGGTTTCCCAGACAAGAATACTGGAGTGGGTAGCCATTTCCTTCTCCAGAGGATCTTCCCGAAGCAGGGATCGAATGCACGTCTGCTGCACTACAGGCAGATTCTTTACCACTGAGCCACCTGAGAAGGTCTGTGCTACATGGCAGGCCCTTGTTATTTACCTGTTGTATATATGTTTGTATCTGCTAATCCCAAATTTCTAATTTATCCCTCCCCCAACCCCCTTTCCTCTTTCTTCCATTCTCCTGTTTGCACAGGTAGATTTTTACTACATAAGAACCCCTCCAAAAGTCAGAATGACATCATCCACAAAAAGGATGAGTGCACGTGAGTTTTTACAAGATCTAAGTCCTCCTGATAGTGACTATTCAGGGAGACTTTCACTCACGCCAAAAAAAGGAAACCTGGCTCCACATCAGGGGTGAGCCCTGCTGGCTGCAGAGGCGGGGGAATGTCTCCACTGCAGTCAGGAAGGGGTCCCCTCCATCTTCCAGGAGCACAAGGGACCCTGACATCAAACTCAGGTTTGGGAAGTGCATGGACTGAAGGTAGTTTAAGTCCAAATCTCCCATTTTTCCAATGGGAAAACTGAGGGTCCAGAAAAGTAGTGTTTGTCCGAGTGCACAGAGGAAGTAGAGCCCAACCAAGAAGAGAAGGCAGATTCCTTTTCTTCCTCCTCCCTTATTCTCTTTTCTCTTCCATCCTTTCTCTCTTTACCTCTCTCCCTCCCACTCTCTTCCTTCTCTCTCTTCCTTTGTCTGCTTGAGGGGTGTGTGTGTGTATACGTGTCACAGTGATTGTTTTAGAAAAGCTCTGGTTAGCAGCCCATACATAACTTTGACCCAGGTATGCTGGCGATTAATTTCACTAACTTCCTAGTCCTCTACAACAACCAAGATCCCAAATTTTCTCAAAGTTCCCATGAACAATGCAAGAGGTTTAGAAATTTTCTGAAATGAAATAATCTTCGAGATCATCTAGCCTAACCCCTATTTTACAGGTGAAAAACAGCAGGTAGAGGGAAGAAAAGTGAGTTCCTCACATCACAAGGCAGGCTCAGAGCTCAGCTGAAGTGGCCAGGATCTTGGGCATCAGAGCCACGAAAGGATACTCAGGACGCTTCTCACTTGGGTGTCTGGCTCTAATGGTCTCACCATGCTGGCAAGAAAATCCCATCTAAGAGAGCACATCTCAGCTCAAGGGCGAAAAGATTCCCGTCGAGAAAGTAAATACAACTCAAATGAGAAAACTAGCAGAAAACAGAATCCACATGATAAACACACACACACATACATATATGCATTACTGCACACACCATATACAAAAGGTTCTTGTTTTAAAAGTACTTGATACTAGGTAAATTTACAGGACTAGCAAGGCCATCAAAAGTGCTAGCAGAAGCATATTTTGACACAGCATTCTTGAAAAGTTATCCATTAATATCTATAAACTAAAATACACATGCTCTTTGATCCAGCAAGCCCTCTTCCAGGAATCTGGAATTCTCTCTAAAGCTAGAACTGTAGGGATACGTGGATGAGAGTGCTTACCAAACCACTGTTGATAGCAGAAAAGTAAACAGTCATGCGGTACAGCATTTGGGCAATGGCTGAATAAATGCACTAGAGCAATGTATGGAATTTCGCACAACTGTCATAAAACAAATCATTACAGAGCTGAAGGGGTGGCCGTCACTTACTAGCAGTAAGAGAGTCAACTGCAGTGTGATGTGACTGATAACAAGGATTTCATATGAAGACCACCATCTCTAAAACACTGTGACGTGTGCACATCTGTGTTTGGTGGTGGTGAAATCAGCACAAAGGAAAGAGTGGAAGCCTATAACACTGAGCATCCCGGGGAGAGGGTAGTGACGGATGTGGGCAGAAGAGGTACTTAATATTTTCTTTATACATCTTTGACTATTGATGCTATTATATATATATTACTTTGAAGAAATAGGTTAAGACCAAAAATCTCTGAAAATAAATACAGAGGGAACCCACAAATAATCCTCCAAGTCCTATTTCAGCCTCCCCTCTTCCCCTGTAGACTTGTGACAGCAAGAACATTGTGAGGAAATTCCTGTGTGGCAAAGAGAACCCAACAGCTGCCTCTCTAAACCTTTGGCCCCTTGACCATCCTCGGAGTTAGTTACTTTTCCCACTAAGTTATCCTAGACTTGCTACAGGAAGTGAGGTGCGAACACAGCTCCAGCAAATCTCCTCCATTAACAGGGAAGAAGCTGGATCTTCCTCAAGGTGAAGGTGTCTTATCCCACCCCACAAAGGAGCTCACAATTTTAATTAAACCACACAAGGTCCAGCTATCACAAAGCTGTGAAGCAGACAGAAGCTAACTCTGGCAGGCAGGCTTCCTGGGGCACCTGAACCAGTTACGTGGAAAGCTTTGTGCCCACTCTCTGTTGAATGAAGAGTAAGAGGACCATGAATGTAGAGGTTCTGGCTGCGACCATGATGACCACTGGGCTTCAACAATGATAGAACTGCATTCTCTGAAGCACTCACTGTTCACATTCTTCTTGGCCAGTGCTTGCTTCTGAGAGAAAACGCTCACCATCAACTTCCAAAACTCTGAGAGTTGTTCACACAAATTCAGGAAGGTTTCTTTCCATGCATTCTCAGACCTCCAATGCATCCCAGATACACCCCCTTATATACTTCAGCCATGGCTCAGGAGCCAGTGAAAAAGAAGGGAGAGAGATCGACTTACCAAGCCAACTTCTGTTTAAGTACACAGACACAAACACAGGGGGGACCGTGAAGAAATCTACTACAGAGTTCACTTCAAGCCAGAACCATAGCTTATCGTTGGCTGCAATAAACTAGGGGAAGAAAACACAAGAGAGAGAGAGAGAGAAAAAAAATGAGAAGCATGGTGCTGGCGTGCAAACTATACTCTTTCTCCCTCCCGCCGCGCCCCTCCCCCCCAAAAAAAGTATTTATTTTTAATTGAAGGAAAGTTGCTTCTCAGTATTGTGTTGGTCTCTGCCAAACATCAACATGAGTCAGCCATAAGTACACATGTGTCCCCTGTCCTTCTTAAGCCTCCCCACCACCTCCCACCTCTTCCCACCCTTCAATTCTAGAAAGTTGATTCTGATGAACCTATTCACAGGGCAACAGTGGAGATGCAGACATAGAGAACAGACTTATGGACAAGGGTATGGGGGAGGAAGGAGAGGGTAGGAGGAATGGAGAGAGTAACATGGAAGTATCTATACCACCATATGGAAAAGAGGGAGCCAGTGGGAATTTGCTGGATGACTCAAGAACTCAAACTGGGGCTCTGCAACAAACTATACTCTTTCTTCCAAAGGGTATATTTCAGTTTTTCATGGGGGCCTAGAGGGAGATGTTATGTTCTTATATCTGTCTTAGAATTTGGATCCACAGTCTTTTCTAGAGAGTGACTATATGCTCTGAGAGCCTTGGAAAAAGATCAAGGAGTACATTTTTCTGTGGTTTTCAATAGCATCATAGAGCAGTTTGAGTGACGTCACCTTTCTTAAAGTCTCTACTGTAAATACTTATCCACACAGTCTCTGTACAGCTCCCTTTATAGACATGGTTTGGATAAATCCTCCAAGCCCTCAATTCTGCCAATCTACCCTCTTGATTCAACCCTCACAACTCACTGTTCTCTCAGGATTCAGTTAAGTGAGTACTGATAAACATAATTTTAAGAGCAGAAGGTTTTTCCTCCTGTTTAAGGCAACCATGCATTCGTGCGTGAATGGAGAGATGAGGAACAGCAGACTAGGGGTGTAATAGTCCTTTCAATCCTTATTTCTCCTGCTCAGAATAAAATTAACATACACATGAGGAAATGCTGACCTAAGGAAAGGGCTCTCTACAAAATGAAAATCAGAAATCAGTCTCTTGTCTCCCCTGCAAACACTGGGCTTCATCTTGCCTGTGGGAGCAGATGCTGATGGGGAATGGTCCCTAGGTACAAGACTCACACGCTCCATTGTGATACTGAGCAGTGCTGTTCAAACTTACCCGCAAGCCAAAGTAGAGAAGGAAGAATACGTTGAAAGCCATGTCGATCTGTAATGTGAAATCTTTGTAGAAATTCTGGCAGGATTCTATTGGGCTATTAGACAGGAAGAAGAGAAAAGCAAGAGGTAAATGAAAAGCATCATCACACGTTCCACATCGCTGTGCAGTGACGGTGCTCAGGGAAGAGGACGAAATGAACGTTCAAAAAATAAAACATTTGGTCTTCGTATCCCCTGTGATCATCAAGCAAGCATTGCCAAGGGGTCTTTCCATTCAACCATACAGTCTTTTGTTCTTTGTTTTTGTCATCTGATACATGTATTGTTTCCATCATCATTCAACAGTTGAGCTAGAATCTAAAGAGGGTCATGCAGACACCTTGAAGGAAGGACAAGCAGAAGAGACCACCAGATTCCTCAATTTCACATTAACCCTTAAAGAACTGACTTCCTTGAGAGGACACAAACCTAAGCTAAAAGCAGTCCCTCCCACTCTCCAGCACATTAGAAATGAAGTCCATTTTCAATTAAACACAGTAGTTGTGTTTTGGACCTTTTAAAAGCCATTGGTTGATTAATGATAAAGGACCAGGAGCATCTCAGGAAAGCCGTGGAGGAGAGGATCCTGGTGGATGTTCTGGTGAAACTAAATATGGACTTATATGCAGCACTCTCATCTGGGGAAAGAAGCATTGCCCAACTGGTAGAATTCAAGACCATTAAATCAATCTATTGAAGCAGTACTCTAAGGGTTAATTTTTATTTTTTTGGCATGCAGGTTAATTGCCCTTGTGTGTGTCAAGCAGCCAATGCAAATCCCCAGCACATTCTACTTTGCTCGGCAGTTCAAAAGGGTACAACTATACAAACGGGACGTGGCTTCCGTGTGCTTTCCTGCATCAAACTGATCAGAGAATCAGAGTGTGAAAAGTCCCAAAGTTTGGGCTGGATGGGAAGTAGGAAAGCCTCATAAGCCTTTCAAAGCTATGAATGAAAATGTATAGGACACTGTTATCCGTAAGCCAATGGAACCACTCAGGCCAGGAACGTCAAGAAGGTGTGGTGAGGGAATGGATAGGGGAGGATGGGGAGAAGTAAAATACTTTCCCCAGAGGGGAAGCAACATGGACCTCCAGGGTGGGAGAGAGCTAACTTGAGAGGTACAGGATGGAGGATTTCCAAGTATCACCACTTTGGAAATTGCTGTACGCAATACCAGTTAGTATAGTTGTACTTCAGTAAGGGCAATTCTTGGTTGTTCAACAGGCAGGAATCTGTGCAGTACAGATATGCAGGGCCCACTTAAAGGCAGGGTGATTCAGTCTGTGGGACTCTCCGACCAGGTTACATGCACTGGATTATCCATTCTTCATCTGTATGACAAGTCAAACATGCCCTTTGTCATCTCCCAAGTCACAGATATGTGGAAAACCCTACAGACAAGCATGAAGAGGAACCTACATTTGCATTTACAAACTGAGCAGACTGAACAAAAAACAAACACTGAAAACCATTTGTATAAAGGAAATGGCAAGTACTCGGTTTTCACTACGGTAAAGTGGGAGGAAAGGATAGCATGGAACTTGCTTACTCCAATGATGAAAGAAGGCAGGAGCAAAAGAGACTGGACACCATAGCCTGCCACTGCTCTTTGCCTGCTCTCTTACTCAGGTTCAATGAAAAAAAGGAGAATCCAGGACAGGAGTTAACAAGTGACACTTCTGCAATCCTCAATCTATGATGGAATTTTGTTTTAAGAGCAAGACCCACAGGGTCCACAAGTGTTAGAGTTCTTTGCTACTCTAGGTGCAATGGAAAGAAGTATATGAACTAGGTTGACCAGAAGTCCACTATCGATCCCCAGGGATGAGGAGACTATGCATCTCTATACTATGAAGCTACAGGTATGATGTGCTACCAAAATACTGAAGAGTAAGTGGTGTATGAGTGGGTGTGTGTGTAAGAGTGAGCAAGAGATTGAGGATGGGGGCAGGGATCCTGCAGGGAAATACAATTTGAACTCAGGTCTTCCCTTGTGCCAGCAGTGACTTAGCTGTGCCTTATAAACTTGTCCATATCAAGATTGATGTGTATATTACCAAGGGGACAGAGATGTCCCAAGTCTGTTATGGAAAACCCACTATCACTTCACCAAGGCCAAATGATCACCTTACTTATTGCCCTCACAATAGTCATTGGTGGCATATTTGGGGGTCCTTGTGAGTTCCTTAACTCCTATTAATTCCATGGCTTCTGTGATCAATTGCATAGTAACCTTGAAACACACTGAGTAGGAAAAGTATTTGCTAGGCTGTGGAAGAGAAGGGAACAGTGGGGGAAGAGATGCTAGCTCAATACCATTGAAGATATTTTGGTTCAACATAAATGGAAGCAGATAATTAGGAGAGTATAAGGAATTAGGCTGTAGCAACTATTTCCACTATCCTTTGCCTTCCTTGTCATTTTTGTTGCTGCTGCTGCTAAGTAGCTTCAGTTGTGTCCAGCTCTGTGTGACCCCATAGATGGCAGCCCACCAGGCTCCCCCGTCCCTGGGATTCTCCAGGCAAGAACACTGGAGTGGATTGCCATTTCCTTCTCCAATGCATTAATGTGAAAAGTGAAAGTGAAGTCGCTCAGTCGTGTCCGACTCTTAGCGACTCCATGGACTGCAGCCTACCAGGCTCCTCTGTCCATGGGATTTTCCAGGCAAGAGTACTGGAGTGGGGTGCCATTGCCTTCTCCGGTCATTTCTGCTACTTCCTCCTATACTGCCCAACCCCAAAGGCAGCAATAAGAGAGCTTGATGGTAAAGAACACTATGCTGAAAAAATATACCTCTACAACACCCTGATTTACAGAAAACAATGCTGAAATCATAACAGACCTTTTCTCTGATCTTTCAGAATTTTAGAGAATTATTTAATCATCCTTTTATATCATTCCTTGAGACTTATACTTTGAGCTGAAATAATAAAGGGAGTAAATTATGCTGCTGGGGCTGGCAGCTTTCCCTCTGGCTGAAGCTCACCAGTAATATGAGCCACTCTGCTAAGATGAAGTAGGAGAGAGACAGGAAATTCTGAGATGGAAGAGGCTGGCCCCTGGAACCCAGATAGGACCAGAGTGATCAGACAGTCTATTTTCTATCCCTCTCAGCTCTTTGCTGGTTGCATGAGAGCCCAAGGAGAAATCTCCTGCCTAGTTTTCTCAAGAGAGATCAGAACTGTTCATCAGGATCCCCTCTGAGATAAATCCTCTGAGTGACTTTAGTCCACAGACTCATACAGTCAAAGACCATAGAGCAGAGACTCTAAAGCCCCATCATTTCATTCCTCAAATGGAAACAACCCACAGAGAAGTTCATTGATCTTATAAAAAGAAAACACAGAATTCAACAACAAAAGGGTTGGCCATACTAGCCAGGATTTATTTCCCTCCCAATGAGACTTTATCTTAATGATTAATGCTCATTGTAGAATGGAGAATGAAATATAAACTCTTCTTCCCTTTTGTGTAAAATAGAAGAGTTCCTTGTCTAGAAGTTTTAGGAGCTAGAAATCACTTTTCTTTTTTCCCTACAAAGGGAAATGACTCTGAATTACACACTTAAATTTGGATTGCCATTCTGATGAGGCATGCCCACATTAGAATAGGATTTTCATAGACATGTTGCCAACAGATAAAAAGGAGGGTTTTGAAGAAATGGAGTAGCCATCACGGTCAACAAAAGAGTCCGAAATGCAGTACTTGGATGCAATCTCAAAAACGACAGAATGATCTCTGTTCGTCTCCAAGGCAAACCATTCAATATCACAATTATCCAAATCTATGCCCCAACCAATAATGTTGAAGAAGCTGAAGTTGAACGGTTTTATGAAGACCTACAAGATCTTTTAGAACTAACACCCAAAAAAGATGTCCTTTTCATTATAGGGGACTGGAATGCAAAAGTAGGAAGTCAAGAAACACCTGGAGTAACAGGCAAATTTGGCCTTGGAATGCGGAATGAAGCAGGCCAAAGACTAATAGAGTTTTGCCAAGAAAATGCACTGGTCATAGCAAACACCCTCTTCCAACAACACAAGAGAAGACTCTACACATGGACATCACCAGATGGTCAACACCGAAATCAGATTGATTATATTCTTTGCAGCCAAAGATGGAGAAG
>SJXQ01007358.1:1109139-1365669 GCA_006408695.1 Aepyceros melampus | reverse complement strand
TCCCTTGGACTGCAAGGAGATCCAACCAGTCCATTCTGAGGGAGATCAACCCTGGGATTTCTTTGGAAGGAATGATGCTAAAACTGAAGCTCCAGTACTTTGGCCACCTCATGTGAAGAGTTGACTCATTGGAAAAGACCCTGATGCTGGGAGGGATTGGGGGCAGGAGGAGAAGGGGACGACCGAGGATGAGATGGCTGGATGGCATCACGGACTCAATGGACGTGAATCTGAGTGAACTCTGGGAGTTGGTGATAGACAGGGAGGCGTGGCGTGCTGCGATTCATGGGGTCGCAGAGTCGGACACGAATGAGCGACTGAACTGAACTGAAGATACTTGGTAAGTTGGTAAACTGTTAATTACTAGGCTCCTACAGTCCATGGATCAAGCCTGATACTAAAACTTTAGGCATATTTAGCATTTTGATCAGGATACTATGATTGGGGCCACTTCAAAAGAACCTCAATAAAAATCTCCTTCTGATGGGATCAACATTCAGTGTAGAACAGAGACTGAAATACAAACCTCTGTTTCCTCTTGACCATCAAGTAAGCATATTTTTAGTATTCAGATATCTCTATAGAGGAGAATGAGACTGACCAAAGTGGGAAATATATCTTTTCTCCACCTATTTAACAATACAGGTGAAGACCTTTGAGCAGGAAGATCCAACAGTCCTTGAAGACTGACTTAAGAACTTGTCTTTCCAAAGCATGAAGTAAGCAATGACTGCCCAGGTTGTTTTTCAAAGGGTAGGGGACTAAGGACAAAGTCTCACTTCTGGCCATTGTGATGTCTGGACTATCTCCAAGAAGGAAGTAATTGCCTCTCTTCTCAGCCTCTACACTTTTCCTAATGTTTTCTGAAGTCTGTTTTCCTAATTCTCTGAGCCTGGTTGTGCAAACCTTTCAGAACATTTCCCCAGAACAGTGTTTCTAAAACTTTAGCATGTACCTAGAGAGCTTGGTAAAACACTGGTGGACCCCATTTTTCAGAGCTCCTGATCCAGTGGGTCTGGTATGGGACCCTAAGAATTTGCATTTCTCAGATGCTGCTGCTCATCCAGGAGCTACATGTTGAGAATCACAGCTCTTGAAGAACTCTTCTGCAATACACATTAGGGATAGGTGTTGCTGCTCGAGGTGACTCCCATTCAGACCTGAATAAAGAAGATTAAGCATTTGGGTCCATCCCTGGACAACCACCTACCTACTATTGAATTAAGTGCTGAGATCAAGGGGTTAAAAGGAGATTTTCAGTTTCAGATGTGAACAAGGTGGGTGGGAGTGGAGCGGAATTAAGATAATACAGAGAAGTAATTATTGGGTTGGCCAAAAAGTTCATTTGGGTTTTTCTGCAAAATTTTATGGAAAAACCCAAATGAACCTTTTGGCCAACCCAATAAATACAATGCCACCATTCAAACTTCACCAATGACATTCCAGTTAACAACCAGAGAGTGCCTGAGGAGCACATTTTTAGTTTAAGATTAAAAGGAAAAATAATGAGGGCTGGATGGGGAGAGGTTATGGAGACTGTCATTTATAAGAGGTAAAGAAATCTTAAGCATCTTAAGAACAGCAGCAGCAGCAGCAGCAGCAGCAGCAGACATTCGAAATGATTTAATAAACAACTGCATGAGAGGGAAGGGAGTAGCTGAGGAACAAAAGAGCACTTTGGGAAATAATTTCCAACATTTACATTCTCCTCACTCTTGTGGCTGGTCCCTTTTTAAATTGGATGAAACCATCTCAATTCCCACCAGGATTATGGACCACGGGAGTTCAGGCCCACAGAACTGCAGAGATGAATTAATACAATAAGTTTAATGATTCCAGACTCTCCTTTTAGTCTCACCTCTGCAATGTTGCCAGATTAATTTAATTAAAAGGTGCCATCCATCCACCATTGTGGCTCTCTCCTGCCTAATGCATCAACTCCAAGTCTGAGAAAAACCTCTGAAACCCAGCCTCAGTCTACATCTCCTGTTTTATTTTCTACCATGCTCCAGGCCAAAGCTCTTCCTACCGTGAGCTGGTGGCTTCATCACTTCATGTATGTGACTCTCATATTCCTAATTCTAACTCTATGCTTTTGCTTCAGATGCTCCTTCCTCTTTTGAGTTCAAATCTCGGCAGTCTTCAAGGCCAACCAGAAGGCATGCCTTGGTTTCTGCCATCACTGAACTTTCCCATCTTGAAGTCTCATAGCACTAAGAGTAAGGAATTCTAAACTGCTTTGGAATGTTGGTTCTTACTCAATATAATAATACTTGGCAACTGCATAGAGTTTACACATACTATTGCACTTGTCCTCATAACTTGGCAAAATCAAGTAGCAGATATTTTGGTCTATTCCCCATTTTTCATACAGAGAAGCAAAGGCTCAGAAACCTACCCAAGATCGTGCAGCTATGCAGCAGAGCTGGGACAGAAAATCTCAGTACCCTTCTGCCTTACCACCCATTGCAGTATTCTTGGAGAGGAAGAAAGAAGCATAAGGCATAGTATCTGCCACCCACAGGGCCTGGCATGAAGCTTATATAAATCAATAGGAGTTGACAATGCGGGTGTGACTGATTTATGGAGGAGGTAAAACTGTCCTAGAAAAACAGGTATGTGTTTGTGGAATGTTCTGGGAAAATTCAGAGGAAGCTGAACTGTCCAAACTATATCTAACCCTCCTCTGTAAAGACTGACATGTGAGATGTTACTAATCCCCAAAAGGCCTTCCTGGGACCCTGCACAGTCGTGGTATCATGGAGCTTGACCTTAACTGCTGAGGGAAGTTCCTCTGCTTATAGAAAAATAACTCCTAGTTTTCCATAGTCTTAAAGATGGATACCTCAATTTTCTCTCAGCCTCTCTTATTCTAGAAGAACAAGAATGTATACAGCAATGGATGATAATCCTTAGATACTATTAACACTTCTAATCATGGAGTAGACAATGAATAAGTTTGGCATTCCATTCAATCAAAATATAGAAAAATTACATCGTATAGTCATGGATAGTAAGAAACCTATGTGTGATGAAGAGGGAGTGAATCTAAGTGAACTGAGACTTGTTAGTATTGTTAGGATATATGGGATAAGCAAAATGCTTTGGTTTTCTTGTCCACAAAATAGAAATAAAAGCACCCAGCTAATCAGAATATTGAGACCAAGAAATTTTAGAAGGGAGGCCAGATGTTACAATATACTTCAAATTAGAAATCAATGTCATTGTTCATATAATTTTCTGTCTCACAAAAAAGACCTAAAATCCATCCACCATTGTGGTTCTCTCCTGTCTCATGCATCAACTTGAAGTCTGGCTGAGAAAAACCTCTGAAACCCAGTCTCAGCCTGCATCTCTAGTTTTATTTTCTACCATGCTCCAGGCCAAAGCTCTTCCTACCATGAGCTGGTACCTTGGGTCTCTTGCAAGCTAATAACAATAGTGGATTTTGTGAATGGTATAATACTTATTAGTCAATGATAAAGCAAGAATCTTTATGTAAAACATGGTCTTCTAAACTAGACAGCCCCTCAGGAGTGCCCAGGTCTTGAATGGATCCAAGCTGAAGGCTTTCTATCTGTTTGCTCTTCTCAGTGTCAACTAAAATTGCCTTGACAGAGCTATGCACTTAAGAGCTAATCTTTCCAATTTTGGTGCTTTGGTGTTTATACTGGGTGGGGTACATATTCAGTAATTTGTGCAGTTTCCATGAGTTTAACCAAACAGAAGTCGACCTGTTCTGCTCACCATCATTGTGACTTTATCATCGAACATCTTGAAGTCGTTATCTTCTAAGATATTGTTACTGTTGATGGATAAATGTGTTCATTTATTTGTTCATTTATTCATCAACACTAACAGTAATAATAACATCAGAGTAGGCCCTTTGTTTCATCTTAAAACACTTTTCTTAGATCTTGCAAAGGCTCTGATGTGCACAGAAAACATTTTTTGTTACTTGCAGTACTGCCGTACCACGATCTCAAGCCAGCTGGTTAAACGGCTTTGTTGGGAAATCTTCGGTTATGGGTTTGTATCAATCGGCCTATTAATCTTTCTGACAGCAGCAGGCTTCTAATTATGCCTCTGCCCAGCTGATGAGATGTAATCCAACAGCCACAAGCATATGCCTCATTAGGGTCATGTTGAAATGAATTGGAACAAATGGAGAGATAGTAATAAACCCTCACTACTCACTGGAATCCTACATGCTCTGTCTTCTTGAGCTTTGAGTGATCAGAGAACCTTCAACAATGGTAGCAGTAGACTTCAGAGTGGCTGTATGGCTCAGGGTGCCTACCTGAATGCTGAGCCCTAATAATTAAGCATTCTTCTAGGAGACAAAGGAAGTGACACAGACTGCTGATGGAGAGAACAAAACATGTCAGTTCCTTACACACTGGATTCTTCAATGAAACACAGAGACAATTTGTTTTCAGGAAACCCCTGTCACTTTCTTATGGAGCTCTTCTGAATTTTTTCACAAGATTTCAATATGCTATCTGAGTTTAGGTTTTCTTTCTCATCTTCGTCTCTCTCATCTTCAAATCCACTAAAGTATTTAAATAAGTAAATGAGAAGTGAAATTTGGGCATTATAAGTTGACTTCAAGAGTGGTTAGCAGTTGGGTAGTTTTAGACTTCAACAGAAGAGTTGAGATACCAACTCTCACTTGCTAGCCATACAGAATGGTAAGCACATGATCTGACCTCTCCAAGCCTTGGTTTTCTCATCTGTAAGCTGGATATAAGGCACAAGCCTCAAAGGTTGTTGTGAGAATGAAATCAGATGAGTGAAGACTAATTACTGAACAAGTGATAGTTATCTTAAAAACAAAGATAATAATAATAAAGATAATAAGAAATGTTTGTAGAAAAATGCCCCAAAAGGCAATTATCCAAATGAACAAAAACAGACAGAATTAGTTATTTCACATTCTATTTTTTTTGTATCTGCTTTATTGCCTCCTTATCAGGTGTTGCAATATAATTCAAATGCCCAATAGGATTTGCAGTGAGCTGACATCTGGTGTGATTCTATATATTACAACATTAACTTTGGGTAACATCAAAAAAAAAGAAACACTGGGAAAAAGATATTTCCATGAAGGCAGTCATACAAGTCTCATAAATACTAAATAATTAACCAAGATTTCCCAGCATAGAAGACCATGAGTCACTTTAATAAGGGGCCACAGGACTGTCTATTCTCCTTTTTTCGGGTCTTGAGCAGAGAAAAGAGTTTCATTTGCCTGGATGGCTTAGCATGGATCTGGAGGAAAGGGAGGGGGCTGAACCAGTCACAGGTCTTCTGAATATCTCTTCCAATTCTACGTCCATAAGATTATGTATTTCTTCAGTGTTGGACTCTCGAAATGATATCCAGGACAACCTAGCCACTAATGCTTGTTTTCTGCAGTTTATTTACAGACTACAATTATTTCAATCACAGTTGTTACCAGAGTGGAATTACTATTTGTATTTGCCAGAAACTTTTATGTAATAAATCAGAGTTAAGCTACTGTGTTAAACAGTCTTGCCAAATGAGCATTGCCTCAGTTTTCACTGAACTGTCTGAGGAGGCTGACTGATTCTTACTCCCTTATTTCTCTACCTCCACTGACTCGAGTCAGCTCCTCTGCAGTGAACTCTTATTTTTCTAGTAGAGGGACGTGATGGAGTACATGATTTAAACAGTCCTTGGTGCACAGACACTCACACACAGATACTATGAAACAGAGTTCTTCAAGGGCTGGGTCAGTGAACCACGCACAGGCGTGGGGTGGTGCCCACGCTCGTGCAGGATCCACAGCCTTCCAGCAGCATGTCTGCTCTCTACCCGACTCCAGCTTCACTCTGGGACCATCCACAACACCAGACAGCCTGGATGAGGTGATTAGAAATGGGGAGAAGAAAGGGGGTAAAAGAAGTCCCAGATCTGCATGGAGAAGAAAGAATTCAGACATAGTGCCTGGCATAGGGGAAAGGGGATGGTCAGTAGCACCTCTGACTCCTGGAGCCCTATTCCACTCACGTCTACAAAAGCTTAGACTTGAGGAAGGAAAAAATGAGCAGTCATCCCACCACTGCCTTCTGCCTCCAGTGCCTTTTTTTTTCCTGGGTGTTAAACGTTTCAACATGTTTTAAGAGGCCCATAAACAATCATTTCTAACTAGTAATAACCAATCATCAGCTTTGAGACACCGGGGAGCAATTGTCTGGTTGCCTGCTTCTTAAAGAGAGAGCAAGCCTGAAGAATAGCCTGAGATAGTCTCAAGGCACTTCAGCCTCAAGGTTGCCCACAGAAGAAACTCTCTGGATTGCCAAAAGTCTTCTAGAAAAAGCATGAGCCCTCTATTTACAAAAGCTGGCTCATCGGAGCAGGTGGGTTGGGATTTCCACAGTACAACAGGTTTTCAAATCATCGTGGAATCTCTTTGGGCTATTATTGGATATAGACGTCAAAATTCTTCTCTCTGACCCTTATATTTGTCTTAGACACTTCTTGGTCACTCATTTGTTTCCTACTTATTCACCTTATGCTATATGCTTCCATCACGGTCTTCCTCCCTGACATAATCCTGATGCACCTGGACAGCCTGACCTTGGCAATGCCTCCTTGCTATGGGTCTACTTGCCATGATTAGGGTGGGGAAGCCTGTATTGGGTACCAGCCTGGCAGTCTCACTTGATACATATAATAAGGGTGCATGAAATGGCTCCCTTTCCTATTCTCTTTGACAAAATTGAATATTCTATCGGCAGCCTAAAAGAACTACTACAGTTTCAACCCTGCTATTCACCCCAGCCACATCAGGACCCAAGCAGAACCACAAGCACTGCCCTCAGTGGTTTCATTCAAAGGGCTACCCTGATGAAGAATGCTAACACTGAGGGCCTGCCTGGCACTGACTGTTGGCGGTCCAAGGCCCTTTGGGGGACAGTAATGAGAAAAAATAATTATTTAAAGAAATAGCTGCCCCCTTTACCTGCAACTTGACTTTGAAGTATAGAAAACACTGTCACATAACATATATCCTCAACACCAGGACCCTGCCATTTGTTAAAAGCTACATACGAATTTTAAGTGATGCCAAAGGATAATGATGATAGCTTTGTTTCTGACATCCTGAGTTTGTTTTTTTTTCTCTCTTTCGTGTTTGATTTTTAAGAAGACACAGAGAAAGACCTGGTACAAGTCCTTCTGACATCTGGCATACAGAACAATTATACCTTTATTACAAGAAATAAAATAGCTGTGTCTTAGCTCTGTCTTTGGCTGACAGCTGAGGCATGAAAGTTTCACAAGTATTCCTATTTAGGAATTTTGTTGAGAGCTCAGCAGCCTTGCAGCCAAAAAGGAGAGTCTGAGATGTTGCCGATTAGAAGTCTTAAGTCTGCTGAGTACAAAGCAAGAAGAGTCACTCCTTAGGAATGTTATAAAGTGACCTGGGCCATGGAGACCAACCTCTCCATAGAATATCAAGTTGCCTTAGAAACAAATCATCATCACTAACAAGGAAAATGGTAACTTGTTAAATCCCGTGATTTTACAACCGTATCTTCAAGTATACACTCTTTTATACTATCCTAAACTACTTATACTATCCTTAACTACTTCATGAAAACAACTTATCTCTTAGAATATTTCTTTTCCTTCATTTAGTTTCCTTTCTTGTTTATTTCCAGTTAGCAATGGCAATCATTTATCAAAATAGTCCTGCTCATGCCTCAGGAAAAAAAAAAAAAGCTCTTTCTATCAATCAATGGTGTCCCCATGATTTTGGATCCAAATTTAGTAAAGAATATCATGAATGACATGTTCTATGGGGTGAAGTTTCTTATTCCTTCCTTCCTTCTTTAGGTTCTCTTTTCAATTATATTGCTACATCTTTGATTTTTCCTTGAGAACTGCTTTCCCATCAAGGACTCAGGAAGACCCTGGAAATCTGATTCCTTACAATCTTCTCCTTTGTCTCCACGAATGGACCCACTTATCCTCACACTGTGTTGGGTTTCAGAAATTCTTTCATTTTATCCAGAAGCACTGCGTTTTTCAGATAAAGAGGAATCAGTCTCTTTGCTGAAGAACCTGAAAAGAAGGATCAGTTGTTTCATTTACAAACCCCCAGATAAAAGCCCTGGGCAAGTGAGAGCATTTCAACATGCTGGGGGGCAGCATCACCTGCTCTGCACAGGTCTGTCTGCACAACAATGCCATCTAAGTTCCTTTCAGAAAGGGAAATGCCTCCATTCAAAGGACTTTTCACTGGTGACCAAAAGGACATGTTGTGAAATTCTAAGCCAAGCCTATTTATATAGGGTGATGAGGATATGTTTAATAAAATAGGAGAAAATAGAAGTATGGTAAGAGCTTCAGTCTACTAAATCCCCCAGATATAAAGAACTCACGATTCATGAGGGAAAACTAAAAACAAGATACAAAGCCTTCAATTTTGTGTCATTATGACTGCTCAGCGCATAGTTTTAATCTAAGGGGCGCTGCCAAGCTAGTACTGCCAAGAACCTCTAGGAATTATCATTCTTACTCTGGGATTGTCAGAAGTCTGCTAATGCCCACCTGTCACCCTACTCAATTCACAGCCACTGTAATCTGAAATGTCTCTATTTATGTGAAATAACAAAGAACTCTAGTAAGAAAATCGTTCCTGACAAGTACGCTTTATAAAAGTCCATTCTGAGAATAAAAGGGAGTAAAAAATGAGGAACAAAACATGCTTTTTTTAAAAAAAGAACACATTTAAAGAAAGCCCTAAGGCAAAATACATTTCAAAGAGAGAAAACGATTGCAATTACTAATTAATAATGCAAATACAATGTCAACATGTTTCAATGGCTATGATCGTCCTTTTTAGTGCTACCAGTTCACATCTTTTAAAGTTGAATTAGTGGTATTCCTGTTAATACAATAATCTAAGAGAAAGATCCATGATCACACTCCCCAGGACATGTAGCTTAAGAGGTATTTTTTAAATTAGGTATATAAATTTAGATCTAAGCAAAGGATTAGATCTAAATGATTAGATCTAAGCAAAAGCAAATGAGGTTAACAGTCTTCAGAAAGATGTGATAAGGTGCTGTAACTCTGGTCACTTTTGGGCACATCTGTGCAGAGGTGAGCATCTGTAGGAGTGTAAGTAAAATGCTATTTGGAAAAATGACTCTCACTTCTAAATTCTTTGCCGTTAACTTTTGCTCAGCCTATCCTTAACAACAGCAGATTCATTTCTCTTTCCCAACTTTCTAGGCTTGATCTTTTAATGGACTGGTGGCTTTTGTGATATCACAGCAAACTGGGGGCCCTCAATGACAGGCAAAGAGAATCTTAGATCCTAGGACTTTAGAGTATCAGAATGTTCGCCACTTCGACTCCATGCACGCGCCCGATGCTTACTACATTCAGGTCCGGGCCTGGCGGGGAAGCACGTGACATGCATGGGCAGTGCAGGGAAAGGGTCTGGTTAACCTGGAGTTGACAACCGAAAGGGCGAGGTTGCATCATGCAATGAAAATCACAGCTGGGCCTTAGCTGCCATGCAGAAAAGACCTACATCAAAGAGTCTGCAGTGCGGCTCCTGGGTAAGAGTCGATATGAGAGAGGTGAGTTACTTCAGCAATGAAAGACACAGGCAGAAAAACGTTCAAACCACTCTAAACAAAACACTGTCCAGAGCACTGGCATTACATGTGAGGAGAGGCAGCTCTGGGGCCAAGGAGGGGACAGACAGAGGGTGGAAAGTGGGGACAGAACTAGTCATTACTCGGATCTGATGGTGTCCCTGGCCCACCCAATATATGCAGGTCTTTTTATAATGTATGTTGCATTGAACAAATAACTCATTGGACTCTTTAACATCATCCGTAATTATCAATTCAACACTTTGAAATTTCAGGAAAAGCAAGGCATCGGTTACATGAAGATACACACAATGATTTCCTGGGTTACGGTTCATTACAGATGCAGAGCTGAGCTGGTCAGATAAATATAGATGGTTACGTGCCAAAATCCTTAACATACTAATTACAGAGCTCATGGTGACTCCCAGTGTGAAGCATGGTATCGAAGGAACCCATCAGTTATGAAAACTCGGGTAGGTGCAAGGGTAGGTAACCCTATGCTACTATGATCCCCGAAAGCCACCTATGAGCCTGACTTTAAACCCACTCCTGAGGGGAGCAGTCTTTTCATCATCTCAGCATGCATGACAGGTCAGAAGTGAGTTCACCCCACGTGTACCTTGACCACTTCACAGAACCTTAGTTACAGGTGAGCTTTCCTAAAGGTGTTTCATCAAAATCAGTTGAATAGCAAAAACAATAAAAACAGAAGTTTAAAGTTGCTTTTAAAGAAACAAAAATACTGCTGACTCCGCAGGGGCCTATCTTGCCCCTCTCTGATATCAAGGCCACAGGCGACAGGAATGATCACTGACAGATTGAACAAAACTCAAAGGATGGTGCAATCTAGCCCCAACTCACACTTTCTCTCTCCTGGTTCTGACCAGAAATAATAGTCCTCTTAAAATGTTCTGGACACATGAGCTCAACCTCCACCTTCCCTGCACCTGTGATTACCGCCATGAATGGGCAGGGCATGCCCTCAGCCTCACACGCTCAGAGAGAGCTGGGCATCCACCAGGATCCCTGGGATGTGTGGACAGATGCCGGTAGAAACGAAATCCATTTGCCTCCCAGCACCTCTCCTCATGCCTCAAGGTGTAGCTGTTGCCGCTTGATCGCAATTTATTCCCTTTTATTGATTACAACCTTGAACATTTAAGTTGAATGTTTTCAAAAAACACTACAGTTTTGAACAAAACTATAATAGTCCATACATTCATTTGGCAATTTTCTCTGCGGTTTTCCTTCTGTGACCTGCACTCTGCTGGTTCCAGGGACACAGACTGATATTCTCTAAAGTAACTGCCACTCGGCTCACAGCAGACACTCAGGAAATGGTCAGGTACAGTTGGGAAGGCATCCCAGCGGGGCAGCTCCTGGACTATGACCTCACTTCAAAAGATAATGTGATAGGTCTGTGTTCTTACTGTGAGTTTAGCTAATCATGTTTTCTTTTTCACAAAGTCTGAGAGCAGAGGGTTCATTTTCTTCATATTAGCATTTGTACGCCTATCCTGGCTTCATGGAAACTCCAAATTAGAATGAATTTGGAACAAATGAAAATCCACCAGACAAGCATGATCACATGGTCACAACAGTATATAAACAAAACTTGCCTGTTTCTGCTTCATCAGCTAAGAGTACCAACTCCCCACCATCCTTCTACAAGAAAGTTAAGTGAGTATCGAACATCTGGGTAACTTCTAAAGGGAAGGTATACTATCAAAAGTGGTATTTTCCCTCTTGCTGTCTTGATTCAAACCAAAAGAAAACTACACAGCCCCCTCCCCAGAATTAACATTCTTGAGCAACTTTCTGAGAAACCAATTGGAAAACCACAAGAGATAAGAGTTCCGACCGATGTTCCCAAGTATCTTCCCCAGCAACTCAGTATCTGCTTCACCTGCTCCTGCCCAAACCTGTGTTCCTGCCAAGAAGTAGAGATAACTGTGTTCACATCCATATGTACCCATTCACCTGTGGTATCAGATCAACAGGACACAGTGAGAAGAATTTTTCCGTGGATAGCAAGTTTCCATCTTGATCAACAGAAGTGACCAAGGTTTTATTTGGAGAGGCTAAAAACAATGATTTAAACAAAAACCCACATACACTGTATTCACAAGCAGTCAACTGAATTACAATAGTTTTTAGTGGGATTTTAAACCTCAATCTGTCATTTTGAAACAAGTACCGTTTTAAAATTCATTAATGTGACCTGATGAAAATGTTGGTGTATATTTTTCAATTTATTGATCTTTTTTTCAAGTTTGGCTTGTCACAATGGCATTTCTTTGTACTGATGGAAGAATTCTATATTCTTACTAGAGACGTTAAAATATAAAAACATGCAATAAAATATCCTCAAACTATACAGAAAAAAAAAGTGTTTCTAAAAACCGATAGAAAGCTAAAAAGAGGTAGTATGTGAGTCAGCAATATTGTGCCAATGTCAGTTTTCTGGTTTTAACAGCATACTATGGCTTCGTAACGTACAGTACTCAACATCCGGTACTCTCATTGGAGGAAATGTGCACACTAACTTTGTATTGCTTTTGCAACTCCTTGAAACTATTTCAAAATCAAGTTATAATAGCAAAATAATCAGTTATTTTTGGTTGCTTACATTTTTCTCACCTAGGTGTCAGGCAGGTATTCTATTTATGGTTATTAGTTCAGTTCAGTTGCTCAGTCGTGTCCAACTCTGCGACCCATGAATCGCAGCACGCCAGGCCTCCCTGTCCATCACCAACTCCTGGAGTTCACTCAAACTCATGGCCATCGAGTCGGCGATGCCATCTAACCATCTCATCCTCTATCGTCCCCTTCTCCTCCTGCCCTCAATCCTTCCCAGTATCAGGGTCTTTTCCAATGAGTCAACTCTTCGCATCAGGTAGACAAAGTATTGGAGTTTCAGCTTTAGCCTCAGTCCTTCCAAAGAACACCCAGGGCTGATCTCCTTCAGAATGGACTGGTTGGATCTCCTTGCAGTCCAAGGGACTCTCAAGAGTCTTCTCCAACACCACAGTTCAAAAGCATCAATTCTTCGGTGCTCAGCTTTCTTCACAGTCCAACTCTCACATCCATACATGACCACTGGAAAAACCACAGCCGTGACTAGATGGACTTTTGTCGGCAAAGTAATGTCTCTGCTTTTTTAATACGCTCCTTAAAATATTTATATATAAACTGATTTCTTTAGAAGTCATTTCTTTGGCACCTGTTATCTGTGTGGTAATGTGTTGAACTTCAAAAGATACAAAAGAGGTACAAGAGAAGCTTGCAATGCCCATCAGTATTAACCAGCTTCCTCCCTTTCTCAGAGGAATATCAATTGAGGCAGAGATGTCGTTTATCTAGTGCAAATATTCACAGATGATCCCTCCAGACAAAATTAACTGTCCATAAATATCACTAATGTGATAAGGAAACTCCTAGATTAACCAGCAGGAATCTCCTCAGGTAGGCAGATGTTGGGTGACGAGCTATGTTGAGTGACGCTGCTGCTGTTATGATGATCTCCCCTATTTAAAGCTTCTCCTGGACTAAGCTATCCTTTTGTGTTTTTTTTTCATCCTCATTTCCCTTGCTGGAGCTCAATACTTCCCATACTAAGGAGCCAATAATTGAGATCTGCTTAATTATGGTACAAGGTGATATGAAGAGATCAGTTCAGTTCAGTTCAGTTGCTCAGTCGTGTCTGACTTTGTGACCCCATGGACTGCAGCACGCCCCCTTCCCTGTCCATTACCAACTCCAGAGCTTGCTCAAACTCATGTCCTTCGAGTCAGTGATACCATCCAACCATCTCGTCCTCTGTCATCCCCTTCTCCTCCTGCCTTCAATCTTTCCCAGCATCAGGGTCTTTTGCAAGGAGTCAGTTCTTTGCATCAGGTGGCCAAAGTATTGGAGTTTCAGCTTCAGGATCAGTCCTTCCAATGAATATTCAGGACTGTTTTCCTTTAGGATGGGCTGGTTTGATCTCCATGCAGTCCAAGGGGCTCTCAAGAGTCTTCTCTAACACCACAGTTCAAAAGCATCAATTCTTTGGCGCTCACTTTTTTTTATAGTCCAACTCTCACATCCACACATGACTACTGGAAAAACCATAACTTTGACTAGATGGACCATTGTCGGCAAAGTCATTACTTTTTACTCTGCTTTTTAATATGCTGTCTAGGTTGGGCATAGCTTTTCTTCCAAGGAGCAAATATCTTTTAATTTCTTGGCTGCAATCACCACCTGCAATGATTTTGGAGCCCAAGAAAATAAAGTCTGACACTGTTTCCATTTTTTCCCCATCTATTTGCCATGAAGTGATGGGACTGGATGCCATAAGGTTCATTTTTTGAATGTTGAGTTTTAAGCCAGCTTTTCAACTCTCCACTTTCACTTTCATCAAGAGGCTCTTTAGTTCCTCTTCACTTTCTGTCATAAGGGTGGTGTCATTTGTGTATCTGAGATTGTTGATATTTCTCCTGGCAATCTTGACTCCAGCTTGTACTTCATCCAGCCCAGCATTTCACATGATGCACTCTGAATATAAGTTAAATAAGCAGGGTGACAATATACAGCCTTGACACACTCCTTTCCCGATTTGGAACCAGTCTGTTGTTCCATGTCCGGTTCTAACTGTTGCTTCTTGACCTGCATACAGATTTCTCAGGAGGCAGGTAAGGTGGTCCAGTATTCCCACCTCTTGAAGAATTTTCCACAGTTTGCTGTGATCTACACAGTCAAAGGCTTTGGTGTAATCATAAAGCAGAAGTAGTAGATGTTTTTCTGGAATTCTCTTGCTTTTTCTATGATCCATCAGATGTTGGCAATTTGATCTTTGGTTCCTCTGCCTTTTCTAAATTTAGCTTGAACATCTAAGAAGATCTATAAAGAGATACTTAGATTTAAAAACATAACCTAAAACACTTTAAGAATGAATTTATAATTGTAGAAGTATAAAATTCTAAATTGCAATTTAGAAAGAGATATTTTGGAGTAAAGGTTTTTGCAGCATCCTCCAAGTCACCCAAGGGTGACCATCCACTCTATCTACCAAAATGGTGTTGTCCTAGGTAATTCTAATGGAAGTAAAGTCAAGCCAGAGTAAGGCAGTAAAGACAGATCCTTAAAACATCAATGACTTTTCAAGGAATATGTCATCTGTTTTATCTTTCTAAGATGTCCTCTCTAAAACAAAAGAAAAATGGAGAAACGTGCAAAGAATAAAATCTCCTGGAACTGAAGCCTCACCAACGAATATCCAGGAAGAGCCAATTCAATCCTTCCTGAAATAGAAGATGTGACCCTGCTGTTAACCTAACGCTGCTATGACCTGCAGGGGGTCTGGGCTTATGAAGCATCTGAAACTTCCATCTTTCCCTAGTTGTTTAAAAGACAAACAATCAGAACAGCTCAAACTGGAAATAAATGAGTTACTCAAACCATTCCCTGAGGAGCCAGAAGCTCCTACTATGAAGAAGGTAGTTAACTTAACCGTATTTATATATATATATATATATATATATATATATAAAGAATTTTTTAACCAGTGGAAGACAGAAGACTCACAGAACTATCCAGCATCCATAAGAATGAACGCCAGCTAAGAAAGAATGCTCTGGTGAAGTCAACTTTCTCTTTCATGCCTGTGCTATTCGCTTGAAAACTCTTTCTCATTTACCTTGGAACACAGCTCAGTGGTCACCTCCTCCAGGAAGCTCTCCGTAATCCTTCCCTCACCTGGAAGGAGCTGAGCCATTTTCTGGGTTTCCCGTGCTTCATGGTGTTTTCACTGTAGCACTCCTAACTCACTCAGTGGTCATTTATTTGTTTTCTCATCTCTCCCTTTTTTACTATAGATCATGAGTTCCCTAAGAGAGACTGTGGGGTCATTTTTTGTGTCTGTGTTCCTGCTAGCAGCGTGCCCAAGAAGTAGGACCTCAACAAATGTTTAAGGAAGAGGAGAAGGATAGAGCAAAGAAATGGGTGGATCTGGGGACAATTGATCACAATCCATTAGCACCTAGATGAGTTGCCAAGCCTTCTAGAGAAATCCCAACCTCTCACTTGACTTTAAATGGGCCCAGGGTTTCCATACGGACTGAGAACTTAATAGTATGACAATAACTATTGTAGCCATGATGTTACTACAATGCCTAGTGGATGCAGTATCCTCAAAAGACCAATTTATGGATGCCTTCCATGTCCCACGAGAATTACAGGTTATCTCCCCTAAGATGTATAAGGAGATTTTAAGCCTTAGAATGAGACTGATCTTGGAGATAGCAAGGTTCACCAAAGATAGCCAAAGCTCCAAAAGAGACACCGGAGATCTTGAATCCTATAATGGGAAGGATCTCCATGGGGGCACTTGATTTCTGTGTGTCACTGAGGCATCCCAAAACGAAATGCCTCATGCCAGATTAAACCTCATTTCTCTTAAACTAATGAATCGGTGTTTTTCTCTTTATAGAAGGATTGTCTTCTGTCATAGGGAGGCCAGGATGGACAGAATACATAGAGATGACTGGTGTCTCAATTCATTATTCTTCCTTTTCTTCCCATGATGTCTGTTTTTTGTGCTCTAGATTAAGAAGGTGATCCAAACTTGGCATTAGCATATTAGCAGCATAAACTGAAAATCTAGAGACGTCAGTGCAGGTCACTCTGTCTGATCCACTTCTCTAGGAACCCAGGAAAGTGTTGAAGTAACAACAGACACAAATTGAGGATCTCCATAAAAACACAAAGCGGGGGGTTAGGGGGCAAGAGTTTAGATGAGGATTTGAACTCAAAGGGTGTGTTGCAAACAGACCAGTCTTACTGGATATGCAACCACATGCTCTGCTGCTGCTGCTGCTGCTGCTACTAAGCTGCTTCAGTCGTGTCTGACTCTGTGCGACCCCATAGACGGCAGCCCACCAGGCTCCGCCGTCCCTGGGATTCTCCAGGCAAGAACACTGGAGTGGGTTGCTGTTTCCTTCTCGAATTCGTGAAAGTGAAAAGTGAAAGCGAAGTCGCTCAGTCCTGTCAAACTCTTCGCAACCCCATGGATTGCAGCCCATCAGGCTCCTCCATCCATGGGATTCTCCAGGCAAGAATACTAGAGTGGGGTGCCACCGCCTTCTCCTAACAACATGTTCTACTATTCAAGTACTGCTAAATACAATGCATTCTAAACTTTGAAAAACACTTAATACAGTCTTACATCGATGAAGATGGGGCCAATCACAGCTACTCCTCAATACTGCACATCTGGTAAAGGTCCACTTAAAAACTGTCTCTGGACCAAATGTTCAAATCATTTAACGTTGACTTTTCCTTTAATTTGTCCTCTCAAATCAGCATATATTTTGATGGACAGCTCCTTCTTGCCATGACTCTCCCTGAATAGTAAATTGATTTTAAAAACTCAGGATTATCTTCTAAAATTACATGAGATTGCCTCCCCCCCCCCAAAATTAAGCTGTCACTAGCTTCTGAAACATTGTGCTTTGTGTAAGCAATTCTAAAGACAATCTGTAGTTATGTGTGAGCTAATAGTAGTGAAGCAAAGATATGATATTCATTTACTATGAGCAGCAACAACATTTGATGAATCAAAACACCACTTTGGTTCAGACAAAACTATAAACAGCATGATATCATAGTGTGAACAGAGCAAACACAATAATCGGCTCCATTTAGTAAACCCATTTGCAAATGAGCCAGTTCCACCATAAAGAGGGAGAACACTGGTTTAATTTCAAGCTTAAAAAGAATCCCATTAAGTATAAAATACTTGTCTGCATTGAAAAAAAAATGTGTGTATGTATGTATATATGTATTATGTGTGTGTGAGTGCTAAGGCCATTACATTAGAACAGCATCACCACTGTTTAAAACTGGAAAGAAAAAAAAAGTCTCAATGTCATTGTGTCCTAACTCTGTTAATTCAATAAAAAGGATTTTTAGAATTATCAATCTGACATTGAATTCATTGCCTTTCAACTTGGTAGAGATGTTTTAAAATCCGGTGAATGGAGTTGTAAGCTTTCAATGAGTCAAAATGTGACAAGCACTTAGACAGTCAATGGAACCTAGTAAGCACTCATTTGTTCACTTCTGTTGAAGATGTTAAACGTGAAGCCAGGAACGAGGCCTCCATCTGCCTTGGGTAGGTTTTGCCGCACACTGGGCTGCCTCTGCTTCTGCATTAAGTTTCCTCCTCCACATACCACTCTCTCTTGCCCACCAAAATCTAGTCATAAGCATCTTCTTTGTCTCTCCAAATCCCCATGTTTTTGTCCAGTCATTGAAATGCAAGCTCCATGAAAGCAGGAAACGTATTTGTTTTATTCTTTGCTTCACCAGAGCCCGAACAGTACCTTGAACATAGTACATGGTAGGACTCAATAAACTTTGCTACATGAATAAACAAATAAATGGAGGCCCAAAGGAAGGAATTAAAGGACTGAAAAAGGGGAGGGAGGAAAACAGGAAGTGAAGAAAAGAAGAGGAAAGTAAGAGCTAGGAAGAAAGAGGGAGAGGGAGAGGGGACTGGAGTCCTAGATCAACCTCAATAAGATTAAGTCTCTGGTTAATAATAGTGTTTCCCTTGTCACACCATGATTATTAGCATGAGATTGCTGCCACCTCACTTCCCATTTATATATGACACTTGTACCCACATCAAAGGCTTTTCATCTCTCTTATTCCAACCTAAGGAGTTTCCTGATAATTTAACCGTCTATAATATATGCACCTGGAAAGATGTTGACATCTAATTTTTGACTTACACTTAACTACATACTTCCAATCTCACTGGATGGCAAAACAGAACATTTCCTTGTGAACTGCTTTCCTAGGTATGTGAAGAAGAAATTGCCAGCCTGCCCCAAAGCTCATCTTGTTATGTTCATTAATAAAGGAGTGTCCCAAAATAAATTTGAACCCACCCATGCAAATCTCCCACACTTTGAAAGTATGCTCACAATGATGAATTATCCAGGATTCCACAGATATTGGCATATAACAGGATGTATCATCTTGGACTTAAAGAACTCTGGATTCAGACCAGGAGCTCACATTCTGGTCCCAGTTAGTAACTGCGTGACTCCAACCAAGTTATTTAAATTTGGTGAGGCTCCCTTTCTTCATCAGTCAAATGGAGAACATCACAATAATGCTACTGAGTAATACAATGAGATCAGTTCGTCAGGGCTTATCTTTGCACATAGTAAGTTCTCAATAAATACAGAAACCACTAAAAGGCCTAGAGAGAGAATATAAGGACTAATGTCAGAATCCTTTAATGACAACAAGCTAAGTGGGTGCCTGACACCCTGGTTTTGGAAGGACTGATGTTGAAGCTGAAACTCCTATACTTTGGCCACCTATGTGAAGAACTGGCTTATTTGAAAAGACCCTGCTGCTGGGAAAGATTGAAGGTGGGAAGAGAAGGGGACAACAGAGGATGGGATGGTTGGATGGCATCACTGACTCAATGGACATGAGTTTGAGTAAATTCCAGGAGTTGGTTATGGACAGGGAGGCCTGGCGTGCTGCAGTCCATGGGGTCACAAAGAGTCAGACACGACTGAGGGACTGAACTGAACGGACCCCCTGATTATCTGACACGTATTGGCTGAAGGAATGGCTGCTTCCTTGTGACTGGCTATGTGCGGGCCCTCTCTTCTTTTCTTTGCTCATACCTGTTAAGGTTGTGTGGTGCTTCTGTGCTTGTGAGATGCCTTTTTGCAGACTCTCTTCCTTTGAGCCGATTATCCCAGAATTGCATACAAACAGTAGGAGCCTAGGTGGGGCAGGCTCTGTATGACTCTGATGCTGGCTCCTTCTCAAGCCTTTGGCCCTCAGCACAGCGCACTTTAACTCTGCACTGGCATTTCTGGTTAGAAGAACAAACCAGGAGTGGCTAGTGCTGGGCCAAGAATCTGGAGCGCAGATTATGACAGGCAAGTTGATTTGTACAAACAGCTTACGTTTCTTTGGCTTTCATTTAGAAAACAGCTTTGGCTGCTTAATATCAGCACATCTTCCATTTCACACACTCTTAAGTTTCTGAGGGTGGAGAGTAGAATACCACACTGCTGCAAACCTGCTGATCGGCACTGCCGTAACCTTATTGGAGCTGGTGGATTTGGGGACATGTAGAAGAGAGATTCAGAGAAGACAATGGCATCTCACTCCAGTACTCTTGCCTGGAAAATCCCATGGATGGAGGAGCCTGGTAGGCTGCAGTCCATGGGGTCGCTAAGAGTCGAACACGACTGAGCGACTTCCCTTTCACTTTTCACTTTCATGCATTGGAGAAGGAAATGGCAACCCACTCCAATGTTCTTGCCTGGAGAATCCCAAGGACGGGGGAGCCTGGTGGGCTGCCGTCTATGGGGTCGCACAGAGTCAGACACGACTGAAGTGACTTAGCAGCAGTAGCAGCAGAAGAAGAGAGAGTCGGGCTCCAAAGTTCGAGCATGACTCCACTCTCTTAATTTCCAACATAACTATAGAGCCCTTTCCATAGCTGAGGGTTGAACTTACTTCCCTGGTGGATCAAACAGTAAAGAATCTGCTTGCAACGTGGGACACTCAGGTTCAATCTCTTGGTCAGGAAGATCCCCTGGAGAAGGGAATGGTAACCCACTCCAGTATTTTTGCCTGCAGAATACCATAGACAGAAGAGCCTGGTGGGCTACAGTCTATGGGGTTGCAAAGAATTGCACTAACACTAGAAACTAGCAAACCTCCATGCAGGAATGAATGCCCACCATAGTCACATAGAAAGTAAAACACATTGCTGGGATTATCTAGAAACCAAAGGACAGATGAATATGTCTAGATTAAGGTCCCTTAGATTCCACTGTATCTATGGAGGCTTCCATAGAAGAACCCACAGAGAAGAGAATGCATGAATATGCCTTTGTTTAGATATAAATGCACATTTCTCTCATCTGTGCTACTGTTAGCTGTGCAGTTTGTTCATTTTTAATGCACAGGCAAGAGCTAACCCAGCATAGTGATTCCCCAATCTGACCTGCAATAGCATTAAGACTTATTTTTATAGCAGTGTCAACTACACACACCAGCCATTATGTGTACATTTGAAGTAATCCTCATCCTGTCAACCACTGTAAGATCCCAGAGCAGATGCTAAGCAAGCCTGGTGCTCAGTGGTTATGCAGTACTCAGCCAAGCCCAGTGGATAATTTTCCCTAAGTATATATGTGCTTAAATGGCACCTACCAATTATATCTCTTTGTTGGAGCACAAAGGTGACAAGCCCACCCTCCCAGATGGGAGCAGTTCCCACCTCCACAAAGCACTCCCTGCCTCTCCTCTCTAGCAGCCCCAGGGTAGCACTTTTCCTGGGCACAGGAGAAGCTGGGAACACTGTGACATTTATCACTGTTCTCTACTCTGGCTCTGAGACTTGAGCCAGAGGAAACTTACTTTCAGACATGGCCACTCCTCTGGGGTGTCTCCATAGAAAGAAAGCTGGCCCAGTATGATACAGCAGCCAGTTCAAGCCGACCTCGGCACCCCAGTTCAAAACTACCCAACAACCTGAGAAAAGGCACATGAAATGAAAAGGCACATGATAATGAGTGCTATATTTATTCCATAATCCATATTCCAAATATAGGCCATCTCCTCTATTAACCTCTGTTCTCACAAGTCTTGAAACGACCAGGGTCCTGTCCCTAAAGTTCTAACTTCGAATAACAATCTCAGGAGGAGTTTGATGAAACAAAATTAAGGGCGAAGGAAAGCAAAAGTCTAAAATGCCAGAATGGAGTAGGCAAGGAGTAAGGTGAGGTTCCGGAGAAGGCAGTGGCACCCCACTCCAGTACTGTTGCCTGGAAACTCCCATGGACGGAGGAGCCTGGTGGGCTGCAGTCCATGGGGTCGCTGAGAGTGGATACGACTCAGTGACTTCACTTTCACTTTTCACTTTCATGCATTGGAGAAGGAAATGGCAACCCACTCCAGTGTTCTTGCCTGGAGAATCCCAGGGACGGTGGAGCCTGGTGGGCTGCCGTCTATGGGGTCGCACAGAGTCGGACACGACTGAAGCGACTTAGCAGCAGCAGCAGCAGCAGCAAGGTGAGGTTCAAATAATAAATTGGAATTGCTCAAATTTATTTGATTCTGGGCTCTTTAAGTCATACTGCAGTATTTTTAACCACTAAATGTCAAAATTGCTATAGTGTCTCTCATCAATCTCCTCCTCTTTGCTCCCTCTTCCTCTCTCCCCTTCCCCCTTTCCTTATTAAAGAAATAAAAACTATCTGCTCTTAAAGACATAGCAGAAGCAGATAAACATTCTTGCTTTTGACATCCTTAGTTCTTACCACCACACTCTGTTAGAAGAAAAACAGACAGGAAACTTCAAACAAGGGGCTGCCCTGCCATGGTTCTCAAAGATCTGTCCCGACCACACCATTCCTTTCACTTGCTAATTGGTTTCATAAGCCTTCTTCCTTCTCTTGTTTTCTTGTCTTGTTTTTGGGGCAACTGGCAATGTAGGCACAGTTTTGGATTTTATTTTAAGTAGTTGACTATCATTTATTTGTGCAATTGGTGTAATTAAATCTAATTACATAATTGGTGAAAGCTTGAGTAATCACATAATTAGAATGTACAATAATAACTGTTGAAATCCCATTGTTATGACATGCAATGATACAATTATGATGTGCAACAATGTGGCCTGATTCACAGGGCACCCTGCAAAAGAGCAAAAAGCTCTGGTCCTACATGCGTGGAATGCAGCTGAGGTTGGAGACCAGGAAGGTAGCTTTCAGCATCTGGGCTTGCACTTTCTATGCTTGCACTTTCTATTCATCTTTCTCTTCTTAATCAAATCCTTGATGTTTATATTCTATGCAAATCGAAGGCAGCAGCAGAAGAGGCCTGGAGAAGGCTCATGTGAGGGTAAAGCACCCACATCTAAAAGGACAGGTCACCCAAACAATCACCCTTAAAATATTAAAATAGGAGCTATAAAGGACTAACTTTGAATTTCTGGAACTTTGATTCCTGTACATCGATATTAAATTTGAAGTTGTATTCAAGGCACAAGAAAAAGGGTGGAAAAATGTATCCTGATTGCACACACAATTACAAGTGGGCGCAAAGGGAACTAAAGACCCAACTCCTGGCTCACAGTCTTCCCCATTCACGCCACTGCCTCTCTTTTTGTAATTATGACACAGATGGATCATCAGAAGAGCTAGCCTCTCAGTTCCTTGCTGTGCTCACAGCTGTGACCTTTCCCTGTACTGCATGACCCCCTACCCAACCCATGGACACCACTTTGGACCTGGCCAGTGACCGCAGCTGCAGCATATCTGATCCCTGAATCCCAGCCTCTTACCTCCTGGGCTCACTTGCTCAAGTCCTGACTGGCATCATTCTTCGACCTCAGGGAAACCTCCGAACTCCCAGCCCCTGGCCAGCCATTCGCCCCTGCCTCACCTCATGCCCCACCTCCTCTAGCCTAATTTCCACAATCCAGCCTTACCATCTGGAGCCACCCTCCATCTGTCACAAAAATCCTCCCCCTGATGGTCTTAACTCTTCCTCTGCTCTACACGGGCTCCTGGGCAGCAAAATTTCCTGGAAAAAAACTACACAAGTGAAAATGACCAGGTTCACTTTACACACATGATCTCATAAATCAAACTGACACTCATTATTAACTGACAAATGGCTATTTCTCTTAAAATGGTTTGTTTTCCAATTTCCCATTATTTCATAGTTTCTCTTCCCCCTGTAACTTCTCATATGCTTTTCTGTACCATTATCCTCAACTGAAGGTCTCACTTCATATTGTCATTAACAATAATACATGAAATCAGATCAAGTTTCACTCTTTCTCACCAGCAGCCCTCCACGCCTGCACCCACAGGCACCCAGTCCCTCCTCTTTGCCTTCTCATTCAGTGGAGCAAGTTCCTCCCTCCTTCCTACAAAAGGCCACACCTTCCTTGGGTGCTCTTTCAGTTTTGTTTTGTCTGTGCTTCCTTAGCTATCTCTCCGTCACTACTGGAACATGGGCACAAAAATATATACTTGCTCAGCTATCTTCCATTGCATAAAACAAAACTTCCCTTGAGCCCAGATCCCACTCAGATTCTCAATTCATTGTCTCTACAGACAAATTTCCAAAAGAGCTCCATCTTGGTGCCCTCTCCCTACCACTTGCTAAGTCTGCCCTTGTCAGGGATATCAATGATACCTGTGTAGTAAACTCTGCAGATGACTGTGAACCCTAGTCCTCCCTGATGTCTCAGTAGTATCTGGCAGTAGACCATCTCCTCCTCCCTGGAAAACTCACTTCATCCCACCCTCCTGGGTCATTTTCTTTTCTCAGTTTCCCATCTAAGCTGCTCCTACTTTTCCAAGCCTCTAAATGTTGGCAGCCCCCCTCCCTCCACTCTGGACCACTTTTTCCTCTTTCCTCTGCATGACCCCACCCATTCCCATGAGTTCAAAATCATATTTTTTACTTCCTGATAGTAGAACTTCAATTCTGAACTCATTCATGAGAAAAAAGAACCAACATTTATCAAACAAGTGTTATTGGCTAGACACTAGCTTCTTAGGTGACTTTGACTTTGAACACATCATTCATTTAATCTTCTACAGCTATCTTTGAGGATAAGCATGATGCTCCATTTTACACAAGAAAATGGGCTGTGGAAAATTCCCATTGTTAGTACCTTGCAGAGCCAGGATTCTAAGCGCTGTGTTTAAGCCTTTTCTCTCCTGCAGCATCATAAATGAAAACTTCAAAGTGAAAACCTTGAGAGCAGAGGCCTTCCTTATGCTGGTGTTATTGATGTTTTAATAAACCCTCCTTTTTCAGTATTGGCTATAGAGGTGTAAGGGGCTTCCCGGGTGACTCAGCAGTAAAGAACCCACCTGCAATGCAGGAGACACGGGTTTGATCCCTGGGTCAGGAAGAACGCTGGAGGAGGCATGGCAACCCACTCCAGTATTCTTGCCTGGAGAATCCCCATGGACAGAGGAGCCTGGTGGGCTGCAGTCCGTAAGTAGTCAGTCTGCAGAGAGTCAGACACGACTGAAGTGACTGAGCATGTATACATAGAGATGTGGATGCCAGATCAATCTCCATCATTTCATCCCCCACTTTTTCCTCGACCATCTCTTTCCAACAACTGGCACATAATAAAGAAAGGGGAATTATGATTCATTCATGATCCACTTATTCAATTATGGAGATTGTTTCTGGCCATTCTTGGGCTTCCGACACTTAATTTGTGGGTTTGTTATGAAGTCTTCCAAAACTGTAAAGATGAAAACACAGAACTACTTAAAGATGACACAGAACAAAGCAGAAAATGAAAAACAAAATGAGGGGGAAAAAACGTGGTATGAAGTACAGTGGTGCACCTCAATTTATGCTGCAGGTGTTTTGCTGAAAATTATGTGTAGATCAAATTGATTTATAAACTAAATCCTATTATAAATTCAACAAGAATACTGCGATAGAACCTTGGGGTGGAAATTTTTATAATGAGAAAAATCCTTTTGTGTTGGGAATAGTCAATTCCCAATCTCCATTTTGAATTCTGTTTTTGTTTCTTTTTTTTTTCAAGGGGGGCTCATCTCTACATAAATACCCCATAACTCCCTTGGGTCCTTAATGGACAGGAATGTCATGAGCCGAAGAGATTTTTTAAAGACTTTTAAAGTATGCCTGTCTACCCTATTTATAATAGTAATTTCCATAATGTTTTAATGGGAGGGATGCAGGAATGCTGTCTGAAAAAGGATGAGAAAGTGTAAGCCCTGGGTAAAAGATTCTAGGACCACCACTGAAGGTGATGGGATGGAAAGGCTTAGAGAATAAGAGCACCTCCTTCAGATCCTCCAAAAGCTGTGAGCCCTTTGCTCTTGATAGCTGAGAGGGTGGTGGTGAAAGTTGAAGGAGTATAGCCCCCTGTTCCCAGGTGACACCTACGGCTGCCTTGCGCTTCAAAGTAACAAGCTCCCTGGTTTTCCTCTATAGTCAAAGGTTACCACCACCCATGTGGTTTTTCAAAATCAAAAGTACTGCATTAAAAAAAAAAAAGGACTGTATCTTCATAATCACTGGAATAAAAAGATCTGAAAGACTTGTTTCATGTTCCTACTGGGGATTAACTCACTACAGTTGAGTACGTGTCCCCTGTAGACAAGTGACCCAGTCCCCACCATTCCTTATTGAATTACATCCCACCTGATTCTTGTGGGCATTTTTTGATCAACCTGGGAAGAAGGAAGAAGGCCCTTCAGAGCTAAGCCCCATCCTGTGGTTCAACCACATCAATGAGAGAGGCAGTTCAGCTTTGCCCATTCCCATAAATAGCTCACAAATACCTATGATCTCAAAAATCTTGCTCTACTCTGGGTCAGATTTCAACACTTATAAGACTGTCTGTTTGTTTGTTTTCCTTTTTTTTAAAAAAACAACAGATTTTTCTTCTTTTAGATCCATCCCCAAATCTTTCACACCCTCTGCTCTTGAAGTGCCTGCCAGGGTCTCTTCGTCCAGTGATCGTCATTACTCTACATGGCTGCTGTCGGCAGAATCAGCAGCGAAACCACGTCTCCAAAGCTTCTGCTTCACAGACATGCTTAATAAATAACTTTGTCCTTTTAGAGCACAGGGCCTAGAGAGGAGCACCGATTTTGTTTTTTCCTGCTTTACATCAGCATAATATAATCTTAAAATCATTCTTCAAAAAAGAACCCTACCTAATACACGCATGTCTTCAAAGCACTATTACTAGAAACTTAATCCACAAAGGACGCAGGCACTCGGACCCACTGTGCCCAAATTGGGAGGTGGATGGAGATGTAAACCCCATACTCAGGCAGGTCTGGCATCTTGGATGAGTGACATGCTGCCCCAGGCCTTGTATCTCAGGCACTGCCTGAAGCCACCCAGGACAGGAGAGGTCAAGATCAACATTTTAAGGGTTCTGACCCGCTACAAGGTTTCTCAGCAACCACAAGCTTAATCCATGTGGGAGCTGCCAAGACCTGCTGATCTGTTTCTTGTCCCTGGGGTTATAACCACTGCTGCAAACACTGATGAACACGAATGCTCCACCCAGCACTGATCTGTGCACACTGGCTATATTTTCTCATCCTCCTTAAGACAGCCTCATTATCATCAGTGCCTTTCTATAAGCAGAACCTGAAACTTAGAGTCCAAAGGATAATAATAAAACTAAAATTCTTTAAGAACACTGTTCTAATCCTCTAAACACAGCAGGCACTGTTCTAAATGCCTCCATATGCTGGTTCAATTAATCCTCATAACAGCCTTAATTGTGTTACGATTTATGTCATTATCTTTCTATTATAGGGGAGGAAAGTGAGGCACAGGGAGGAGGCTAAAGCCAAGCTCACCAAGCCAGTGAGTGATCAGGAAGGATGTGAACTCAGGCAGTTGGCTGTCAAAGCTGTGTTTTAATCCCTAGCCTGATTGGTCAAGGTCATACACTGGTCAGGGTGAGAGCAAAGTGTCTACTCCACGTGGTCAGAATCTAGACCCACGACATAGCCATGTGCTCTGCAACTTCTCAAGATCACTGCAGAGTCAGGTCTCCTCTGCAGTTGTCTCCACTGACTGACCCATAGGCTCTGGGATGGATGCTCTGCCTCCTCAGAGCCAGGCTGAAAGATCTTTCCTAGTCTCATTTATTTCTGAAATCTCAGGAGAACCTCTAGCAGAGGAGATAAGCCATATGAAAGAATTCTGTGTCATGGTGGTACATTTTACATGGGGCACTCTCATAGTAGGGGACCCTCTCAAGGTGTCGTCTCTAAATACAAGAAGCAGAATGGTATTAAGTTTCCTTCCTAGGGGGCTGGAACTCTATCTAGTATTGAAATCTAATAGCTCAGTTGGTAAAGAATCTGCCTGCAATGTGGGAGACCCGGGTTCGATCCCTGGGTTGGGAAGATCTCCTGCCGAAGGGAAAGGCTCCCCACTCCAGTATTCTGGCCTGGAGAATTCCATGGACTGTATATCCATGGGGTCACAAAGAGTCGGACACGACTGAGTGACTTTCACACATCACACGTTGAAATCTAAAACTCCCCCAAGCTCTTGGGTCTAACCCTTCTTACCCCATTTTAGCCACATATTCCAGTTTCTGTGAATAAAAAGTGTGCCTGAAGACATATAATACACCCACACTCACAAGGTTACCTGTTTTCCCTTTTCCAAGGAACTAGAAATTCCGGGCTCTGAGCAGTCTCTAGCTGTCTGTGACATGGTCACCTGCCTCTGGGTCCTACAAACACTGGCCCTGGGGAGCACAATCAAATCATCAGCCACTCTCCCCCAATGACATTAATAGAGAGTGGAAGGGGAAAAGTTTATAAATCAGGATGAATCATTTGGTTCACCGAGGGAACAGATAAATAAACCAACACTCCAATTAATTTTAACCTGAAGAAGAAAGTGCTTGTGAATGGTGCTTCAGCCAAGTCCTTAGGGTCTGAACAACCATAATTATTCACAATGCAAATTGCTTTTACTGCTTGTTGGATAATTCCTTAATGCCGTCTATCTTTCTTCCTCTTCCCTTCTCTCATCCCCTTGCATCCTCCCCTCTCCTTTCTTGCTCTTTATTCCTGAAGAGCCAATAGGAAATTTCTGGAAAAGGCCTTCCAATCACCCAATTGTTTTCTGCAAAAACTATTAATGAACCTTTTGCCTTCTGTATCTTTGGCCATGCCCCAAGGAACGTGGGATCCCAGTTCTCTGACCAGGTATCGACTTCAGTCTCCAGCAGTGAACGCACCTAGTCCCAACCAATGGACTGCCAGGGAATTCCCACGAATCTTTTAATGATGCTTTCCAACCCCTAATCAGCTTATCCTGACATCCCAAGGCTCAAGTAAGCCTAAGTAATCCACAGATGAGGTCCACAGCCCCTTGGACTGCTGGAAATTGAGTGCAAAACTGTAGAGTCTAGCTGTTTCCTGACTCTCTGCCTATCCAGGGGTCTACAATTTTCATAAAACTCTTTAGAAAGTCTGTGTTCCCACTACCTTCCAAAAAAGAGCACTAAGCATTAAAGAACTACTCCATACCTACCTAACCACTGTATCACAAGGACATTTAAGATGCACAATGGAAGAGTCTGGATTTTGGAGCCAGGCAGACTCAAATCCCAGCTCTGTCACTCACAAGTTGCATGAATTTAGACCAGTGTCCTAACTTCCCTGAGCCTCCTTTCCTCATCTCTGCTGCAACTGCTGCTGCTAAGTCGCTTCAGTCGTGTCCGACTCTGCAACCCCATAGACGGGAGCCCACTGTCTCTGGGATTCTCCAGGCAAGAATACTGGAGTGGGTTGCCATTTCCTTCTCCAATGCATGAAAATGAAAATGAAAAGCGAAAGTGAAGTCTCTCAGTCGCGTCCAACTTTTAGCGACCCCATGGACTGCAGCCCACCAGGCTCCTCCACCTATGGGATTTTCCAGGCAAGAGTACTGGAGTTGGGTACCATTGCCTTCTCTGCTTCCTCATCTCTAAAATGATAATAACATCTTCATTGCAGGATTACTGCTTGATTAAACAAAATAATACATGAAAGTACATAGCATTCATCTACAGAAGAAGCAAAACAAAAATCCTCTCTACAGGAGAAAAAAGGTATATCTAGGCTCATTCGTGGTGAACTTGCTCTCCTGTCTTTGGGAGGTGCATCCCAGGCTTTGTTACAGATAAAGGTCACTGTTCTATAGATATAATCAGGCTGGGATGGTTCCTAGGAAATCCGCAAGAATCAGATAGTAGGAGACATCTTTTCTGAGCCTCATATTAGATTGTAATTCCTTTTATGGATCTCATAGTGAAATGCCCAATCTGAATTAAAATAAACTTCCAACCTTCTGCTTCCCCACCCACTTTAATCTACTGCCCCCGCGCCCCCCAACATGGTAAGTGAGGTCTGAATATTTCAACTGTGTAAAATGTGAAGCTGTATCACTGTAAAGACACTAAAGTGACTTGAGGGAGTCTGCACAGCCAGTCGCCAGGGGTCCTGCAGCAAGATTAACATTCTTCCATCCCAAGGCAGCTCGGTCCTACCTGGGTCAGTTGACTCTCTGGGGTGAATGCCAATTAGATGATTCTAGATCCTTTGGCTGCTGGGGCTTCCAGGACAGCAGCAGTGATTTCAGAATTATCTTGATTAGTTGGCTCCTGTTTTATTGGCCAGATTCCAGGGAGAGAGGGCCAGGAAAACACTGGGGATAAGAAGACCCCACCTCTGCATTTCTGCTTCCCAAAACAAACTTGTCCTGACTGCCAGTAAAAAAAAAAAAAAAAAAAGTCAACATCAACCTTCAGCCTAATTAGCTGAGACTAGGTCAGGGACTGGAACTGATGACTATTCTCTAGATATTTGATTTTATATTACAAACTGGATCTGGTGTGCGCTACTGCAGAGCTGAACTGCATTTAAATACTTATGGCATTTCTCTTTGGCTGTGCAGAACTGTAATTTGGAAGCCATTTATAGTGGTCACAGTTCTTTCTCATCAGACCATGTTGTGACCGAGGCTGTGTTGGTTTTCTGGACGACACTGACCCTGCCATTTGCTCATCTTATACTGCTCAGGTGATCCTTGCCCACTTGTATTGTCATCCTTAAAGTTCTAATTATCAGCCTCACTCTCCAGCTAAAAAAGCTGTCTTTAACAAAACCAGTTTAAAAGAGAGTACAGGAGAGTGAGAGCATGCCTAGAATAAACCAAGAATGAGAACCACGTGCCAGTGGTGACCTCCTGGGACCCTTTCTTGACTGGACACGCATACGCAGTGGCAGGAAACCCAGAAAGCAGAAGGGTCAGGCCAAATGTTCTAAGAGCCACTGCTGGGGGAATACCATGTTTCCCTTCCTTCCTCAGTTCTAGGGGGTTGTCCCCTGACCAAGGGTCACTTCCCTAAGGCAGCACAGTTTCACAGAGAGTGAGCTTAGGCAGAGGTCATGGGCAAAGTGAAGAGGAGCACCTTGGTGATGCTGACTCACTTGCAGAAAGAACCAAACAGCTCAGTGAGCCAGAGAACCGGGGCAGTAAGATACGGAAAGCGTCACTACTTGGTATATCCATCTGACATCACACAAGTTCCAGAAGAGGGCAGTCCTTGAGCATATCAGCTGCCTCTCCCAGCACAAACCTGGTGCCCACAGAAGGATCTGGACAGCTTTTTCTGCCATGCCTCTGCTATTGGCCTGCTGCTAACACTGGGGCACAGAGCTCTCCAAAGGGGAGCTTTCCATGAGTCAGTCTGTCTCAATCTCAGCCTCTGTCTCTCTCCTTTTGCCATATTTGCTATCCATGTGGGATGTTATGGTTCCACAGACCCAGACACACCTGGGGTTTTGCTCACCCAAGTGCTAGATGAGTCTGTTCCCAGAATAGAAGGTCAGTTATCCCAAGCTCCATTCTAACCAACAAGGCATGGTCCAAGTTTGTGACTCTTAATCCCAAATTGGGAGAGGAGTCACATTCCTTCTGAAAGGTTCCTAGAAGACGTTTGATCCCACATGACAGTGACTTTGAAAGTCTATTTTGAAAACAGAGCTAAGCACATGGGTATGCCTGTCTCCTCTCCGCATACAGCTCCCCAGTCTCTGGATCTAAAGGGAACATACAGTGAAGCCCATCTCCTTTGCAGGGCCCTCACACCACGAGAAAGGCTATGGGTTAATCCAGCATCTAGAGCCTGAGCCTAGAGGAGGATGCTAAAGGGTGACTTGGGGAGACTCAGCACCCAGTTCAAGCATCAGCTCCCTAGAGCAGCTTTTCTTCACCCACCGAGTTGCTGATTGCTCCCTCCTCTTATGCCCATCCTGCCCTAGACCCACCTCTGCTGGACTACCAATTTAGAGCATCCAGCCCTGGAGCTGGAGCTCCTGAGACTCAGATGCTGGTGCTGGCCCCATTATCTGCCTAAGAAGCTTATGACACCCCTATAGTTGGCCACAGACAGCTCACAGAGCTGGACTGGGTTGTTGGCCACCGTGTAACCAGCACTAGAGAGGCACTGTGGCCCTCCATCTGTGACTTCAGAAGGAGCCTAGAGACTAAGACCCGGGAGCAGTCGGGCAGCCATGGTGGCCACATGGCCACAAAAACGAGGGTAGCAACCTCCTTTGAAACCGAAACTGCTGAGGTCCCATTCGCAGCTCAGACAGCACTGTGGACCCCTCCCAAGGGATAATTATCTCAATTATCTCACCTGGGCCATGACTAAACAAAGCCGTGGTGCTACCGCTGAGACCCCAGATTCTAGCTTAGAGGTAACTTCCTGCCAGTGCCCTGGGACTTCTGTTGCCAAGAGATATGAGCTATCAGGCAGGAGGCCATGTTCTCCCAGAATCTAGGGGAGGAAGGAGGGCTCTGAAAGGCTGAAACAGGCATGCTCTACCTGCCCTTTGTGATTTCAGACATGGTATTCAATCTCTTTTGAAATGCCAAATAATATTGAAGAAGCACATGCTATTTTTATGATTTTTCAGGAGGGGTCACGGACTAATAAGAGGCTGAGAACATTGCCTAGAGGGTCCATGCCCCCGCTGAGTACATTGCGCTGTTCTATTTATAACTGATATTAGTGGCCTTACTCCTAACATGGAAACAAGAGCAGAATCCAGAACGAGCAGATGTATCCACCCCCGCAATCTGTCTACTTCTTCTCTCAGGTCTCGAGTATTCCGGATGTTCAGCTAAAAAGTTCACATCAGGAAAAAGGAACTGACCAAATGCACAGTCCAGAAATAAAGGTCCCTGGCCTTCTTTTGTCTTCATGTAGGAGATACCCAATTGGACCCATCCTGCCTGAAGACCCCAGCATCCCACACCCCTCCCGCCACCCTGTCCCCAAGCAGGAGACAGCAACAGAAGGTCCCCGGCAGCCACAGACACGTGTCAGGGTGATTTGGTGAGATCCAGCACTGAAAGCAATTTCTTACTCAGAAAATCATTTATCATGCACAGTCTGTCGAAAACAATCTCATTTCAAACCCTTCCCAGGGAGAGAAGAACTGACAACTAGCACTAAGTAATCTACAACACGGCCACTGGGAGTCATTTATCTTTCCTTCTCTCAGCCCAGGACTGATGCATTCAGGAGAGGAGAGGAATGAGTCATACCAACTCGGAGGACACCCGTTCACCCTGTGAGGAGGGGCTTCGGATAAAAGAGTGGGATGCTATATTAGGACAGCCACACACTCCTGGGTGCACAACTGGAAATTTCTTATTTTCTCCATTTTACTAAGTCAATGCCCAGAAAACAATTTTAGTATCCTAAAGAGAGAGTTGTACCTCCCTCATTGCAAAATATGCTCTTTTTGTACTTTTAGTTCATCTTAAGAGCTAGAATTCTCCTTCTTAGGGAGTAATTAAGGAAAAGCTGGTTGCTTTTTCTATATAATCTGACTTTCCCTTTGCCTGGGGCAGTGTTTCCTTTGCCAGACCGTAGCATGGAGTTTATGGCATATTAGATAATTATTCTGTGCATGCCATTAGCACTGACGTCAACACCCTGGAAACAGACAATCAAGCAATTTGAGGTCCATCGAGAAAAGCAGAAGGTGGAAAATTTTCCCTGTTAAGTTCCTGGCATTTTTTGGTAATTAGTTGGAGATAGGAAAAGCGATCAATCACTTTCCTTGCAGAATGTCTGACTGAACGAAGGTTCTGGTTTTGAGGTTCACCAGGCCCACAAAGATGTCTGTGAACTTCAGAGTTCCGTCCTTTTACAGCTGTGGTCAGCCACCAACTTGGAAATCCTGCTGAATGCAAATTATGACAAGGATGCTAACTTCCTAGGAACCAAATTACAACAGAAACACCTTTTTAGATGCACCAGTTCTCAGAAAGCTGTGCGCCATAGATACTTTATGACTGCAGCGATTTTGATTCTGAAATAAATCACAAGGGTGTGTGTATGCGCTGTTTCAGGATGAAATGGTCCCAACGCTGTTTTCATTTGCTATCATTATCAGAGCATCTGAAATCCTGACTTTGAAATAAATAATATGCAATTTTGCCCAAGACAAATGTAGAGATTAACGTTAAAAATCTGGATTCAAATCCTCCTTGTGCCATATCCTAGCTGCCACTTCCAAACCTCTCTTGCCCTGGGTTCCTCACCTGTTACTGGAGTGAGTTGCCATGTCCTACTCCAGGGGATATTCCTGGCCCAGGGGTCGAAACCAGGTCTCCTACATTGCAGGCAGATTCATTGCTGTCTGGCTACCAGGGAAGCCTTCCTCGCCTGTTAGGGGGGTAATTCTGGTACCTACCTTACAGGCTGCTATGAGGATGAACTGAGGTGATGCAAGCAGCTTAGCACAATGCCTACCACAGAGTAAGTAAGCATTTCATTAAAAACTTTCTGGAAAATTCTCAGCCAGAGATGAATTAGAGGGTAGGCCAACTGGCCAGTTTCCTGGAGGTCAATGTATAACATGCCCAAGAAATCACTGGAAACATAACAAGATCAAAAAATAGGATTTTCAACAAGAGTACTTACCACACATGATTAGGAAGAATGCTGAGGCAAACCACTTGTGAGAAGGTAAGCCTCTGTAAGGATAAATTCAAAGACCAACAGAAGGTCTCCGAACTCCTGGAGCAAGTAGCCAGGGCCTTAGGTGTATCTCTGTAATAGTTTTCTTCCTCCCTCTCCCTCTCTTCCCCAACAGAAAGCTCAGTCTCTTCACTAAAGAAGTACTTAATAAATTATAAAGAATGGCGATCTGCAGGCATGAAAATTTATTAGCCTGTCTAGGTGTCTCCTTGGTCTACCATGCTCTGAGCTATTTGGGCACTGGACCTGAACACTCTCTCTGCTCTTCTCATTCTCTCTCATTATTTAACCACCCATCAGTGGTCAGAAATTCCAGCTCAAGCTACCTGTAGTCAAGTCACAAGGAACCTCCCTCCACTGGGGCCAGACTCCAAGGGAGAAGTGACCCTCTGCTCTTGTGTGAGGGCCTATAGCACTTAAGACCAAGAAAAGAAAAATTCAGCATTAAAATATTGCTGGGACCTGTCAGTGAGTGTTATTTAGAAGGTGTGGCTGAAATTTTTCTGTAGGGATGTAAGTTTACATCGTGAATAATATAAATAGTTGCTGACTTTTCCAAAGTTAATTAGCAGCCTGTGGTCCACAGTGTTTTTCATTTTGCTAGAATGATAAGAAGGCTATGGTCTGATCAATAACTACTCCAAGTCCATCCTGAATCAGGGACCCTGTGGAAAGTAAAAGAAAGGTGGGTCATCCACCTGGAGAATCTCAAGATCCAAAGGTAGCCCAGTTTATCTTCCTGATTTCATCATGAAGATTTATCTCCTTCACCCTCATCAACAGGTATACACAGAGAATGCTGCTGCTGCTGCTGCTGCTAATTCGCTTTAGTCGTGTCCGACTCTGTGCGAGCCCACAGACGGCAGCCCATGAGGCTCCCCCATCCCTGGGATTCTCCAGGCAAGAACACTGGAGTGGGGTGCCATTTCCTTCTCCAATGCATGAAAGTGAAAAGTGAAAGTGAAGTTGCTCAGTCATGTCTGACTCTTTGCGACCCCATGGACTGCGGCCCACCAGGCTCCTCCGTCCATGGGATAAATATATTAAATTTTCAATTGTTAATTTAATCAAGCATGATTTGACAGGGAACCTACTGCAAAGAGGGCACTCTACGATGAAGTCCAATACCAAAAATAGTGAGAGTTTAGAAGTAGATCATTTGAAATCCATCCCATTCCCTTTACTCGTATTCATTGTTGAGAAAGATCGTTTACTCAGTTTACTGTCTTCTAGGCACATGGAATGAAGTGACTCATTATCTTCACTCAGTGCTAAGAAAGGCAATATCATGGCCAGTGTACAGATAAAATGGTCAAGACATACAGAGATCATAATTCGCCCAAGGTTGCTCTCCGAGTAAGAGGCAGACCTGCGCTTCCCACATCACCCTGCTGGTCCACTCCTAAACCTGTCACGTAAGATGGAGCAACTGCCTTACATGAGCCAGGGCGGGTACCAAACACTGAGCGCGAGCTGCTTCTATGCTAGAAATCAGAGTAATGACTATAAGCAAACAGAAACAAAAACAAAAGAATTGAAAATGACAAATGTTGACGAGGATGTGGACAAACTGCAATTTCCACACATTTTGGTAGGAATGTAAAACTGTACAACGACCATGGAAAATAGTTTAGTGATTCCTCACAAAGTTAAAACTGTTAGATAACCCAGCAAGGCTACTCCCAGATATGTAAGAATTTAAAAAAGGAATGAAAACAAATGCTTGTGTACAAGTTTACGGCAACAATTAGTCACAATAGCTAAAAGGCGAAAACAACCCAAATGCCCATCAGCAGATGAAAGGATAGATAAAATGGGATGTATCCACACAATGGGATATTATTCAGCCATAAAAGGGATGAAGCTTTGACACAGGTACAGCATGAATGAACCCTGAAAATATGCCCCGGGAAAAAAGCTAGACACAAAGGTCACATCTGTATTATTCTATTCATAGGAAGCATCCAGAAGAAGTGAATCCACAGGGACAGAAAGTAGACCGGGAATGGTCAGGAGCAAGAAGGACAGGGAAGCATGAAATGACTGTTTAATGGGTATAGGGTCTCCTTTTTGGGTGATGAAATGTCTTGGAACTAGACAGAGATGATGACTGCCTAACAGGAAATATACTGAATGCCACTGAATTGGACATTTTCATAAGATTAATGGCTACTTTTATGTTATGTGAATTTTACCTCAATTAAAAAAAATAAAAAAACAACCAAGGGTGGTAAAGGGTAGAAAATGATCCCTCAATTTCTCTATCCCACTCTGTCCTCTTTGAGTGAGGAAAGGGAGCCACGCAGAGTTGCCTAACCTAGAGTTGTACAATAAAGTTCCATTGGTGGAGTTGGGATTAGAAATGAGTCCTCTGTCAATTAATTTAACACAGCTGGACAATGCAGCTGGATATTCCTGCTCCCCAAGGGTACTACAGGGAAAGGAGAAAAATATTAAGGGAAATATACCTTCTTCAAGCATAACTGATTATATCCCAACTCCTGTTTCTCTGGCTCAAGGCTAAGGTCCTCTGGGAAGTCTTTCTCCATCTCCAACCCAGGGAGAGAGGTCTTCTATCTCTAGGTAAGCACCATCCTTGGAGAATTCAGCTCATGAAACACTCTTGACTCTCCTCAACAGAGTGATTTACATGCTCAGAAAGAATCTGTTTCATTTGCTTTTGCTTGAAGTGAAGTGGATAATCTCTATTAACAAAATGATTACTGCTTTAATTTCCAGAGCTCTTATCCATTACTGAAGCCATGCAGTCTCTAGAGAAGAACCCTAAGTAACTTGGGTTTTAACACACCCAGCATTGATGATTTACTAAGCCTGGACTTTAGTTGGGGCCAAGTGACTGGAGAAATCATGGTTCTTTTATCCATGATTCTGCTGACATCAAAATCTCATAATACTCAAAACCCTGAAATGACACTTTTCTTTCCTTTACTATTTGTACATGTGACTAGGAGAAAATTATGCTTGATGGACATGTTTAAGATACATAAATTCTCAAACAGCTTCTTTCCTGCTTGCTCTGATCTGTTTCCACTGAACAAATCTGCATTGGCCTGAGAAGTCAGGAGGCTCAGGGCTCATTCTTTCCACGCTGGCTTGGCTTTCTGAAGTGTGTGGTTTTTACGTCATCGCCTTGAATGCAAGCGTGTGAAGATGTATGAGTATCTGCGTGTATACAGTGAATACTTTTCCCTGTTAAAGGTACAGTGAAATTGATGGTGGTAACACCTTGCTGCCCAGCTCTCTGAAAGTCTGTAGTCTTTAGGTCTGCCACTAATCCTCTCAACATTTCTACAGACTAGAACTGAAACTCTGCTCTTCTAGGAGGAAAATACTAGTTATTAAGATTCACAGCCTAGAAGTCATTCTTGAGTTCTATTTTCAACTAAACAACACGTCTGTCCTCACAGAAAGAATGTGCTCACCACCTCCATCCCTCCTCGCCCAAGAGATAACCTTCTCAGGGGGGCCAATGAAACATCAGCCTCCCAAATATTCTCTTTGTGAGATAAAAATCTTGGGCCTTATACTCTATTGTTTGCATCATAGACAAAAGGACTATTTTTGATAACAGCTCTATTGAGTTACGTATCACACAATTCGCCTATTTAAAGGTACAACTCAATAGTTCTTAGTATATTCAGAGTTGTGCAACCATCACCACAATCAACTTCAGAACATATTCACGACCTAAAAAGAAAAAAACCTCTGCATCTTTCAGCTGTCAATTGCCAATCTTCCCACTCTATAAGGCCTAAAGCTAACACTAATCTATCTCTGTCTCTATACACTTGCTTATTCTGAACTTCAATATGAATAAAGTCATATAATATGTAATTTTTTATGATTGCCTTCTTTCACTTAGCATAATGTTTTCAGGGTTCATTCATGTTGTGGCATGTATCAGTCCTTCGTTCCTTTTTATGGCCTAATATTCCATTGCATAGATATACCATGTTATATTAACCCACTTGTCCATGGATGAGCATTTAGGTTGTTCTCATGTTCTGATTCTTATACGTAATGCTACTGTGAACATTCAGGTACAAGTTCTAGCTCAGTCGCTCAGTTGTGTCTGACATTTATTTTCATTTCTTTGGGGTATATACCTAGGAGTGGAATGACCATGTCTTATGGCAACTCCAGGTTGAACTTTTTGAAGAAATGCCAGACTGTCTTCCAAAGCTGCTGTATCATTTTACACTTCCATCAGCAGTTTACAAAGGTTGCAATTTGTCCATATCTTCACCCTTGCCAACACTTGTTATGAGCTATCTTTTTTACTGCAGCCATACTAATATGTGTGAAGTGGTATTTCATTGAAGTTTTGATGTACAATTCACTGATGACAAATGTGTTGATGAACCTCTCCTTGGCTCATTTTTTCATTGTCTTTTTATTACTGAGTTGTAGAGTTCTTTATATAGTCTAGATAAAAGTCTCCTATCAGATATACAATATGCAAATGTATTCTCCCATTCTGTGCTGTCTTTTCACTTTTTGATAGTGTCTTTTAAGAAACAAAGGTTTTAAATTCTGATGAGGTTCAATTTACCTATTTCTTTTCTTCTCTTGCCTATGCTTTTGGTATCATACTCAAGAATTAATTGCCAAATCTATCATCACAAAGGTTTACTCTATTTTCTCCTAAAGGTTAACAGTTTCTGCTCTTATGTTACGTCTTTGATCCATTTTGAGTTAATTTTGAGTATGATGTAAGGTAAAGGTCAAACCTCCTTCTTTTACATGTAGCTACACAGTTGTCCCAGCATCTTTTTGAAAAACATACTACTCTTTCAACAGTGAATGATTTTGGCACCTCATCAAAAAATCAATCAACTATAAACGTATGTGTCGGGAGCCAGAGTGAGAAATCCCACCCGTGACAGGGTCACGTGGCAAACTCAGATGGCAGGGCAATTTGAGTCATCGGATTTCTCCCTGGTTTTTCCTGAACATGCGCCCCCCCAAAATAAAAATTTGTCTGTTTTCCCATTTCAGCCCAACCCCCCTTTGATAATGCTCTAGCCTGCCTAACAGGTTCCCCTAATTTTCTGCAAGCTTGTGAATTGCTCACAACCTCCCAAATGTGGAAGGCACAAAAGCCTCAAGGTATCTTAAAGTTTCAGAGTCTTTTTAAATGTATATTGGTGACAGGATTTCACGGTTGACTCAATGATTGCTGCCAGACTTCCTTATTATTTTTATCTATCAGGCACCCAAGAAGATGTAATCAATACATATGAGATATGGAAAAGGATATCTAGTAGTTTTGATGTTAGCAATACTAGACTTTTGCTATAAATCACTGTACTTCCTTTTATTACAAACTGCTGTATTCTTATTTAGTGTTTTCTGAGAGTGGCATTCAGACTTTGGAAAGATTAACACAGATAAGTCTTCTGGTTAACAAAAACTTCATCAGGAGAGAGCCATAAAAATGTTAATAGGCCTCTTGGCCAGAAGATAGTGTAAACCACCTGAGACTTTTGTAACAGGAGAATATGCAAAAAAGAAAGCCTTGAGGGTCGGGACTGCTACTTCTGTGTAACTCTGCATATTCTATTATGTATAATTTGGGGTATATAAGTTGATTCTGAACAATAAACGCTCTCTTGGAGCCTTACGCCAACGTTAGATTTCCCCCTTTTTTCCCCCTTTCCCCCTTCCCTTTTTTCCCTCTTTTTCCCTCTTGGAGCTTTACACCGATGCTGGGCTTCCCATGTCATTCTTTTTCTCCCCTTTCTCCTTTTTTCGGCTGAATTCCCATCTGGGGCGGGGAGGCTCACCACGTCTACTTACCTGTCCCGGCTGCTAAGATCTGTGAGAGAGAGAGCCCAGGGCGGGGCACTCTCCGATATTCAAACGGACGCCGGTGGCCTACGTAGATGGTGCAAACCTCTTGTCTTGAGGTTTTATTGGTTTTCCCCGTAAACCAAGTTATTCAGCCCTCTTTTCTTCCACTAATTTCCTACTATACTATTCTTTCCTGAGCTATCCTGTTCTCTCCTATCCTGTCCTATCTCGCCCGCTCTGTCCCCGCTTTAAATATCCCTGGATCCACCGGGGCCGGTCCCCGGCACGTATGGGTTTTATTTTGAACTATGAGTTCTAGTTTGTTAACCTATACATCCAGAATGACTTTCAAAAGTAGAAATCACGTGATTTCTCTCTCAATAAAATAGCTCACCCCCGCCCCCCCATCACAAATCACACTCTATTCCAAAGGTTCTTGCCCAGGGGCCACAAATTCCCAAGAGGTCCTAGGATAATATTTAGGAAGTCTACCAACTTGGATGAGAAAAGTTACACCTTTACTTTTATGAACCTCTAACTCAGATGTGGCATTTCTTTATATGTACTTAAAAATGTGAGCAGCAAACTAGAAAAGTATTCATCATACTTCCGACTTGGTTAGCAATAAAACCCCCAGATAATCACATGTAGGATTATAACTGATGCACATATCTCAAAATGTCACTTACATTAATCCTACTTTAAAATTATAGGAGTGTATTGGAACCATTGCTCTTGATCTTCATAATAGTGCACTAATCAAGAGGCACATCCAGTAATGAACTTGTTTTTTTATATTATGATAACTGCATTTCAGTATAATTGGTTTTCTTACAATCCAGTGTTTTTATATTATGCGTTTATAAATATTCTGAGAGGTGAGGCATAGTCTTCACAAGACCACCAAAGGACTCCTCAGCACGTAACAAGCTAAGGAATCCCAATTTTTCCATTACCAGTTTTACCTTCTTCACAGCAAGGAACATCAAGTTAAATTATTTATTTCTTGGTTGACATGTTTATTGCCTGTGTTTCTCTGACGCTACAATTGGTTAGTGCCTAGTACTTAATGTAGTGCCTGGCACATTGTAGCCACTCAATAAATATTTATTGAGCTAATTACTGAATCATCAGTCATTTTCGAAACAAGAGTGGAATCGTCATCTTAATCAAAACAAAAATTACCCATACCAAGCTAGTGATGCGTAATTCATACTGAAAATAACTTCACATTTATATTATCATGATCAGGTTTAGCAAGTGCCATTGTGTCCAATGTCCTGTAGCAAGTGCTTTACATGCAGTGTCTGCTTTACTGTTCTCAGAACGAAGGAGCCAGAATCATTATTATCCATATTTACAGTTGTGGAAATAAAGGCTCAGAGCGGTTCTATTCTTCCCAAGGTCACAGAGCTAGTGAGTAACAGAGTCAGGATTTTGTAACCAGATCTATCTGCCTCCAGATTATCAGTTTGTTTGTTTTTTTTAACTACAACTAGACACTTGTCGGGGGACTAAAATAGGAATTTCAGAGAAAAAGAGGGGGATATTTCTGATTGTCCAGTTGAGAAAGCTGAGATCCTGGAAAGTTAAGAAATATGCCCTGGGACGTACAATTTAGCAGAAATTTTCAATAAAATGTTCTTTCCACTGTCCTGTTTATGAGCCACAGCAGAAAAACCCCTCAGCAAAAAATATAGCAAAACTAGGTGCTAATGGATTGCCTCACATGAAAAGATGAATTTTTGAAAAGGTTTATTTTGCAAGCACAATTAATACTAATAGGCATTAAGCTGAAGTCTGTTCTTTGCTTTCCTGGGGTCCAGTTTGCTTCTCTAAATATTAGGGCTCGGCCTCATTCGGGACATTAAGCACTTCATTAAGCTGAAATCCAAGTTAATTTGATGCACAATTACAAACTGTCCCTGGCTGGGGATTGTCTCGTTTGTCGGGTGGCAAGGGGGCAGCATGCCTGATGATATGCCAGATCCGCATTTTATCCTCGGCTTGAGGTCTCAGTGTTTCCCGGTTTTGACCTCATCAAGCCTTATGGGAAGGAAGTTAAACTGGAGCAGGGAGACAGATGCTGTCCTCACCAAGTCTGGAGGGCACCTGGAGACCCATCTACCAGGTCTGCAAAAGGGCAGGGCACAGGAAGACTGTGGTCACTCTGAGATGGCAGCAAGTGGGTCAAACCAGGGGCCCCGCGCCCCCGGGGCAGCTCAGCCCGTGAGGAGTGTGCCCCCAGCAGCCCCCTGCCTGGCCCCTGCGCCCACTCTCACTTTTACCAGCTGCAGCCTCACCAGACAAATTATTCAGCTTGGGCGTAGGCGGGTGCCAAGGAGATGGGTAATCATGTTCAATGGTGATCTGCTGACGTTAACAGACCCTAGAAACACCACATCTTGTAAAGTACTATTTCCTTCTCCTCTGCTATTCATGGATGTAGCCAAAGGGCCCACTCCCAGCCTTCTCCAAGAGAGACCCCTTCTCCAGCCAGCCCAGTCCCTCCACTGACTCAGCTGCAAAGGTGTCAGCCTTGCCCAAGAGATGTCTGCCCTTGAGCGTCAGCTGCTAGGAGGCAACCTCTCAGCCCTTGAGATGTCATATCTGAACAAAGTCTTTTGAGGGTCTTGGGTCAGCCAGGTAGGAACAGTAAGACTGGGAGTAGGGAAAGGGTAAACCACATGAGAAAGTCCAACAATGTGATATATGGTGGAGGCTTTGGGTCAGGTGGAAGCTGTCAAGCTCCAATGTGGCTGAAGAAGGTCAGCCAACACAAGTTGATGTGATTGAGTCCCAGTAAAAACTCTGAACACCAAGGCTCAGCGAGCTTCCCAAGTTGGCAGAATTCCTCACATGTTGTCATACATCAATGCTAGAAAGGTACCACAGTCATGACTCCAAAGAGAGAGAACAGTGTGGAAGTGTGTTTAGTACTTCCCTGGATTGGTCTGCTCTGTGTGCCTCTTCCCTTGGCTGAGTTTAATCTATACCCTTCCCTTGTAGTAAACTGGTTGTGAGCATAACAGCTTTCAGTGAGTTCTATGGTCCTTCTCACAAGTCAGGGGTGGTTTAGGGAGCTCCCTGAACTTGCAGTTGGTGTCAGAAGTGAGTGGTCCTGTGGACAGCTCACCTTCCCCTTCTTCTGTATTATCTAAGCTCCACCCATGCCTGGGGACCCAGATCTAGTCTTCTTTCCTGCCTGAAGATGTCCTAAATTACTGCAGCCCAGAAAGCATGCCGTCTTCTGGACTTAAAGCTAGTGTTTCTCAAACCACTTTTTAGCAAAACCCAAATGAAGAAATAATCTTACATCACAAACCAGCACACACCTATGTTTACATATTATATAGAGATCTGTGGACATAATTGAGAGAAAATTTTCATATAATCATATTGACCTTCCCAAGCAGTACTTTTATCTAAGTCTGTTCAATCTCCTTTAAAAAAAAAAAAAAAGATGCTTGCTGTGTCCCACTCTATTGCTTTTACAAATTAGTAATGAATTGAGACTTGCAATTTTAAGCAACTCAGGTCTTGCCCACGATAATTAACCACATGGATGCTTTGTAATACATCTTGTTTTTTCCCCTTAACTTTAATGTGCTTACACCTTGTCCCTTTAAAGAAATGATTAAAAGTTTCAAAATAAACCTCAAAAGGGAAACAACAATAGTTAATACATTTTTGGCCACGTTCATGCTAGGCAGTGTGCTAAGAGCTTTTACATGCATCACGTAAATCTTTCTGCACACTGCTCCAAGGAAAGTAATATCATCATCCTTCATCACCATTTTCACCCCATTTCACAAGTTTGGAGAGGTTAACCAGCTTGCCCAAAGACACACAGCACTAAAGAGGCAGAGCAAGATGAAGCCCAGGAAGGCCAGATCCCAGAGCCTGCTGCTAATGACCAGGAAGCACTGTCTTCCCTTTCCACCCATTCTATTCCCAGCCAGAGCTCCCAGCTAACCCTGCTGCCCCTCAGTGGACAGGGCATTCATACACTCATGAATGCCGAGTCCTGGCCCGTCAGCTCAGGAAAGAGAGAGCTGGCAAAAGTTTCCTCCTCAATCAATGCTCTTTTTAAGCAAGGGTCAGGAAACCTGCCTGCATGCAGCCCCGCATGCAGGCCTGTCTGTCACGGTTCCCCTCATTCATGTCCAGGAAATCTCTATCTTCCAGAACTCCAGTCACCCCTGCCTGCTTCTCCCCACCCTCCCGCCTTCCCCGCACCAATTAAACGGTCATAGTCGACCAGCTTGGAGACAGGTTAAGGCAGCAAGGATTCTGAGGGAGGCAGGGAATTCAGGGGAGATGGGGCTTCTCTAAGAAGCTGCTCTGCTGTTCTCTGTCAAACTGGTCTGAAGACAGGTTGTACGTGTCCACAATGATCCCCAGCGACTCTCCAGTAGTAGGGAAGAGTCACAGTCTCGCAGAGAGGTGGCAGCTGTTTTCTGCATCTGTTTGGGCACCCCAATGATGCCCAGGTCCTGTGCCCCAGAGCTGCATTTCAGAAGGAGTGGTTTTGACTGGAGATTATTTGCATATTTGACTCATAGCTCAAGGAGGAAATCTGCCCCTAAAAACAGGTGCTAACTCACAATGTATAAGAGAAGCAGAACACACAGTGTTTAGGCTCTGCCCTTTAGATTCATCTCACTTTACATACTGCTTCCTGAGTTGCTTGGTATTAGAGGAATAGCTGGGAAGTCTAGGGCCTCCTTTCCCTAGTCACATCAGCATTGCCCCTACATTTTCAAGATTTCAAATGCAAGGAGGGAAGGGGTATGACCCAAGGAGAGGTATACTCGACAGAGAGACTCACACTGAGACTTGTCTTGTATGCCCAGGAAGGGGAGGGTTCCCCATCAATCTTTACTTTGGGTATGAAGACTGCCCTCTGCCATGTGATCTTAATGGCAGGAAAACAAACAAACAAAAACAGAGTGAGTGAGCAGGTAAGACTCCCTAACAGAGCAGGAATCCTTACCTTGGGTCCACAGACTAACTTGAGAATCCTTGACAAGCAAAAATTCCTATAGCACTCATCAAATCCCCCAAAGGGTGCTTGACCCAGAGAAGAACCCCCACCATCACGCATGGCAATGCACAAACGCTTTCTATCATTTGATTTGCTGCAGCTCCCAGCGCTCACCCATTTGTGCCTCCTTTAAGCATATACACATGCATGCACAAGGCACACAGGCACCGAGTACCCTCTCCTTTCCTGTCTCCCAGCCTCACCACATACCTGATAACAGATTGTGCTCGAAGGCACAGACAGGCTGCATGGCTCAATTATTAATGCTGCTCTTTACAGACCTTGTCTTATTATTGCTGTTCATGCTATTAGGAAGAGGGAAAAATCCTTAATGCAGTCCTCGCCCATTTCCTCCCGCTGCTAGAAGAAAAAGCATGTGCCAGGTGGAGCCACCTAATAGCATCATGTTTTCACCATTCTCTGCAGACAGTACCTGCAGTTTCCTCTAGGGCATCAAGATCAAGTGTATCTCCAACCGGGCTATGGGCTCATTTTCTGTGGGGACTGGGAAGGCAAGGTAAAAACACCAGCTCTCAAAGGAAGAAACAGGGACTCTGAATAGAGTGTCTGCATTAACAGGAATGTGGATAGAGTATGTTAACAGGTCGACCCTGGAGCCCTATCTATGGTTTCCTCCTGAGAGAATCACAATCAGTGAAAATTCAGGAGATGGAGCACAGCTCAGACTTGAGACCATATCTGGAGAGGAAGGTACAGAGATGCTATGCTGTATTTTGTCCTTGAAGAGGTCACAGTGTAAGAATTTCATGAGCTGACCCTAATGCTCAGCAAATCGGGAACTTTAAGGTTGATGAAACTACACCCAGGGTTTATCTATGTTAATCCATGCTTTTACACCAACATATGTTAAAAATTAAACCAAGTTTCAAATGTGCCCATTTAGCGAAGTAAGTCAGAAAATAATCTTGAGCAATTATCACTGACATCTTAGTATAGCCAACTCTCTTTTGGTGAAGTAAGACACTAGTAGAACAGACAGACTTGGACCTTTATTTCTTATAAATAATCTGACAATTTAAGGGGGTTATGTTCGTTTCCATTTATGTCCTGGAAAATAGACTCTTGTGACTTAGCAACCATGTTTAAAAAGCTCTTGCAGTTCTTAAATAAACAGAGTGTATGTTTATGAGGTCCTAACGATGTTATTTTCAGGGATGACGCAGACTTACTGATATGTGTCTTTGGGGATTTACAGTAAGTTGTGGGTGATTTGTTGCTGCAACATACAGTATTTGTCTAGAGAAAGGTGGACATTCACTTATGCAGCATTTGGAAACATGTTAAATGGGAAACAAGCTGGGGCTTGCTCACCATGGAAAGAGAAGGGCCCCTTTTTGGGAATCAGAAGACCAAGAGTTAAGAATATTTTCTGGCACTCAGGGATCAGAGCTAATTCAAGACCAGAAAGAGAGACAGTTTAGAATAGAGATTGAAAACGGCCTACAGAGATGTTTTGTTTGGCCTGTAAAGTGCTTTTAAAAGTGGTAGAGTCATGGGCAATATTTTAAAACTGGAGATTCAATATGAAAGCCCAGTTTCTTCTCTTTTCCTTGAAACAGGGAAGATTTGCCCGCACAAGTCTGCATTTTTGTTTGGGGACAATCAGTTGGAAAGTTATTTCAGGGATGGCTCCGGCTCTCAGCTCATCCTGGTCCTCACATATCTGCTAGCCTCATTTCTAACATCTGCCCACCCCTTTTCACTTAAGCCTGCACACCTCAGTACAGGAAATGTTCTTTTTTGACTATGGCACTTTCAGTGAACAGATCTCTTACACTGGCAAGACTCATTTTCAGATATAAGGATGGACAAAGCCCATGTGTCTTCAAAACTCAACAGAAAAGCAAGACTATTAGATTTTTTTTTAATGGACATATCTATAGGGGTCATTTTTATTAAATGATATAAAATGACATTATTATTTCCCAAAGCCAAGTCATAAGACATGTTTGAAATGGAATGTTTGTTTTTGTTTTCTCATCTGAAACAATTAGATGACACCGGGAAGGCTGTGGTATAAAGCAGCGGTCTCTGGGCCTGTTTTCTTATCTGTGAAATTTTCCAGACGGTTGGGGCTGACAGGGAGGGAGGGAAGCGAGCCAGATTCTCCATCAGGCACTGCAGACACAGTGCCCAGGGCCCACCATGCTTCCAGTGACCCACAAAAATGGCTGAGTTCCAATTTCTTCAAAATCAGAAGAAAAAAATAATAATGAATATGTCATAAGGACTCTAGCCTGGATTATACTTATCTTTATAGAAAAACAGTAGTAAACTATAACTTTTAGTATTCTTTATAGAGAAATGGACTTAAGAATGCAAAAGCACCCAGAGCCCATGGAAATCCCAGGGCAGCCCTCCAGGCAAATGCTAGACTCCAGACCAGCATCTCAGGTTGAGCCGCGGTGGGTCTGCCCATAGCTCCTCCTCCCTAGCCATGACTTCTGTCTCCCACCACCTCTGTGGATGCTCTGTGGCATGTGGCAAATTCATACGGGAGGCCCCTATAGGGAACGCTACACCCAGACCTCAGTTTCAAAAAGATGGAACAGATGCCTTCATCCAGTCACTTCTGGAAATTTCTAAGTAGAAGTCTCCAAAGGTTTTTCACCACACACAATTGGAGAAGAGTATTACTGCCACCAGGGACAGTTTGCTTTTCTGATTCTGTTCTGCCATCCTGAAAGCATTCTCAGTTCTTAATCTCAGTGGCCAGTTTCTCTTTTTTTTATTTTTTATTTTTTAAATTTTACTTTATTTTACTTTACAGTACTGTATTAGTTTTGCCATACTCAGTGGCCAGTTTCAAGGCAGGGCTTCACTGGACTCAGTAGATACCGAAAAGAAAATCCAAGAAGCCCAAAAGCACGTGCCATGATAAGAGCCCATTTTATGGATTAGTTGAGTTGGCAGGGCGGACTGAGCTTTCTGTTTCCTCAACACAAAATCGCCCCAGAACCAAACACCCTAAAAACCCAGCTATCTTTTCAGTTTCTGAAACTCTAGCACTTGTTGTTAACAAAGCTCATTATTAGAAACTGATGATATATAGCCTAGTGATATCTCACTGGTTATCTTGTTTTGTTACCTTATTTTTCCTATATTTATGGCCATACCCTCGTAAAAATATTTATAGTTTAAAAATCTCAATGGAAAAAAATCTAGCTTCATACATAGTATTTGAAAACACCAGTATCTAGAAAAATACCTCACGTACAATCAGTACTTAGTAAGACATCAATTACTTGACTAATGGGATTCCCTGGTGGCTCAGAAGGTAATGAATTTGCTTGCAATGCAGGAGACTCAGGTTTCATCCCTGGATCGGGAAGATCCCCTGGAGAAAGAAATGGCTACCCACTCTATTATTTTTTGCCTGGACAATTCCACGGAAAGAGGAGCCTGGTGGGCTATATTCCACGGGGTCACAAAGAGTTCCTGATTGATAGCTTTAAGTTAGGTACACGGCTTTCAGCTCCATCTCTGTTATTATGATGAGACTAGGGGCTAATCCTTCCATGCTACACTTTCCCATCCATTTATAAGTGAGACAAGATTGTCTCCTATATACACACGTATGTGCACAACCACACACAAACATATACACTTCCTTCTCCCAAATTCTGGGAACAGTGACATGTATATCCAAAAAGTCCCAAGGGCATCCTTGCTCAAGGGACTCTATTTTTACTCCACAAATGACTCATCACTGACCAGGGTCTCCCCAAAGCTTCCTTTTGTCAGGCTGTCAGGAAGAAGGACAAGAGGAATAGAAGAAGAGGCAGAGGTCACATCTCCATTCCTGTCTGCAGCCCATAAACCCCATGATGAAGCTGGAGCAGTCAACACCACACCTCAGAACAACCATGGTTGTGTTAAGCATGCACTCTGACCCTGTATTTGGATCAAACTGTTCTGAACTCTAATCTTTCCCTCTAGCTGGCTTTCACACTGATCTCTCAGCAGTTGCCGAATGCATGCCTGGCTGCAACTTAGGTAAAGGACCAGAGCCGGGCAATGAGGACACGATCCAGCCCTCTGGTGGTATAAACACACACTAGTTGCAGAAGACATAAATAACTAACTGGGTCTGAAAGGGAATGCATCTTCTTCATTTGCCCTAAAACAATTATTCCTTTTTTTTTTTTTAATCCAGAGGCCTAAAGGAGGGTCAAATAATCTGAGGTTTTCTTTTAAATTCTAGAGAGCAGTGAAAAGAGAAGAAATACTTCATTCTAATTTTGGAGAGTAGAGTACATATGGATTTATAGACACAGTTACGAGATAGTGTTTTCACAGAGAAAACAAATGAGCAGTGGGGCAAAGTGTACTCAAAAGTTATGTGTAACAAATTCCAAACAGGCCAGACCAATGCATTCAGCCTTGTCAACCTCCCACAACAGAGCTGGACTCTTACCTCCTCTCTGAAATAGTACACACACACACGCAGAAAAAGAAAAAGCAGAATCTTAAATTTAAAAAAACTCAAAGCCTCATGCCAATGGAAATGAAATAAACTAATCCCAAGCACCCACCTGGCTGGGTTTGCTCTTTTCCACCTAGGATTATCTCTGTTCTTTTCCACATCCCTAACATTTCCCCTAGATAGTATATTCAAAAGCAGAGACATTACTTTGCCGACTAAGGTCCATCTAGTCAAGGCTATGGTTTTTCCTGTGGTCATGTATGGATGTGAGAGTTGGACTGTGAAGAAGGCTGAGGGCCGAAGAATTGATGCTTTGAACTGTGGTGTTGGAGAAGACTCTTGAGAGTCCCTTGGACTGCAAGGAGATCCAACCAGTCCATTCTGAAGGAGATCAACCCTGGGATTTCTGTGGAAGGAATGATGCTAAAACTGAAGCTCCAGTACTTTGGCCACCTCATGTGAAGAGTTGACTCATTGGAAAAGACCCTGATGCTGCGAAGGATTGGGGGCAGGAGGAGAAGGGGACGACCGAGGATGACATGGCTGGATGGCATCATGGATTCAATGGACGTGAGTCTGAGTGAACTCGGGAGTTGGTGATGGACAGGAAGGCCTGGCGTACTGCGATTCATGGGGTCGCAAAGAGTCGGACACGACTGCGCGACTGAACTGAACTGAACATTTCCCCCAAGATGACAGCCTGAAAGTCCAGAATTGTGCAAAAAGTGAGTATTGCTTCTGCTATTCAATGGATACTACTGTCGCATCTTAATCTTTTATTTAGAAACCAAAAGATCAAGTAGAAAAGGGCCTGGCCTGGGAGGGAAGGACTTTGACTTCTGGCTCTAGCTCCGAATGGGGTGGGTGGAGTGACCTTAAGAAGGTCACGAAGCCCTCAGTCGGTAGGAGAGGATGCTGAGGCACAGAGAACAGTGAACTCTGTTCCGGGTGAACTCTGAAGCCTCAGCAAGTTCCAGCATTTCACTCTAAAGCTGTCTTTTGCAGCACACCTGGAAGGTCTAGCTCCATCTTCCTTCCCACTCCTAACAGCCCTTGATTTTTGCCTCAGGAAATGCTGAAGATGAGCAGTTGCCTTGACGTTTCTGGCTGCTCTTTCCCGTGGTACCTCTGCATCTCCTACACAGTGAGTAGCAAGTGAGAAAGCCTAGACCCTTGTACAGCGTGGAAGATGGAAGGTCGCTTACCCTCTCAGCATATTCTCCACCTGTCTTCTCTACCAGGCTTACAGCCCACTGATATAAAAAGGGCAATTTGCAAAAACCGTGTCCAAGAATGGAGGGTTGCTATTCAAGGTTAAATTGCAAAGGAGGACAGGACTTCCCGTTGGGAGTTATTTACAGCCTCTTTGCCCCTAAGGCGTCTCCTCTCCCCCAGCCCTCTTTTTGTGGGCTGGCCCCTCCACCATCTGACACGCCACTCTTTCAACAGCTGCTGGCTCTTCTGTTGTGTTCCCTTCACAGATGTGCAGTGCTGTTCTGAACATCCTGCCCTTGAACTTTCCCTACCCATAATTTTCCAAACCAAAGCCTGGCAATAAAAATGTCAGCGAGGGATGGAGAAAATTGGGGGGAGTATTTAAAAAGGAAAAGGGAAAATAGGGAGATGCTTCACACACACAGGGATTTGTGTTGACTTCCTCCACAAAGGTTTAAAAGCATGCCACGAGGTCTTGAAAAGGGCATGAAGGTGGGGAGCTGGAGTCAATTTCTCAGAACGTTACCTAGAAAGATCAGACTCCATAAAGGAGCTGGGTCCAGAATAAATGGTGAACTTCCTTTGCGGTGCCACAGGCTGCCCAGCTGCTCCTGCTGGGGGCCGGGGGGTGTGCTACTGGTGACAAGGAAAGTGGCGTTCATGGTCCTTTACAGGTTCCAGCTACTGTTGTGGGAGTAACGCACAAGGTCCTCACAGTTCTGCCAGGTGCCTGCTCGAGGTCAACACCTGCGTGTGTGACAGGCAATAACAAGACCAGAGCTGGAGGCTAGATATCTTACATGGTTTCGAAGACCTACACAGAAACCTACCTGGAATCAAATTTTCCTAAAGTCCACCGGTTTGATGTACACGCAATGCTCTAATGAACCCTGAAGCACACGGCGCAGAACTGTAACAGATGAACTCTATCCTGAAACCCTCTAATGAGATAAAAGAAACTAATGGGGAAGCAGAGCCCCTCTGGTTATCTCCTCTTAACCTGCCGAATAACAGGCTCAGAGGATGGGACGGCAAAGGGGCTTTCCACCAGGATTCAATTAGTGGGAGGGGCCTTTAAGAAACAACCAGCTTTCCTTGTTCTTTGCTAGCTTGATCTTATTCCATCACAAAATGCTGCCTCTTGACTGAAAGAGAAGACATTCTTTTTTGAGTCATAATTTAGAAAGAAATGCATCAAGGCTCAAACAGACACCAGACAGGGCATGGTCCCAACACCCCATGTCCCAGTGAGGAAGCTCACAGGACCCTTGTAAGCATGGCTGCCTTGCAGACTTGGCCCCAAAGGTGCGGAACAGGGAGATGGAGAACGAAACGAGAAACATACGAGTTGGCAGGATGAGGCGATGTGAACTGTCCTGTAACATCTACTGAACCCACGGAGACACTTCCACATCTGAATTTTACTCCTTGACTTGGAAGTGAGGTGACTTTAGACGTGTGGATTCAAATCCTAGCTCCAGGACTCACTAGCTACATGGTTTCATCTGTAAAGGGGAAAAGGTCACAGTCCTCACCCTATCAAGTTGTCAGGACAATTCAATGAGACTGCACATATAATTAATTCTGAAGGGCTTAGCGCCATCCCTCATCCCTCAGCACACAGCACAGGATCAGTGAATGTTCCTCTGCCCTCTCTCTCCTTTTAAGGAGAATTTCTAGGCAAAGGGATTAGAGGCCTGGCTGTGTAAAGATTCAGGCAGGTAGGTAACTAGCCAGTTCTACTAAAGCTCTGGGTATCCCCATTACATCAATGATGCCCATGCTATTTTTAGAGACTATGAAAACAGTCTGGTCAATTTCTACTGCAGTCTAGTTTTCCCTAAACATACCTAACCATAAGCAATTTGGCCAGGTGGAAAATATTCATCATGATCACAATGAAGTGGTCTCAAATGAATGAACTGAATATAAAATGAATGAATAACTGAGTGCAAACAATATTCTCCGGCCTGGGGGAAGGCCATTTTCACATCGTAACACCGCTGTTTTCCTGGAATCTGGCCCGTGGATCAGATGCTCTCCAAAACACGTGCCGCTGTCCCTACCCCCCGCCGCCTAACGTCCACAACCCTCAGAAACAGCACTTGTGACACCAGAAGCAGAGAGCAAAGACGGATGAAGTCAGCAGGTGACCCCCACTGTGCACCAGCCATTCTGGAACAGATAAAGTCATTAAGGAAAAATTTAACAATGCATAACCTTTCAGCCTTACTCTGCTCACAGCAGGTAGCCTGCCTTTTTAGAGACACAAGCCAGCAATGAAGTCACCAGTGAGCAGGACTTGACCTTCATTTTCAGTGTGTGCAACGTTAAATATTCATAATCCACCTAACTGCAACGCAAGAAGTAGTTGAGTTTAAACACAAATCGAAGGAATAAATATCTTCACACAGGTTTAGTCATCTTTCCAAGAATGCCTTGGAAAAGATGCAAATACCCAGGCCCCTGAGTCTCAGCCTCAGTTCCCTTGGAATTCTAGAAGCAGCAGGAACTTATACATTATGCAATCCGTGGATCCATACTGACATCTTTGGGTCTTTTTTTTTTTTTCAGACAAGAATTACTGTTCCCATGTCAAAGGGAGGAACTAGACAGGGATGGGACCAGCAACAGTGACATTATCACCCACGGGAAGTCCAGGGGCACTTTTGACTACGTTGTACAATTCTTTAAAAAATCTTTGCTTCACAGATGATCAGAGTGTGTAGGAGTAAAAGGGATGTGGGTATGGAGAGACATCAGAATTAGGAGCTGAAGCGCCTTAAATCAGGTACCTTTTAAAACATGAAAGTCGTTAACAGAGTCAATCCTAAGAGTGTTCATCACAAGGAAGAAAAATGATTTTTCTTTAATTTTGTATCTATATGAGATAATGGGTGTTCACTAAACTGATTGGGGGTAACTGTTTAATGACGTACATTAAGTCAAATCATTATGCTGTACACCTTAACTTACACAGGGCTGTGTGTCAATCATATCTCAATAAACCTAGGAGGAGAAAAAGAAGGAAAAAGAAATGGAGTTCTCTGGGACAGTATCTGCCTCGTGTGGCCATTTAATGTTTTGAGGGGAGGTGGAATTACTGTGTGCGGTGGGCTTAATGCTTCTCTGTGTCTGTTAAGGAACTGACATCTGTGTCCATCCAGTCATTGGGTGGAACTTCTCCCTCCGCTTGGGTGGTTTCTTAAGAGACTGTTGCTGGGGTAGTGAAACATGTTAACACAGTTTCATGAATAATTCTCTTTGCTTTCCAGACCAGGAGCTCTGAGCACAATCTGTCTCAAGCAGATAGTAATCACTTGAGGCTGCACAAGTGATTCTTCTGTGGTGACCACCCTAAGAAAATTAAACCCAAAGGGCTTCCCAAAGCCCCGAATGAAAAAGATCTGTTTGGGGATCCATCTTGGCTTAACAATGGAAAAAATAAGAAGTGTAGCCCTGTGTTTGGAAATGACTTACCCACTGCCTCTTGATGGTGAAATAAGCTTTGAAAGGTTAAGAAGATCATAAACCCACCAATGACGACATTTATCTGAACTGCCTGTTTATTCATACCACCTGCACTGACTGTCCTGCCTTGACACTGAGTCAGCCACGATGACCAATGGAGCCTGATTTCTATGTTAACGTGTATTTCTTGCATGATTTAAAGGGCCAGGTACAAAGACCCACACATCTTGAACTTGAGCATCCCCTAACATTTTGGTTAAAATTCACTCAGACAAGCCATTTTATGGACCATTCATTGTCTCCCCAATTAGGTTCACACAAGGGAAAGCCTATGCATTGTCTTTCATTTACTTGAAGGGTATAAATACTATAACTGAAATTCATCTGAAGAATATGAGACACTTTTTTCCAGGGTGATGACGTAGCGTAACTTCCAAGAGATGCTTAAAGCTCTCTTTCCAAGATGCCCAGATGGCCAGGCAAACCACGAATGTGTAAAACTGGTGACAGTTTTGAATGAAAGGGAAGCATTTTAAGAATTTATATTCTACTTTCTTACTCGCTTTTCATTTGCATCTTATATATGGATAGAACTTTTTATCTTGCTTACTATGCTTAATTATAATTTGTCTAATGGACTTTCTTTTTATTCTTGGGAATGAATCTGTGGCTTATCATGGAGGTTACCTTATAGCTTCTGCTTTAATTCATCCCCCTACTTACAGGAAACATCCTTGCTGACTTTCCCCAGGAAAAGAGTAGACCCTTGGTATCAACTATACTGATGAGGTCACCCATAGACAGACTCCTGAGGTTCGACCTCAGAACCCGATGCAGTAATTCCAATGAAAAGTAGAAAGGGCTACAAAAATAAACATAAGATCGTCTTATAAACAAAGCCTCCTTATGCCAACCACACAGTTTAGTGACAGAAGAAAGACTGAAGTTAGGATGAGGCTAAAACAGTCCCTGGGGAGAGTGAGGACAGTCTTTGTTCTAAGATTCTTGGCACTTCGCTTGGAAAAACTGAGCACAGAACCAGAGGTCTGTCCATGGAATAGACTCTTTGCAAGTCCATGAAGGAAACCAGAACCAGAGAGGGTTCCCAGGGCTGGCTTTCCCAGGCTCAGCAGAATCACAGCTAAATCCAAAGGACATTGAGGTGGTGCAGGGGGCATCCAGGAAAGAGGGCTTTGCCTTGGGGAATTCTATTCCCTTCCATCCTCTCACATGGAGCTGAGAACACCACACCCGACAGAGCCAAAGACCACTCCACAGTGGACACTGTACAAAAGGACACAGTTCAAATCCATTTTACAAGAGTGTTTTATTTCTGAGAAATACAGAGGAGCCAAAAAAGGAGAGACAAGGAAAGAAGGCGCCAAGGTCCTTCTGACCGATCACCTCATTCACTTCCACGTAGGGGTTCGCCTGTCTGGGGCTCACAGACTACGTGCCTGAAACTGCTTCCTGAGCCCTGGCATGGAAGCTGACACAGGGTACACTCCAAGACTTTTGAGAACACTCCTCAGCCCTGGGGGAGAAAATGGAGAAATAAGACAAGCGGCTCTAGAAGATATTCGGTTCAATTCAAATATGATCCAGAATTATGAAGAGGAGATATTTAAATGAGGCTTACCTTCAATGACATACCAGCTGGAGTTTTCCAAACTTAAAAAGCTCTTTTCTCTCTTGGCCAGGAAGAGGTGACGGCAAAGTGCATGGAATCTCAATCCTGGAGAACATTTAAGAGTCCACCTGAAGTGGGCGAGGCCAGTCCAGCCTTGTGCATGCGGATGGGCTTAGGACCGCTGATACTCTAGGAATGGCCAATTCCCAGAGACAGGTGATGAGAGGAGATGTTTTCTTTATCTTCCCTGACATGATTTTGGCTCAGCACCCAAATGCACAAAATCCTTTGGCTGGTGACCAGTAACTCTGAGAAATTCGGAGTTTAGGCATGCATGAAATTACTACCATCCTGAGCCACAGAAAAAGAACACTAAGCTCAGAATTCAGGCACACCAGGCTCTGGCCAAAAGGGACACCAAGGAGGTTTCCTCAGATCAAACTCTAGCACCGAGGCGTACTAGGCTGAGAGTTCAGGGAATCAAAAACACTCTCCCAGTGGACAATGCAGACAAAGAGCCTAAGGCCACCGTCAGGTGTCAGGCTCATGTCCCCACAGAAGGGAGTCAAACCAGCTCAGCTCCAGTTTCCCAGATGCTGTCAATTTCAAGCCTGTGACAGAACAGTTGCAACAGATGATGTGCAAGTGGGAGTTGGGGCGACGCCTGCAGGAACCAGGGCAGAACTGGCCACCACTGAGCAGCTTTGCTCAGCGCCCTCTTCTGCCTCAAACAAAACCTTTTCTGTGTATGACACAGACAGACCCCACCCAGAGCACCAGTCCCCTCAGCTGGCACTCCAGGCGTCTGCATGAGTGTCCGCTCTAGGAATTCTCAGATGGCCATGGGAGCCATGGGCCTCCACCCTGGGAGTTATCACAAACTCCTCTGTCCCGCCTCCTTACCTTCACAAGTCAAGAAGCACCAGCCAGCGATGCTTCAGTTGAATATTCAACTACCAGTGCAAAGGATAGCATCGTGCTTTCTAAGTTGAACTCCAATAAGAGTAAAGCATTGGCAACCCTAATGAGAAAAGGATTCTAAACTGCCATGGCAAGCATGGCTCACACCCTCACTGGTTGGACACCATGACCCTCTCAGAGGTTGCAAATTCACATCAGAGCCCTCCTGACTTCTTTCTACCTTCAGCGCAAATACTGCACCAGGAAACAGCTATTTTCAAAGCAGTAACAGCCAGTGAAAAAGCTTGATGACCCTAGATTCCTCTCTCACTCCCCTAGGACAGTATAATCAAAGTAGTCCTTCTCATGAGAGCTTGCTTTCCCATTCAGAAAATTAACACAGACAGCCCTGCCTTCCTCCAAAAGTCTTCCACACTCAAGGAGGCTCTTGCAAAGGCTGGTGTTAAAGATCAATGTAAAAGTTCGTGATTGTTTTAGAAAAGAGGGCAAGAAAACATATTGAATATCACTTTGACGAATCTATGAAGTATATTACAAGTGCACCAATGCTGAGAGCAAAGACTAAGACAACCTGCAAAAGAAGAGAAAAACGCCATCACTTAAGGGCTGAACTCTGGGATGTTTGTTTGTTTATTTTGTGGAACACCTGCCTGCGGCCTGGAAACTTGGTGCTTTCGGGGGCCTGCGTGGCAGTGTCGTCCCCTTGCTGCACCCACAGACCGCCCCCCTCTTGCTGTTGGCTCCTCACATCACAGTGGACAGCAACCTCACTGCTGGCCAACAGAGGTCAGGGCAGACTTCTGTATCCCCTGGCACCAGGTTTTATCTGGCCCTTTTATCTCAGAGTCTGACTTCTTCACAGCTGAAGTCAACAGACCTCAGTGGGAAAACAGCAGGTAAAAACAACTGCAGTGATACAATTTTCCCTATTATATGTAACCTAGGCCCCAAAGGAACTCAAAGATAGGGATACCAACTTTTAACAGCTTTGCTGAGATAATTTACATACCGTAAACACTCCCATTTTAAGTGTACAATTCAATAACTTCGAGTAAATTTACCAAGTTGTGCAGCCAGTATTTCATCTACTTTCAGAACATTTTCAACAGCCCAGTAAGATCCCTCATGTCCATTATAGTTAATACCTGTTCCTACCCCCAGTCCTAAGTGAAGTGAAAGTGTCATTCACGTAGTCGCGGCCAACTCTGCAATCCCATGGTTTGTCCATGGAATTCATTAGGCAAGAATACTATAGTGGGTTGCCATTCCTTTCTCCAGGGGATCTTCCCACCTCGGGGGTCAAACACCGGTCTACTGCATTGCAGGTAGATTCCTTATCATCTGAGCTACCAGGGAAGCCCAATCTCTAACAAACAATAATTTACTAACAAAAAAATAATAATTTACCAACTTACTTTCAGTTTCTATACAAGAAATTTTCATCAAAAACCACAAATTTGGTGTCTGTACAAAAGTCCATACATGGGTGCTCGTAGGCATGCATATTTATATTCACTGCCTGTGTGTTGTTGCACGCACACGCACACGTGCATGTGGTTATACGACTTCTTACGTGTTCTGGAGATAGTTTAAGAGCAGGAAGCCAACTTAGGTAATATGATCGGCCAGGTATATGACAACCCTTGTTCTTCTTTATACTCTTCACTCAAAATTAATCACCACGGATTCGAAAGACGGTTTTGGCATCTCCTTCAAAGAATACCTGTCACGCTAAAGTCTATCAGATGAATATGTAGCAGATGAGGCTGATGCTGATGCTTCTGTCCTCACTCAACATTCCAATTTATTTATTCTTTCATAAAGGAGACTAGGAGTGCAACTAAAAGGATGTACAAAAATAAAAAAGATGCCAAGAGCCAAGAATGAAGTTTGAGAACAAAACATATATAACACCGGCCCATACCATGCCTGAGGCGGGGGCGGGGGTGGGCTGTGAAATAAGTGCCTGGCAGATGTGCTAGTATCCTAAAGGGACTGTGGGGTGAAGGGTGTCAAGAGGTGTCAGCCTCCTCAGCCCATCTACAAACTGACATCCCTGTAGCATTAGCAGGTGGATGGATGTGAATCTAGATTTACGTGATGATGAAACCTAACTGAGTCGTGTGTGTGTGTGTGTGTGCATGTATGCACGTGCCAAATAGGCTGATAGAAACTGAACTCTGCATACATATTCACCTTAAGCATTATAAAATTTTGTGGCGCTATGTCCATTCCTTCCATGGATGGTGGGCTACAAAGCAGACAACTGACAGCTGAAACAACCAGACGTTATAAAAGGAGTACGTACTTCCATAGCATCTGACGAATTCTCCTTATGAAAGGGAGCATTAAAATAATACACCACTGGGGCTAACTTTATTCTTCCATTTTGTTTTCAAAACTAAAACAGGCTCCAGTGGAATTGAAGGAAACTCCTGCAGTCTGTCAGTCATTACCCGTGGCCTAGAGCTAATTCCCCTGCCCCTCCTCCCTCCGCCCCGCCCCTCTCAGCAGACTCACTTCAGTCCCCTCACACATTCATTCATTCATTCTTGCACAGTTATACATAAAAACAAACAAAAACATCAACGGGCCTCTGCTCTTCCCTCTATTATCTGAATGAGGCAGCAAATCAAATAGCTTAAGATTAATTTTGATCTGAGCTGCTATTTCAGAGACATAAGCAGTTAGTTCCGGGCCCTGACCTCATTCTCTTAATGCTGCTAAGAGAATGGGCGTGGCCACATCAGAGGGGAAGGCCCTCCTCTCCATTCATAAACAGTTGACGCAAGACTCATTTCTATCAATTTGTCTGTGCTTGTGTGTGTGTGTGTGTGTGTGTGCACAACTGTGAGTGCAGAGCTTCTATCAGAGTGGCTGTCCAGGCCTAGGCCATTAAAGCTGGAGAGAGGATGACGGGAAAGGATGGGAGAGACAGGAGGAGAGGAAGGAAAGAGGAAAGAAAAAGGAAAGGATAAAATTCTTGCAAGTCGTTATCTACATCTTTCTGAAACAAGCTCAATATCTAAGCTCTCTTGCAATGGTGATGACTTCCCAGCATCAGGGCAGAGGAGGTGGGGACAAAGAGGCTGACACTAATGTATCCCAGATACCCCAGCTTGGCCTCTGCGATGTGGAAAATGTGTAGCTTATTTAAGCAAATCAGCCAGTGAGTGACTGGAGGGGAGCACTCTTCCTAGCCTCTTCATATGCAAACTCAAGCATCAGCATTTCTGTTAGGATCAGGGAGAGAGAAAAATTCTGGAGGAAAAGGACTCAAAAGCTCCCAGGAGCTGAAGATTCTGAGAAGTGGACCTATTCCTGGGTCCACATGTTCAGCAGGAAGGCTTTAAGGCTTTCTCTCAATGAGGTTCTGGGTGTCCAAACTGTCCCATCCTCATCCCCCACCCACCTGCCTCCAGACACAAAATGATCAGTGGGGGGAGGATCTGCTTCTCTCTGATCGATTGCCTCTATTGAGGCAACCAAGCATGCAATTTTCAAACTTGCTAAGTGGCTCTTTGTCAGGCTTGATTACACTGTCATCCCAGATCCAGGTACTGCAGAAAAGAATCAACCCTTTGGATTTGGCCATGAAAACAGGAAACCAACAGAAATGAATCTTCTCCAGGGCCCTAGGAAAGGGCTAGTTATCTCTTGCATCTTTCACTGTCTGAGAACCCTACTCTAAATATGAAAAAATTCAGTCCAACTACGCAAAATGACTAGATTTTAGCCTAAGTGGTAATGGTTATGTTAGAGAGTACACCCAAATATTCATCTAAGTGTTTATTTCACATTTGCTATGCATAAGGCCTCAGGAAAAATGAAAGAAGCCCACTTAGAGTCACAAAATATGCTCTTTTTCTGGAGTAACACTTAAATGGATGAATCCTAAGCTACTCTGTAGGTCAGGAAGCAACAGTTAGAACTGGACATGGAGCAACAGACTGGTTCCAAATAGGAAAAGGAGCATATCAAGGCTGTATATTGTCACCCTGCTTATTTAACGTATATGCAGAGTACAACATGAGAAACGCTGGGCTGGAGGAAGCACAAGCTGGAATCAAGACTGTCAAGAGAAATATCAATAACCTCAGATATGCAGGTGATACCATGCTTATGGCAGAAAGTGAAGAACTAAACAGCCTCTTGATAAAAGTGAAAGAGGAGAGTGAAAAAGTTGGCTTAAAGCTCAACGTTCAGAAAATGAAGATCATGGCAACTGGTCCCATCACTTCATGGCAAATAGATGGGGAAACAGTGGAAACATTGGCTGACTTTATTTTTCTGGGCTCCAAAATCACTGCAGATGGTGATTGCAGCCATGAAATTAAAAGACGCTTACTCCTTGGAAGGAAAGTTATGACCAACCTAAAGAGCATATTCAAAAGCAGAGATATTTGCTGACTAAAGTCCATCTAGTCAAGGCTATGGTTTTTCCAGTGGTCATATATGGATGTGAGAGTTGGACTCTGAAGAAGGCTGAGCGCCGAAGAATTGATGCTTTTGAACTGTGTGTTGGAGAAGACTCTTGAGAGTCCCTTGGACTGCAAGGAGATCCAACCAGTCCATCCTAAAGCAGACCAGTCCGGGTGTTCATTGGAAGGACTGATGTTGAAGCTGAAACTCCAATACTTTGGTCACCTCATGCGAAGAGCTGACTCATTTGAAAAGACTCTAATGCTGGGAGGGATTGGGGGCAGGAGGAGAAGGGGACAACAGAGGATGAGATGGTTGGATGGCATCACCGACCTGATGGACATGGGTTTGGGTAGACTCTGGGAGATGGTGATGGACAGGGAGGCCCTGGCATGCTGCAGTTCATGGGGTTGCAAAGAGTCGGACACAACTGAGCGACTGAACTGAACTGAGGCTACTATGCAATTAGTGCTCAATTGTATGGTGTATGTGGAGTCAATATATAGTAAGATATTGAGTAGGTGGTACATACATAAATGGAGTAGCTAGGGAAGGGTGGAAACAATAGGAGTTCTTGTCTCAACGACTAATTCTTTCTCAAAGCTTCCCTTCTTCCAACATGTTATGGCTACTTTAGTATCTCTTCAGTGATGAGGAGAGCCAATGGGAATTCCTCCATAAACTTCTATAGTTCCAGGGATCAGGGCCCTGCAGCCCAAGGGACATGGTAAGATGAGACCAAGAAAAGCACAAAAGCTGAGATCAGAAAACACTTGCCCTTCAGCAGCTGAGTCACAGAACACTCCTTACAGTGACCAGGCACTTCACAAAGAACCATCCCAAACAGTAGCGTGTGGACACAGCTTGATACACAGGATGAGGCGGGCTGTCCCTCCCAGCACAGCTTACGCCTGCCACGAGAGCCCGATCAGCCTTCCTAACTTTTCAACATTCACCAAATCACCTTGACTACCTTGCATAGTGCTAATTGCCGTATTCCTAGGTTTACTGCAAATACCCATATGCTGTGTGGTGGTAGAGTCCTGAGTGATATTTACATAGCGCCAGATTTCTAAAAACAAATGCGGTCTGATAAATGTCACTGGAACAATGGTGCCTGTGAGTCATCTATTTTCAAAACTCCAAGATCAAATATGACGTGTGTTTGCAGAGAAGAATGCTAGGAACATACAAGAGTGTATTAAAAGAATGTCTATCCCCTGACACCAGGAGTCTGATGATCCATGGGGAGAAAAGAGATGGAAGCCACGGCCATTTTCATGGTGGAAATTCTAGCGGGCCCTGACGACCTTCCAAATGTCTCAGGAAGTTCCGAACAATGCAAAGCAGTATGACAAAGCACATGGAGTATCCTCTCAGGTCACCAGAGCTCCCCAAGGAAAAGACAGACCCATGGGTGTGGTATGGAGAAGAGTGAGGCTGGAAGGCTGGCTCTTCAGATACATTGTCTGTTCTTGAACCTGGTTTTCAAGCTCTCGGGTTTAGGCCCAAAAGCTTTGAATCCACACCTGAGGCTACACAGGCCTTCAGACATGGATTTGGAGCAGAGGTTCAGGAAGGTGGCTGCCACTCCAATCTGATCACCCGAGGAGCTTTCCTTAAAACAGAGATGCCCTCACCTCACCCGGGGAACAGAGGGTTGATAGCTGAGGGGAAGAGAAAGCTGGATATCTCTATTTTTAACAAGCTCCTCCAGTGAATCTGATGTGTGGCCAAGAATGGGAGTCATTGAATTAAATCCATTAGGGAAAACCACTTAGCTCAAGTCAGAGATTAATTTACAAATGTCCCCTTAACAATTGGCCCATTAGAACATATGTATGAGGCTGGCAGGCTTTGAGAATCATGCAAGGAGTCCTCTAAAAAGTACAGAGAGGAGAATGCATTAACTCTCCTGAGCAGATTTTACACATTCTGCTCAGCTCATGGCAGAACAAATGACCCTAATTAATGATTCCTGCACGTCTGATAGGGGCCTAGCCAGCTACTGGCAGCAGCGACCCCTCAGAAAATGAACAATTTTAGATACAGGATCCCAAAGGCGCATTACTTTTTTTTTTTATTATTGAGATATAATTTATACACAATAAAATTCACTGTATGTTAAAAAAAAAAAAAGACATAAGGACTTCCAAAGCAAAACAATCTGGGGATGGTTTGTTTATGAGGATAACATCATTCTAGCATCCAAATTTAATGTTTGGTCTGGCGAATTTAACAACCCTACAATCAACCTTTATTGAACTCCTCTACAGAAGGCCCAGAGGGAGAGAGAGGGATACAGAAAACCGAAATTGCTAAGTCAGGCCTGATCTTTGCCCTCAAGGATCATGGAATCCAGAAGTTTAAATTACTCAGGAGTCCTTGTGAATTTTGTAAATGCTACACATATAAATAGACTCTTCTGTAATGTCCAAGGAAAAGGAGGGTGGCTAGAAGTAACACCACTGCCAGCTCCCACAGTGAAATGGGAAGAAGGGAATGGAAAACCAATGAGGAGGAAGAATTCCTGATGTTCCAGGCCCACTTGGCTGGCCCAGGGAAGGACAGGCACCAGCTGTATTGGGTGTTTGGCGCAGGACTCCAATCAAGAGGCCCTCCTGGGTTTGAATCTCACCTCTGCCACAACAAGCAACATACTCTTCAGCATATCATACAACATCCCTGGGACTCAGCTTTCCAATCTGTGAAATGGTGGGATTGCAACAGGTGTATCCAATGGGGACCTTGATAGGTTACTCTAGATGGTGAAAGAATGAAAAACATTTGGCTTGAAAAGGCAGAGCTCTTTCATGCCAACTGCATGTCCTTTGTGCCTAATTATAATTCAGCATGACATCAACAGCGTGTGACACTGATCTGCGTCAGAGAGGCTTGCTTCCTTCAAAAAACCACAAGTGAGGACTGCACGGACACCCAGGTTCAGAGTCTGCATTTCCAGTAGTACGGTTAGTTGTCCCTGTAGCTTTTCCTACCACAAAACTAACATCCTAGAGCCAGCCTCTGCCATCTCCTGGCTCTGCCACCTCCATGCCCCAACCCGGCCATTGCTCCAGGGCACTGGGTGGTGGTTTGCTGCAGACCCTCTCCTCCTGCCTCTGTGATTCTCTAGAAACTCGTTTCTGCCAGTTTTACCCCAAGAAGCTCACACCCTGAGTCTCAATGTTTTCTCAAGGGAGAGGGGGATGGATTTCTTTTTCTTCACTATCTGGCAAGTCAGTAGTGTATTTTTCTCATCCCTGAACTATTAGTGTGACATCATCTTGCTACCAAAAAAGGTGTTTTTGTTATCCTAAATAACAAAAGATTTGTAAAGTACAAAACCAATATTTTGACAGTGCCAGTTAAACAGCTGAAGAGCCCCCTAAGTTTCCAACCTAACATTCTGGCACATTACGTTAGACTTATGCAAGTGCTTACACAGAAATGCCATAAATGGGTTCATTGGAAACCAAGACTCCAAACAATGGCTGAAGTATAGACGTAGTCAAGATCAAAAAAAAGGAAGGAGAAAAAGAAACCTTTCAGGAGTTGGTATTTATAATTACAGCATTAAAATAAAATACATGGGACTTCCAGATGAGTAAAACTGTGATTTATTCAAATGTAAGGAAGCCTAGTAAAAACACTTGTAATTTTTGTGGGGATTCAAAGCTGGTGTCTCAAAAAATGCAATACGTGAAAGGTAGAATGAACTGGGTTTTCAGGACACATAATATAAAATTCCAAAGGCCTCCCTCAATTACTGCAAATGACTTCCACAGCTTTTGGTATGAAGAAAAACATCCTTGGCACAGCTTAGAAGACCCTGAAAACTGACCAATTTCCTCCTCTCTGGCTTTATCTCATATGCTTTCCCTTTCTAAACTCCAATTAATGGAAATTTGAGTTCTTATTCACACATGCACACACACACACCCCTCTTCCTCCTGGAAGACTTACTTCTGCTCAGATTTTTCATCCTTCAGATCTCAACTCCAATGCCACTTCCCTGCTCACATAAGGGGAGAAGGTCTGCATGAGTACAGTCTATACCTGGTGGCACTTATCACAGGGGCAATTTGAAATTTTATGTTTCTTTGTATAATCATTTGATTAACTCCTCTCTCCTCTACTGGAATGCAAATTCTATGAAGACAGGGTCCATATCCATTTGTACTCAGGACTAAATTTCTGGGAGCTAGCAAAGTGTCTCAATCAACATTTGTTCAATAAAGCAGCACATGGAGAAAAGATGAGAATGAGCTGGAGACTGGGTGCAGTGAAAGCAAAAGAAATCCAGAAGATATGAACCCTCACCTAGTGGGACTCCAGAATTTAAAGCCCTCCCTGCAGTGCAGGGTGTGGGAGCCGTGCTGAAGGGGAGTGGGGCTGAACAGCACTGCAGTGAGGAGGATCAGGACCTGGGATGCCCAGGAGCCAGCTATGACATTCATGTGCACAGACTGGAAGGTGATGGCCAGAGGGACCTGGAGGCAGGCAGATGACAGCAGCAGGGAGAGTAGACGGAATGAGGATTTAGGCAGATGGCCGGGACCTCAAGAGGAAAGGTGTGAACAGCATGGAAGAGGCAATGGAGCACCAGAGTGTCCAGTGATCCCTGGGCTATAAAGAAACAAGCCAGCTCCACACAGAAAAGTGGGGGGGGGGGGGGACTACAACTCCAGTGAAATCCAGTTTGTTAGGAGTGTTACATGAAGAGCCTAAGAATTTAGATTAAGGCAAGGATTAGGAATCTGTAGGAACAAAGGGTAGCCCACGTCCTGAGGAGCTGCGATACGGAATAATATAAACGTACAGATGGACACTCAGTCCTGTCCGACTCTTTGTGAACCCATGGACCGTAGCCCGCCAGGCTCCTCTGTCCATGGGGTTCTCCAGGCAAGAATACTGGAGTGGGTTACCATTTCCTTCTCCAGGGGATCTTCCCAAGCCAAGGATCGCAGACTCTTTACCCACTGAGCCACCAGGGAAGCCCTGTACATGAATATATGTGCATGTACTGGGTTCTAAAAATCACTGTAGATGGTGATTGCAGCCATGAAATTAAAAGACATTTACTCCTTGGAAGAAAAGCAATGACAAACCTAGACAGAATATTAAAAAGCAGAGACATTACTTCGCTGACAAAGGTCCATATAGTCAAAGCTATTGGTTTTTCCAGTAGTCATGTATAGATGTGAGAGCTGGACCATAAAAAAGGCTAAGTACCGAAGAATTGATACTTTTAACCCGTGGTGCTGGAGAAGATTTTTGAGAGCTCTTGGACAGCAAGGAGCTCAACCAGTCAATCCTAAAGGAAATCAACCTTGAATATTCACTGGAAGAACTGACGCTGAAGCTCCCATACTTTGGCCACAGATGCGAAGAGCCGACTCATTGGAAAAGACCCTGATGCTGGGAAAGATTGAATGCAGGAGGAGAAGGGGGCGACAGAAAATGAGATGATTGGATAGCATCAGTGATCAATGAACATGAGTTTAGCAAATTCCAGAAGATAGTGAAATACAGGGAAGACTGGCATGCTGCAGTCCATGGAATCGCAAAGAGTCAGACTCGACTTAGCAACTGAACAATGACAACAACAACGTATACATACACAAACACACATAAACAAATTGCAAAGAATACAGAGACAAAGGGATAGTCCACAGATCAGTCACAAATGCGGGATCTCTACCAATATTGATTAAGCAACTACATTTCCAGCAACGTGTCTCTGTCCATTTTCAAATAAGGTCGTAATTTCAAAATAACTGTAGATACAGAGAAGCCCTAGAAAATAATAGGGCTCCTTCTCAATGTAAGCTATGAACACATTTATTATAAACTATGTGTCTGCTGGAAAACAGACAAATTAAGTGCAATTGTGGGTTTTCTAGAGAGGGTGGAGGAGAAATTCATTAATATAGTAGATATAGAAGGGCTTGGGTTCTCCTTGGTTTGCTATATTCTTCAAAGAAGAATCTGGAATGTAAGTGATAAGTCAATTGCCTCCTCTCTTCTCCTCTGAGGATCCATGTTGGGGGCCAGTTCTGTGAACTTATGGAGGTTAGTGTCCTCAGTTGTCTCAGGAGGATCATCTGTCTTATATCCTGGATTTCACTGACCATGCTCATCTCATTCTGTGCAACTTAAACATACAGAAGAGTTCAACGTGTTCCTCTAAGGTCTAAATTTATTACAATTGAAACAAGAAACTGAAATGATGGAAAGCAATAGTAACAATAAGACAGAAAAGTTTCCCTAAACTGTCTCCTTCCTGAGAATTGAGGTTTAATGCATTGAAACTTTAGGTCATTGCATCATAAAATTCAAAAGGTTGATTTCTGCATATTTTTACCAATGGCATTAACACCGAAGTCTTGACAAACAAGACAAAAATCTTCCATTCAAGGCCTAAAGTTTGAAAGAGCTTTCCTGTCTAATCATTGAAATATCCAAGGGAAAACCTTCCATCTGCTGGTGGAGTTTCCAATTTTGCAGCTAATGAGCTTTTTAAAAAATTGTTTGGCTTAAAAGCATGTGAGTTTGGCCAATTGGACTGTTAATTTAATTAGGTTTACAGGATCAGAAAACTTCTGGGGCACTATCAGGTCACCAGTTGCCACTTGTCACCAAAGACTAAATTTATGGCCATCATGCGAAGAGTGACTCATTGGAAAAGACCCTGATGCTGGGAGGGATTGGGGACAGGAGAAGAAGGGGATGACAGAGGATGAGATGGCTGGATGGCATCACCAACTCGATCCACATGAGTTTGGGTGGACTCTGGGAGTTGGTGATGGACAGGGAGGCCTGGCGTGCTGCGATTCATGGAGTCGCAAAGAGCTGGACACGACTGAGCAACTGAACTGAACTTGCCCAACTTTTCAAATTTTGCCAGTTTTTACGGTATATTAAAGACAGAAATAGAAATGAAAGCAGGGACTCTAACAGGTACCTGTACACTCAAGTTCATAGCAGACAAAAGGTAGAAGCACGCAAGCGTCCACTGATAGATGAATGGATAAACATAATGGGATCCATACATACAACAGAATGTTATTCAGTCTTAAAAAGGAAGCAAATTCTAGGGGACTTCCCTGCCGGTCCAGTGGTCAAGATTCCATGCTTCCAATGCAGGAGGCATGGGTTTGATCCCTGGTCAGGGAAATAAGATCCCCCATGCTGGGCAGCACAACCAAAATTTTTTTTTTTTTTTTAAGAAAGAAAATTCTAGCACATGTTACAACCTGGATGACAATTGAGGACATTCTGCTAAGTGAAATAAGCCAAACACAAAAGGACAAATACTACATGATCCACTTCTCTGAGGTACCTAGAATAGTCAGATTCACAGAGACAGAAATGGGATGACAGTTGCCAGGACCTGGAGGGGGTGGGGATGGATATATGTGGTTTAGTGTGTATAGAATTTGTTTGTTCTTCTGTAAAGGGCTGAATAGTCAATATTTTAGGTCAGCAGGCTACATGATCTCTGTTACAACTACTCAAGTCTGATACTATAGTGCAAAAGGCAACAGAGACAGTACATAAATAAGTGGGAATGGCTATTGCCAACAAAATCTTACTTCTAAAACCAGGGGGAAAAAAAAGAATTTCTGTTTGTGTCAATGAAAAAGAAATTGACAATGATAATGTTTGTAAACACTGCTAATGTACTTAAGCCACAGAACTGTAATGGCTAAAATAACATATCTTATTTTTTATATATTAAAGGAAAAAGTGGAAAAAAAATTCAGAGAACTTGCAAGTGGAATCCAGCACTATATTTATATTTCAAATCTCAAACTTAATCACCTTCTCAGGGGGATACAAATATCTCTCCTTTCAATAGCAGTGGCTATCTCCAAGAAATTTGTATTCCATACATGAGATTCTTTCCTCTCTGGGATGTTTGATCTTATCCCTTAGTCAATTCAAATTTCTCCTTCAGATTCCAGAATCTCTCCCCATGTAGCTATAGAGACCTTATATGGGTCCCTACCTTCCCCTTCTTCTCCCATCCTCATCTTTAACTGATACAGAAAGTGGGCTATGACTTTCTTAGGAATCAGGGGCTGACTGCCGAACCCATTCTAGAGATTCTAATTCTGAGGATCTGAAGAGTTGAGAATTTGCATCTTTAAAGATCCAGGTGAGGACTTCCTTGGTAGTTAAGACTTCCTTCCAGTAGTTAAGACTGCCTTCCAATGCAGCTGGTGCAAGTTCGATCCCTGGTCGGGGAGTTAAGATCCTATATGTCCCATGGCCAAAAAACCAAAACATAAACAGAAGCAATATTGTAAGAAACTCAATAAAGATTAAAAAAAAAAAAAAAAGACCAAGTGATACTGAGGCTCTCAGTTTAACATATGTTGAGAATATTTTGACCCTATTTTGAGAATCCCTGCTTTAAAATCCTCATAAAATAAAAAATTTTTCCTTTTCAGGACATTCTTTCTTTTTGAATATGGATGTAAAAACACCTTAAATTAATTATTTTAGATATGCACTATTTGCACAAAATTCCCTTAAAATATCGATAAAAACATACTTCAAAGACTTTTGGAAGGAAAAATAAATGGCTAGAACTCTTATCTTAAAACATTATTCAAAACCATTTTCACACTCTAGTTCGATGAACCAGACAATGCCAGAAAGATATTGTTTTTAAATTAAGGTGACATATCTTGCCCCATAGAAAGCTACCTCATGAATTTAAATATAATGTCACTACTGCTAATAAGAAGACTGAGTGCCAAATAACTGATGCTTTTGAACTGTGGTGCTGGAGAAGACTCTTGAGAGTCCTTTGGACAACAAGGAGATCAAACCAGTCAATCCTAAAGGAAATCAACCCTTCATATTCACTGGAAGGACTGATGCTGAAGCTCCAATACTTTGGCCACCTGAATGTGAAGGGCCAGCTCACTGGAAAGACCTTGATGCTGGGAAGATTAAAGGCAACAGGAGAAGGGGGTGACAGAGAATAAGATGGTTGGATGGCATCACTGAATCAATGGACATGAGTTTGAGCAAACTCCGGGAGATGGTGAAGGACAGGGAAGCATAGCATGCTGCAGCTCATGGGGCTGCAGAGTTGGACACGATTTAGTGACGGAACAGCAACCGCTAGTAAAATGATTAAAACCCTCATTTCCAATATATAGGCTTAGTGATCTGAAGTCCTAGTTCCACCCAGGAGTACAGATTTGTAAAGGGTGAGGAGGCTCGGTTTCCAAAGATAGTACCAAACGGAAGATGGGAGCTCATCAATAAATGATATCCTTTATTGTTCAGAAGAAATAGTACGAAAGAATAGCTGCCCTCATAGCCTCTAAAAACAGAGGGACCAAAGGCTGCGTTCTGTGTGTTTTCTCCCTGGAAGTGTCTAACATAGAGGGAGGCCAGAACAATGCCTTCTGTTTGGGCTCCACCCCTGCAAGAAGCTTCTGGTAGTCATTTGGCTGCCGTATCTTCACCAGAACGCAGGCCTGCTTGGCACCATCTCTCCAACAGCAGTCACTTTATCATCTTGAGTAGCTATTCTGGATTTTGTTGTAAATGCTATTCAATAACACAGGATGGTTGAATGTTTTTAAGCCTTGTTTCTTTTTCCTTTTCTTTTTTGCTTATTTCTACCACTGAAAAATCAAGCCACTCAGATGCACATGGAGTGACAACTCGTAGTCTTTCTTCCAAAAGTACCTTCCTCTGCTGCTCTGTTGAGGGGGCCTCCGAAGGAACCTGGGGAGATGTCAAGCATTTTTTCCTATTCCATACTAATCACTAGTTTTCTTCTCAGTCTCCCAAATACAATTTCCCTGAGGGTATAAAGTGTGTTATTCACCTCTGAGTCCTCACCATTCCCTTATTTATTCCACAAACATTAATGAGTACAGTAAATATTTACTGCTGCAGAGCAAGCTGTGCGCAATGCCTGGACTTAGAGTAGAAAATAAAAATGGGCCCTGCTCTCATGTAACTCATTGGTAGAGTCAACCAGCGGTCACATGAATGAGTAAAAACTGCATGTGGTAGAAAGGCACTAAAGAGGAGGAGATGAGCTGTGTTGATTGTGGGGTCCATGAAGATGTCCCCAACGAAGAAGGATGAGAAAGAATTAACTAGAGTAAGATGAGCGTTTCACACACAGAAAACAGCACAGCCAAAGGTTCTGAGCAACCATCCTATTTGTGTTTGCTGAGCGAATGGAGGGACAATGATGGTGCTACTCACTCGGCATGACAGCTCGAGGTGAGGGCAGAGGAAACACTGACTGCACTGAGCTGAATGAAGACCCACTGTCCTCAAGAAGAAAGAGGATAACTCCATTCTGAAGGTGGACAAGCTGAGGCATGGGGAGCTTAAATGTCTTGTGCAATGGCAGAGCTTTATTGAGGTGTAATTGACAAAATTATATATAGTTAAGGTGTACAACATAATAATTTGATATATGTATACACTGTCAAAATGACTACCTCAGTCAAACTAACACATCTATCCCCTGATATAGTTACCATTTTCTTGTGTGTGTGGTGAGAACACTGAAGACCTACTCCCTCAGCAAATTTCAAATATGCAATACAGCATTATTATCTATAGTCTACATGCTATACATTCAGAAAATGAAGATCATGGCATCCAGTCCCATCACTTCATGGGAAATAGATGGGGAAACAGTGGAAACAGTGTCAGACTTTATTTTTCTGGGCCCCAAAATCACTGCAGATGCTGATTGTAGCCATGAAATTAAAAGACGCTTACTCCTTGGAAGAAAAGTTATGACCAACCTAGATAGTATATTCAAAAGCAGAAAAAGAAATAAAAGGAATCCAGATTGGAAAAGAAGAAGTAAAGCTCTCACTGTTTGCAGATGACATGATCCTCTACATAGAAAACCCGAAAGACTCCACCAGAAAATTACTAAAGCTAATCAATGAATATAGTAAAGTTGCAGGATATAAAATCAATACACAGAAATCCCTTGCATTCCTATACACTACTAACGAGAAAGTAGAAAAAGAAATTAAGGAATCAATTCCATTTACCATTGCAACGAAAAGAATAAAATACTTAGGAATATACCTACCTAAAGAAACTAAAGACCTATATATAGAAAATTATAAAACACTGATGAAAGAAATCAAAGAGGACACTAATAGATGGAGAAACATACCATGTTCATGGATTGGAAGAATCAATATAGTGAAAATGAGTATACTACCCAAAGCAATCTACAGATTCANCTGCTGGGCATACACACCGAGAAAACCAGAACTGAAAGAGACGCGTGTACCCCAATGTTCATCACAGCACTGTTTATAATAGCCACGACATCGAAGCAACCTAGATGTCCTTCAGCAGATGAATGGATAAGAAAGCAGTGGTACATATACACAATGGAGTATTACTCAGCTATTAAAAAGAATACATTTGAATCAGTTCTAATGAGGTGGATGAAGCTGGAGCCGATTATACAGAGTGAAGTAACCCAGAAAAAAACACCAATACAATATACTTACACATATATATGGAATTTAGAAAGATGGTAATGATAAACCTGTACGTGAGACAGCAAAAGAGACACAGATGTATAGAACAGCCTTTTGGACTCTGTGGGAGAGGGTAGGATGATTTGGGAGAGTGCCACTGTAACATGTATGATATCATAAGTGGAACGAATCGCTGGTCTAGGTTCGATGCAGGATGCAGGATGCTTGGGACTGATGCACGGGGATAATCCAGAGAGATGATGTGGGGCAGGAAGGGGGAGGTGGGAGTCGGGATTGGGAGTTCATGTACACTAGTGGCTGATTCATGTCAATGTACAGCAAAATGAACACAGTATTGTAAAGCAAAACAAACTAAAAAATAAAAGTTAATTAAAAAATTTTTTTAAATTAATTAAAAATGTATTGAAGTTACATTGGTTTATAACTTCACGTTTCATGTGTACAACAGTATCTTCAAGTATAAATTTCCTCTTAAGCACTTCTTTCATTGCATCTCATATGTTTTGATATATGTATTTTTATTTTCAATAATCTCAAACTATTTTCTATTTTCCCTGTGATTTCTTTTTTGATCCATTTGTTATTTAGGAGTGCATTTTAGTTTCCATATATTTGTGAATTCCTCAAATTTCCTAATTACTTTTTTGATCCATTTGTTATTTTGGAGTGCATTTTAGTTTCCATATATTTGTGAATTCCTCAAATTTCCTAATTACTTTCTAATTTCATTCCACTGTTTTCAGAGAACATACTTTGATAATTTCTTCCAGTTAACTTTACTGAGATTTCTTTTATGACCTAGCATATGGTGTATCCTGGAGATATTTTATGTGGGAAATGTGTATTCTTCTCTTGTTGAGAGGCATGTTCTAGAGATGTGCACCTTTACTGAATTCATGTATTAGTTCTAGCAGTTTTTTTTTGTTTGTTTTTGATGGAGTCTTTAGGGTTTTTTCTATATAATATCATGTCATCCTGCAAATACAGACATTTTTATTTCTTTCTAATTTAGATGCCTTTTATTTACTTTTGTAGCCTAATTGCCTCTGGCGATTTTATTTTATACTTTCATTTGTTTTCATGTTACTCATTACCATCCTTTTCTTTCAGCTATAAGAATTCCTTAATATTCTTGTAAGGCAAGTCAAGAAGTGATGAGCTCCTTCAGCTTTGCTTGTCTGGAAAACTCTTTAACTCTTCTTCAGGTTTGAAGGACAACTTTTCCAGGTAGCATATTCTTGGTTGGCAGATTTTTTCTTTCAGCACTTTAAATGTATCCTTTTACTCCTTTCTGGCCTACAAAGCTTTTGCTGAAATATCTGCTGATAATCTTAAGAGCCTTCCCTTATACATGAAAAGATGCTTTCTTCTTGCTGTTTAAGATTCTAACTTTATCTTTAACTTTAGATAGCTTAATCATAATATTTCTCAGTGTGAGTCTTTTTAGATTCATCTTTTTGGGGACTTCTTGGGCTTCCTGGATCTTTCTATACTGGTACATGCATGCTTAGTAGTGTCCAACTCTGTGACCCAATGGACCGTAGCCTGCCAGGCTCTCTGTCCAAGGGATTTTCCAGGCAAGAATATTGAAGTGGGTTGCCATTCCTTTCTCCAGGGGATCGTCCCAACCCAGGAATTGAACCTTCATCTCCTGCATTAGCAGGTGGATTCTTTACCACTGAGCAACCTGGGATGTTACTTCTTTGAATAAGCCTTATGCTCCTTTCTCTCTGTTTTCTCATTTTGTGATACTCTAATGCATGTATTGATTCATTTGAGGTGTCTTATAAGTCCCTTAAGCTATCTTCACTCTTTTTAATATTTTCTGTTTGTTGAAATAACATTTTTTTCATGTATTGTTTTCTGACCATTATTTTGAACTCTCTATCAAATAAATCACTTATCTTCATTTCATTAAGATCAGATTCTGGAGATTTATCTTTATTGTTGTTGTTTGAAACATATCCTTCTGATTCTTAATTTTTCTTAATTTTCTTTGTTGGATTCTGCACATCAGGAAAAAAAAGTTCCAGTGCTTTTCATTTCTTCATGAAGATTTGAACTACTATCTAGTGTCATTTCATTTCAGATTGAAGTATTTCCTTTAGTATTTATTGTTGGGAAGCACTGATAGCAACTAGTTCTCTCAGATTTTGCTTATCTTAATTTTTCTTCCTTTTTATCAGGATAGTGTTGCCAAATATGGAATGTTGGTTGACAGTCATTTTCTTTCAGCAACTCCTGAGTTTTGTCTTTTCATCGTCTTCAGGCCTCCATATTTTCTAATAGAAATCAACTGTTAATCTTATTGAAGATCTGTGTATGTGAAGATTTCTTTTCTCAGGCTGCTTTCAAGATTCTCTCTTNAACAGTGTGGAGATTCCTTAAAAAATTGCAAATAGAACTGCCTTATGATCCAGCGATCCCACTGCTGGGCATACACACCGAGGAAACCAGAACTGAAAGAGACACGTGTACCCCAATGTTCATTGTGGCACTGTTTATAATAGCCAGGACATGGAAGCAACCTAGATGTCCATCAGCAGATGAATAGATAAGAAAGCTGTGGTACATATACACAATGGAGTATTACTCAGCTATTAAAAAGAATACATTTGAATCAGTTCTAATGAGGTGGATGACGCTGGAGCCGATTATACAGACTGAAGTAGGCCAGAAAGAAAAACACCAATACAGTATACTTACACATATATATGGAATTTAGAATGATGGTAATGATAAACATGTACGCAAGACAGCAAAAGAGACACAGATGTATAGAACGGCCTTTTGGACTCTGTGGGAGAGGGAGAGGGTGGGATGAGTTGGCAGAGTGGCAGTGTAACATGTATGATATCATAAGTGAAACGAATCGCCAGTCTAGGTTTGATGCAGGATGCAGGATGCTTCGGACTGATGCACGGGGATAATCCAGAGAGAAGGTGTGGGGCGGGAGAGGGGAGGTGGGTGTCGGGATTGGGAGTTCATGTACACTCGTGGCTGATTCATGTCAATGTATAACAAAACGAATACAGTATTGTAAAGCAAAACAAACATTAAAAAAAATAAAATAAAATAAATAAGCCACAGGGATGTAATATTCAAAAAAAAAAAAAAAGCAGAGACATTACTTTGCCAACTAAGGTCCGTCTAGTCAAGGCTATGGTTTTTCCTGTGGTCATGTATGTATGTGAGAGTTGGACTGTGAAGAAGGCTGAGTGCAGAAGAATTGATGCTTTTGAACTGTGGTGTTGGAGAAGACTCTTGGGAGTCCCTTGGACTGCAAGGAGATCCAACCAGTCCATTCTGAAGGAGATCAGCCCTGGGATTTTTTTGGAAGGAATGATGCTAAAGCTGAAACTCCAGTACTTTGGCCACCTCATGCGAAGAGTTGACTCATTGGAAAAGACTCTGATGCTGGGAGGGATTGGGGGCAGGAGGAGAAGGGGACAACCGAGGATGAGATGGCTGGATGGCATCACTGACTCGATGGATGTGAGTTTGAGTGAACTCCGGGAGTTCGTGATGGACAGGGAGGCCTGGCGTGCTGCGATTCACGGGGTTGCAAAGAGTCGGACCTGACTGAGCAACTGAACTGAACTGCACTGACATGCTATATACTGTGTCTCAAGAAGCTAGTCATCTTATAACTGAAAGCTGTACTCTTAGACCAACATTTCCCCTACCATCACCCATCCCCTAAAAACCATCATTCTACTCTCTCTGCTTTTTTAAATTAGACTGTTTTAGGTTCCAGGTATAAGTGAGATCATGAAGTATTTGTCTTCATGGGTCTGGCTTATTTCACTTAGCAGTGTCCTCCAGATTCAGTCATGTTATTAAAAACTGGCAGGATTTCTTTCTTTTTTCTGACTGAGTAATATTCCACTGAAGACAGACATTTACATACATTACATTTTCCTTATCCATCCAACCATCAATAGAGACTTCAGTTGTTTCCACATCTTGGCTATCATGAATAACTCTGCCATGAGAATAGAGGTGCAGATATCTCTTTGATTCACTGAAGCTGTTTCTTCAAAATATACTTCCAAATATTCTGATTGGACCATTTGTTGCCACCTGAACATCAGTAGCCTGAGTAGTTGCAGCAAACTGGTCCATGGCTCTGCAGGGTCCTTTGAGCAAGCACAGCCATCTCATCTCTTGCTCCTTGGCACCTGTGGGTCCAGGTACAGGGTTTGGCCCTCAAGTATTCAGATGGGTAGACAGCTGTTTCTTGCCAGTGGCAATGCAGGCCTTGCTCAGTCCTTCCCAAGAAACAGCCAAGAGCAGAAGGTGTAAGTAGGATCTGGTTCAGCATCCCACAACTCAAACCAAATCCACATCTTTCTCAGCAAAATGAAGGTCATGTAAGTGCATGAGTTCCCACAAACTTCTAACTTGAGTCACTCCCTTGGCAAAACTTTAGTAACAATAGCGTATGTTGATCCCTGAGAACCTGGGACAAGAGAGAGGATGGAGAGGACCCAGAAGTCCCTGGAGAACCTGTCATTGGGGTGATGGCTCAGTCTCCATCCAAACACAATAGCTAGTTCCTATCTGGTCAAGCACCCTATCCAGTGGCATGAGGGTGAAATGTAGGCCAGCATCGTGCAACAGAAATAGAATCCAAGCCACACCTGTAACTTTTAACTTCCTAATATCCATTTTTAAAAATTAAAGCAATATTCACATTTTAAATATTTCATATTTAACTCAATATATCCAAAGCACTTAAGGGCATTAAGAGGAAAAGTGAAAGTAGCTCAGTTGTGTCCGATTCTTTGCAACCCCATGGACTATACAGTCCATGGAATTCTCTAGGCCAGAATACTGGAGTGGGTAGCCATTCCCTTCTCCAGGGGATCTTCCCAACCCAGGGATCAAACCCAGGTCTCCCACATTGCAGGCAGATTCTTTACCAACTGAGCTATCAGGGAAGCCCTATTAACAGGAATGTAACATTCAAAACAGAGCCTCAAGGACTTTGTAGTATTGCAGTGGCTGTGTTGGGTGTACAAGTTGTAAATAGTCTAGCTGGGAAGATAAAACTTATACACAAAAAATAGTTAAACATATATATTAAATTTGTATGGAATAGAGTGTCCTCAAAATGTGAAAAATGATATGTGCTCTGGAACATCAAGCAAGGAGAAGCAGGGAAATCTATACATCAAGGAGGAAATTCATTCATTCACTTATTCATTACTGTCAACATGAACCAGGGTCTCCTGCATTGTAGGCAGATTCACCAGCTGAGCTACCAGTGAAGCTCAACATGCAAGTATTATTAAAAATTATTAATGAGATACTAAACACAACCTGTGCACCCAATACACCCCTTCAATACCAGAATGTCTTTTGTGATGCCACAATTGTTGCATTTAGTGAAAAGCCATCCCACTAAAACAACAAAGTAGTGCTTGGCAGAAAAATATTTTGTATTGCCTTAGTTGTGAGGTTTATATTGAAATTAATTGAGGTTAAACAAAATTTGAAAATGCAGTTCTTTGGTGGTACTAGCCACATGTCAAAAGCTTGATAGACACATGCTATCACTTTCACTTTTCACTTTCATGCATTGGAGAAGGAAATGGCAACCCAGTCCAGCATTCTTGCCTGGAGAATCCCAGGGGCAATGGAGCCTGGTGGGCTGCTGTCTCAGGGGTCGCACAGAGTCGGACACGACTGAAGCGACTTAGCAGCAGCATGCACTGGATTGGGCAGCACCCAGATGAAACATTTCCTTTCTTGCAGAGAATTCTTTGGGGTAGCACAGCTCTAGACTTTTAAACAGTTAGAAAAGGTCCCATTCTCGTTCTACCAGCCCGGGATGACAATGCTTGGAAGTATCCTGAGTGATGAGGATGCTCCCTCCTGTCATGGCAAGGAGCCTGAAGCTTAAGGGCTAGAACTGTGCACTCACTCACCACCACGTGACCTTGAGCAGATCCTGCTTTGTGCCTCAATTCCCATATCTGCTAGAAGGGAATAAGAAGAGCAGCTACCTCAAAGAATTATGAGGATGAAATAAGTGAATAACTGTAAGACACTTAAGTCTTTACACTATAAACAGATGTTAAAGAAATAACTTTTTAGCATGATGTTCACTGATTGGGCGGTGAGCACACTGATAGAGTGCATTCCAGGATGCTCTTACTGCTGCTGCTAAGTCGCTTCAGTCGTGTTCGACTCTGTGTGACCCCAGAGACGGCAGCCCATCAGGCTCCCCCGTCCCTGGGATTCTCCAGGCAGGAACACTGGAGTGGGTTGCCATTTCCTTCTCCATGCTCTTACTGGAAGATGCAAAAAATATCTCTCACCTGTCAATAGCTACCAACCTTCTAGATGGCAGTATCATTCTTGATTCCCTCAACGAATATTTACTGAGTTCTTACTTTATACCAAGGACAGCAACCTCAGGCTCAGATGTGTCCCAGACTGAGTCCCTTTCCCATCCTCCAAACTGTATCCTCCTAGTTCTCCAAGGCCAGGATAGAATGCCACCCTCTTCAGGCTCCCTTCCTTATTCAGGTCTGAGCTCAGGGAGGCTCCTGAGAAGCCTTTCCTGACTGTACTTCCTAAAGCTGTGTCATGGGTGTGCAAGCAAGCAGGCCTGTGCACACAGGTACATACTGCACAGCCTGCCCCTTACATCATTCATAATCTTTGTTGGCTTATCATTCCCTAAAATTACTTCGCCTGTTTACTTCTTTACTCGTTCACTGCTTACTTAACCTCAAGAGAAGATAAATTCTATAACAACAGAGACTTGGTCTGTTTTGTCCTTGCTACACTCCTTGACACAGATCAGTGGCTGAAAAATAGTAGCTGCTTTATATAAAATTGTTGAATGAACTCCCCCCTTGATTATAGATTCTCCTGCTTCTTCTAGCTTGATGTTCCAATGCATATATTTTTTACATTCTGAGGACACTCTATTCCATACTACTTGATATAGATGGCTAACTATTTTTGTGTAAATGTCTTGTTTCCCCAACTAGCGGTCAAGCCCCTTGAGGCTGTGTAATGAAGGTTACATTCCTCCTAATGGCCAGCATAAGGCACACCCTCAATGAATACTTGTTGATGAATGAATGGGAAAGACAAAGCACAGTCCCCACACTAAATTTTTTAGTCACACAGAGTGGACTATTTCTACAAATAATAATTTGTAAAATGAAGTAAATATATATATGCATACAGCTATATGTGTGTTATGTTTCACATTCTAATTAAAGGAAGCTATTTTTACAACTGTTTTCCAGTCCAAGAGTAAAACTGTAAAGGATAATGTTAAATGTTAGATCATTAAGTCGGCTTTCTTTAATTATATGGCAGTGTTTCAAAAAAGCTTTGAGTCATCTTTAAGATTCTTTGCCAAGGTACAGCACGCTACATTTAAAATGGCATTTATCTTAGTATATGCACTTCTACTGCAAATGATTTGTTCCAACAAAGCAAATCCTTGGCAAAGGGCTGCCATTCCTTTCAAACCCCCTATCAGGAAGAGTTCCATGGGAACATTATAAGGCCCAGAGATGAGAAAGCTTGGGAAGTTCTCTTTACCAGAAATTACCAGGATACACTTTTAACAGAAGCATCAATGTGTCCACCCTCTTCAATTTCCAAACCTATGACACTTATTTTTTGTAAATATTTTTTGTAAGATAGCTGCAGTCCTCAGAACTTATAATAAAAACTTATGGATATCAATATACATCCATATTTTCGTTCTCTCTCTTTCATTCCCTTTCTTCCTGCCTCCCTTCCATTTTTCTTCTCTGTTTTTCTAAAACAGAAATCAGGAGGTCAGTCCCATTTGTTCTTAAACAATTAAGCGCACAGGCCAATCATTTGAAGCAGGAAAAAAAAAAATCCCATAAAGGCTAAATTATGTTCTGATGTACTTATTCCATGAAGAGTCTATTATGATTAACTATTATGCATGGGAGATGAATCGAATTCACATTTATGCACCTCATCTATTCCTAGAGAAAAGCAAATAAAAATTTTATAGCAACCTGAAACGTTTGTGAAAATGGATCTTAAAAAAGATCAATACTGTAAGGTTTTAATGTCAAATTGAGACCATAGAAAAGATGGTCCACAGCAAGATGGTCCTCAATTTCCAACAAAAAAATTAAAGAGTTAATCAGGTGAGCAGAGGAGAGCGTGGTCATTCAGGTGGGAGATGTTGAGAAAGGAGCTGGTAGAACTCTGGTTAAACTAGTTAGGAATAATGGGCAGAACTGGAGGGCGGAAAACAGTTCGTCTATGATTTCATTTATCCGTGCCTATGTACTAACCTCCTGTTATATTTGAGATAACATTTCCAGCAGAAGGGACGTCACAGAACAAGGGATAGACAGAGGCCCCTTTCTAGAAATTAGTTTTGACCAGATATTACAATGTGATGTTTACATGTGCATACAGGACAGGGAAGGATTTTTACTTATTTAGATTTTCATGTTGCCTTTCTCTTGAGTATTGAAGGTTTACCTTTATGATGACATCTAGAATTTCTCTAGGCTTTGTGAGATGTGCATTGCAACAAGGAGCTTCCTCTCATGGAGCCTATCTCATCCTTTCTCCTTCCCTCTTGCCATTATTAATCGGGGGATACAGTTAATGACCCTGACAAACCATAAAAGATTTCTTCTAACTTCTTCAAGTGTGACTACCCTGGTCAGAGCCTGCAAGTACACCCAGCCGTGAACCACGTGCTATTTATAGGCTTAAAACCCAGGCAGAATTTGTATCACACACGATGAAAATGCCAGCCTCTCACAGGACCCAGGATCTGAAACAAATCGCTTCTTCCCTAAACCTCCAAAGGATGCCCACATGGTTCCTCCCAGATATGTGTTTAATCAGAATCCCCTCCTCCCCTGCAATCAAGGAACACACAATTACTGAGCTAATCATTTAAATGATGCTAGTGAGAAACAAAGCCATTTTCCTTGTTAAAAATGTGTTTGCTGTCCTATCCATTTATCTGTTTTCTTGGCAGTGCTCTGCATTAATTTATTGCTCAATAAAGCACAGACACCAGCAGCCTTGCTGAGCCATGCCTAGTAGAAAGCCCACTATTTCATCCTGCAAAGACAGCCTGCGAGCCAAAGGCAGAAACAAAAGCACACTGGGCCTCACCAACCCTAGCTGGTTAATCCTGGCTCCATTTCCTCTCCAGAGACTCAAAAGGGAGGCAGGTGTACAGCACTGGGCAGAGTGCAGGTGACTAAGCAGTTGTCAATTGTCAGAGGAAATGGAGTAAGTTTGGTCTGTGAGCCAAGTGCCATTGGGTTTCCTTTCTGTTGGATGGTAAACCTCACTGTCACAAGCGATCTCGCGGTAAGCTTTGACGGGAGAGAAGCTAAGAAGGGAAATGATGAAGACGAAGACGGGGCGGGACTTGGCTTGCCAAGGGTCTGTCATTCCAGGAGATTCTCCCTTTAAATGAAAGTGATGCTTGCGCCTTCCTTTGCAGTTAAGGTACAGGGACTAATCACAAATCCTTGGCCATGGTTAGCCTGTGTATGGAAGGGTTTATGATCTAAGAATCTCTTTCATGGGTGATCACTGGATCATCAGGTATGGTCAACTACACAGACACAGGTACTTTCTATTTGAAGGTTTTGACCTCAGAGAACCTTTATCCACTAAAGGTTCATCAACAGAGAGTTGAAGGGATGGCCACAGGTGACAGGATTCCCTTCCAGACTTCTTATCCAGCACCAGTCTAGCAAGAGGTTTCCAAGGAGACTGAGCCCAGGAAATCTGGGCTTTGGCTCAGGCACCTAATAGTGAAGGAAGATGTTTCAGAGCCAAGAAAATTGAGCACCAAGGATAATTCCAAGGATTCAAAAAAGTCATTGACTGTTAACTTTGATCATCTTGTCCTGGGTCTGAATTTTAGGGGAGAAAACTGGGACCGAGAGAGGAACTGATTTGTCTGGAGTCCTTCTATGAGTCAGTGGTAAGGTTAGGAGGATGGATGACAAAGGAGGGGGGGAAATGCACAAAGGGTCTGCCTTCAACTCAGTGGTTGCTGCCCCAGAGAGGGCACACCTGGCCAAACTACTCACAAGCAAGAGACACAAAACCGTAACAAAACCCACAAAACAGATGGATACCCTTCCTCTCTGCAGGCAGTTCTCAGCAGGTTACACTGTCTTATCATTACTCAGCAGAAGTACAAGAGGGAGAAGAGAGCCACATGTAACACTGTCACCAAGAAAGAATAAATGCCAAGGCAGGTCCCACCTGGGCCCAGCTCCAATCTATGCATGCAACCCCCTTTCTGCACCTCGCTGCACTAATAGTAAAGGGTGAGGAGATGCTGCCTTCTGTCTCTGCCCAAGGGTGCCCTTGGTGAAAGCACAGGAAGGCGATGAGAAACAGACACTGAGTTTGCAAGGTCTTCAGTTCACCAGAGAGGGGGGAAATGCAGTGGGGGTCCTCACCGCCCCAGTCACATGCCACAGTCCTTTCACCTCTGAACCTTTTTCGAAGGGTGCCCCCATACACACCGTCCTCGTTGCTCTCTTCCACAATCACAAACCCTACCAGTCTGAGTAGCTCTGTTCATGAACCTTCCTCTAGCCATTCCTGTCCCCACGACAACATCCGCTTCTGAGTGTGGACAACCTCATTGGTTAACTGGGCTGCTTTTCAGAGCAGACGCGGATATACACAGAATTTGTACCCACTGTGTACTTTTATTTAATAAGGTGATCACTTCCACAATCAGACAGCTTAGGAGCTGGGGTCATCCTTTATATGCCTCCCACCATGTGCCTGGAGTAAGCTCTGAAGCTAACATATAGATACTGCAAACAGAATCTGCATCCAGGTCGAGAATAACAGCCTCAGAGTGCCTCCCACTGCAATGGGTGGACAGAGGACACGAGAGAACATTCGCTGACCTCGCAGAGTCAACACTGACCGTGGAGAGGGGCCTTGGGGTCAGGGGACCTGGCCTTAATCCTGCAGATACCACAGGCATATGGCTCATGGATGTGAAGTTTCCTGCACATATCCAAGTTTAAGTGGTACGCACTTCCAGGGTTTTGTATGAGGAATGAAATCTGTGTGGATTACACAAAGATCAATCCAGGAACTCCCTTGAACCAAAACCACAATGAAAGGCTAGTGACAGCCTGGTGTGGGAGTACACTAGTAACATAATAACCCTATAATAACTTAATATAACAAATATAAAACTGATGACATAATAAATTAATAATAGAGTATTACTAGCAGCCACCATATATATGATATATATTTTGTGCCAGGCATTCTTCTAAATATTTTACTTGTAATAACTCATTTAATCAAAATATTTTAGATGATAAGTACTATTACTATCATATCCACATTATAAGCTGGGAAACTAAGGCCCAGGACTATTGGGTCATCAGCCCAACATCCCACAGCAGTTAAGTGGCACAGAGCTGATGTTCTGATAACCCTCCTCCTTCCTGAGACAGAAGCCGGCTGATGGTTCATCATCTCTCTCTTTGGGTCTCTGCCGTGAGATCTGCAAAGACGTTCTCAGCAAGCCGTCCCTGCCAAATAGAGAGCTCTGACTTCCCCTGGAAAAAGCCCTCTGTCCCCCAGGGGAACAGAGGAGGAGGTGAGAAGCTGCTATCTCAGTCTATTCCACCCACCAGCAGGGTTTGCAGGGCCGGGCTCGAGGCCAAATCTTAACAGGAAGAACCATCCCTGGACCTCTACGCCAGGAGCACAGAGTCCTAGCCCCACCCAATGAAGAAGGTGCCTAATGCAAAATGCAGAGGTGGTACCTGGCAAGCTTTCTCATGATGCGGCCAGGTTCTGGATAAAGGGACTGTCGATTAGCCGATGAGTTTTTAAACTTCTGAATGATTTATGTTGTCTCCACAAGCAGAGGAATTAATAGATGAAACCGTCACACTGTCCACGTGCCAATCCAACAAAGAACCTGGGACCAGAACATGGACACGGGCGCAAAAGATCTGCCCCTGAAAACCCACCTCCATGAACAGGGAGTGTCTCCAAAGTGAGGGTGACATTCCTCCTCGGGCTTATTCTCTGTTTCCCGGAATCACCACAAAGGGCTTGATCGCTGTTCACCACGTAACTGGCTCTACCCTTTAAACACACTCAACAGATCACATTTCTCACCACACATTGCACCAAACTGAGTCCAAGGCACCAGAGTCTTCCACTGATCTACTAACGAGTCATCCTAACTCTATGCTCGACTCCAAGCACTGTGGGTCACTGGTTTTCAAAGAGACCTGAGAAATTGACAGTTATCCCTATGGAAATGAGTTGTCAGTCCTTTTGGTTGCTAAGGATCCCTCCACGGGACAAAAGGATGTTGGAGATATTTCCTTTCCATCTAAACAGTTAAAAGGTTATACCCTGCCATCAAAGGATGGCATCACCAATTCAATGGACATGAACTTGGGCCACCTCCAGGAGGTGGTGAGGGACAGGGAAGCCTGGATGCTGCAGTCTATGGGGACACAAAGAGTTGGACACGACTTGGTGACTGAACAATGGACAACCCTTTGGTTAAGCAATGCCATCCAGCTCAATCACACAGATCCCAACACCATTCAAAAACAAGCATGGCTTACTTCTCGAGTCAGTCTTGCTGATCATACGTATATGATCACTGTGCTCTGACCTTTGTGACAGTCTACTTAACTCAGTGCACATCTAGCCAAGGCAATTTGCATTTAAGAGTTTGAAAAAAGTTGGCTCAGCATCTGTGTTAACTTGGGCTACCTGCTAGGTGCTGTAGAGAACAAAAGGGAAACATAAAATATGATTCTCTCTTAATGAATACATATGTCCCATGGGCTGACAAAATGAATTCTCAACGAACAGCCTGACAATCATAACAGATTGTGTACAGTTAAAAGGAACTATCGGTAGGAGAGAGAATAAAAGGCTTAGGAATTGAGAAGCAGATGATCAGTGTGGCTACAATGGCTGGGGAAATAATCTATCAGAAGTAACAGAGGTGATAAATGTGAGAAATGTAATCCTAAGTGCACTGTGTCCCGTAAAGCAAAAGCATTCAGGGCACTCGATTAAAATGCTGCTGCTGTTCCTCACTCCTGCATTTGTCAGGAAACCACAAAAAGAAAGTGAAAGTCACTCAGTCGTGACTGACTCTTGGCAATCCCATGGGTTCCTCTGTCCGTGGAATTCTCCATGCAAGAATACTGGAGTGAGTAGCAGTCTCCAAAATCCAGCCTCATCAGAGCATTCGGGAAACCTGTCATGGTGATGAAGACAAAAATAACACCCTCCCCACCACCATACTGGGTCATCCAAAGCAATTCAGGAGCTCGAGCCAGGTACAAGGGATTGGATGTGGTAGAAGTTAAGAATCGTTTGACTCAATTTGTAAAAGAATATAACCTCAGCTTCCCAGGTGGCACAGTGGTAAAAAAAATCCTCCTGCCAGTGCAGGAGACGCAAGAGACAAGGGTTCCATCCCTGGGTCGGGAAGATCCCTAGAGTAGGAAATGGCAACCCACTCTAGTATTCTTGCCTGGAAAATTTCATAGACAGAGGAGCCTGTCCATGGGGTCACAAAGAGTTGGACAGGACTGAGCACGCACACACGTGACCTCAGTCCAGTGGGAAAAGTGAAGGAGAGCAAAGTTACTAAAGCTGCACAGCTAAACAGAAAATAGCCTTCCAGCCACTATTCTCTATCCCATGGCTAGTCCGCTTTGTTAGTGGAAGCTGATTGAGTAGACACACCACACATGAAACTGTGAGTGCTATAGACATGCCTAAGTCCTTTTTTCTCATAGAGTAAAAATATACCTGAAGACTCCCTTGTGATTTATAGGAATGGAGTCAATTTTAGGCTCATAGATCTCAGAAATGTTCCCCTTTTTATTTTTTGGAAGCTTCAGCATTTTCTTTTCTACCACCTACAACACCAGGGCAGGAGAGGCTTGCCTGGTGGAGCTGAAGAATTCCATTAAGCTGTGACAAGACTAATTTTGACTTTATAGCAAGTCTTCTAAGACAACGTGACACTCTACTACATTTAGAATAATTATCCCATCGACTATTTACTTAAACATTTTAAAGGAAAGGAAAAAAACTGAGGTGGGTGTTTTAGGCTTTATTCTAACAGATTTTTTTGAGGGTAAATAGAAAAATCCCAAAGCAGCCATTGAAAATATTTAATCCCATGATGGGGGGCCTCACTTGCTACAGTGGAAATTAATGATGGAGAGAGAGAGGCAATGGAAGACAAATCGACCCAGGTGGAATACAAAGGGCAAGCCTGGACAAATTAATAACACCACTTCCCAGCTAACTGGTACTTTTCATCAGGGAACCTCAACGCACTTTACAGAGAATACTTATTTTCCTGTCTCAAAGAGGCAGGGAGATAAACGGCAAGCCCAAAGGTCACATAGGAAGTGTGTAATGATTTTGAGAATAAAATTCAGCCTTATTCCCCAGTCTCTGGTCTAACAGGTTCCTCCCTTCAAACTCCCCTGTGCCTTTCACCCCGATTCTTGTTCCTCTAACAAAGGACACTGTACATCAGGGGCCACTTGAGACCTAAGAAAACATTGTCCTCATCTTGGAATCTAATCTACACTCACCAATGTCCCAGAGATAGCATGAACCACCAGTGGAGGGGGAAATGTGTGGCTCCTTAGAAGATGCACTGTCAGACCCTGGAGAACACCCCTTTGGGTTATCTGATTCTGATTGTATGGAAGCCACTTTGCAATTCTGTAAATTGTAGATAAGTGATAGCAATGCAAATACTTCTTGTCTATAGACATGTAAATTCTGTCCTGTCCAAGAGAGGTCCAATTGACTTCTCCCTCCCCCTGTGGAGAAAACATTTCTTGCACATTTGCACATGCATTCTAATATTTCTGATCTACAAAATGTTTCTGTTCTTTTCAATAGGTTATAACATCTGCCTGATTCCCTGATTAGGAAATAGAATAAAATCTTTAGCATGTGTTCATTTTGATATCTGACAGTCATGATTTTACCCTTGTTGTGAAAATTATTTTTTAACACCAATTCAACCACAGAAATGATGTACCCCAAAGTTAGAAACACAGATGGGAACAGCATGAGATGTCAGAACTCAGATGAGAACCGATGAAAAAAAATAGGTTGAAAATTCCTCTTGCTCATGGTACAGCTGTAGAGCTCTAAATATTGGGTTGATCAAGAACTTTGAGTTTTCCATACCATCTTACGGAAAGACCTGAACAAACTTTTTGTCTAATCCAATATAGATTAAGGGATGTTTTTCTTTTGGGAACAAATTTGTAAATTAAAAACCCCCTAGGGACTTCCCTGATGGCCCAGCGCTTAAGAATCTGCCTTCCATAAATAAAGAAAATCACCCTCCCAATGCAGGGAACACAAGTTCAGTCCTTCATCAGGGAACTAAGACCACACCTGTTGCCAAGCAACTAAACTTGCACCTCAATTAGAGAGCCTGCATACCACAATTAAGACCCAACACAGAAATAAATGTGTACATAAATATATATATTTAATTATATATAAAATACCTGTAGATCCAACATTTCATCCTCTATCTTATTACTACCTAAATCTTAACACAAATATAAGCCATGTTAACTGGGTCCAAGACCTCAGCACTGACAAATGTTGACTGACAGGGCAGTCCTGCTGAAAACCCAGACACAGTTTTGTAAGGGTTAGAAAAATCCCACCCCACCCCACTCTCACTGGATGAAACACAGTCCTATATTGGAGTTTACGGTTTGGCATATGGGATGCAGATTTTATGTGAGCCCTTTCTTGTGCCTTCAGCTGGGTACCTTGGGGCAGTGCTCAACCTATAAAACTGTACCTGGTGACTCAGACAGAAGGAATACTCAGCCCAAGACCCAGAACCATTAGCAGGAATGTACAGCTAGAGAATGGCTGCTGCTCAGCAGGGCAAGAGAGAAACCACGAGGCCTACGTCCAAGCTGACCCCATCAACCTAGACCTCTGAGATCCAACCGGCAATCACTAACTCTGTGGCACCCTGCTCCAACCACACATAGGGACTGGCTGACATCTGCCCCATGACTGGACGCTTTCCCTGGGGGTTGGGGGAGAGGGCAGGGGTGGTGGTCAAGAAGTAGCTGAGCGGCCATAAAAAGGAGTGAAGTGCTGATATATGTTGCAACATGGATAAAATTTGACATCATTATGCTAAGTAAAAGAAATCAGGCACAAAAGATCGCATATTGAATGATTCAATTGCTATTCACTGTCAGAATAGACAAATCTATAGAAATGAAAAATAGACTCATGGTTGTCTAGGGTTGGCGGATGGTGTGGAGATTTGAAGGAGTTTCGCTAAGACATCCCAAGCTGTGTGCCTGGATGTTGTGACAGTGATAATGATAAAGCGATCATCAGGTTTTCTGGGAAGGGAGACTGCAGTGCAGGTTCACAGGAAAGCTGGCTTCATTCTCCCCACCCTTATTACTGGCTAGCTCTGCCTCTATCCTTTACTACGCTCTTAGAAACACATTTTTTTATTACTATCACAGCCGGTTTGCTCAATTTTTTCCACTTTCCTTCCATCCCTAAGACCTCATTCCTCACCCCCTTTATTCTTTGCTTGACAGATGGCAGAACAGAATCTGTGCAGACTGGGTCCCTTCACGGTCCTGACATCCAGGTCAGGCTCCAGCCCCCTCTACAGCTCCAGCCACGATAGCCTGTCCTCAGTGACTCAGGTCTGCCTTCCGCCACTCCCCACTGGGCTCGGGCAAATGTAACTGCTCTGTCTGAAACATTCTCTCTGATCCTCTTCATCCAACTCCTTTCTCATCAGGTCACTTATTCATCCCTTCAGATCTCAAGCCAAGGGCCACTCTGGGGAGCCTTTCCTGATCTTTAATCCACTGGCTCTCACAGCAACACTCCTCTCGTGTGTGTGTGTGTGTGTGTGTGTAATAATTTTTGCCTGTTTTGCCTTTCTCCATCGCCGCCCAGTCTGTAGCAACAGACTGAAGAAACGCAAGTGGCCCTGGGGCCAAACACATTCCCACCTCTGTCAGGATGAGCTTTCCTACCTTTGGAATCAGACCAGGGAGAACAGAAGTTTGGAACCACGTTGAGTGGAAAATATATAAGCTTTGGAGCCACATAGGCCTGGGTTTAAATAGCAGCCCTTTCCTTCTTTGTTTGTCGTCCGCTTACTCATCTGTGATGAAGGATGAATGAAAGAAAACAATGGCTGTGTGTACGGCCTGGTCTCTTCAGCACGGTGAGCAGCTTGTAAATGTCCGTTTCCTTTCTTCACTCACATCTTCTTTGTTCTTTATCAATACTTTCAGTAAGACTTTATTTCCTCTTCTGCCAGTCTCCAGTTTGTCTAGATAGAACTTAAAACCACCACTGTCCGACTCGAGGAAGAAGGGAAAAGCGCTAGGATTCCGTTTCCCTATCAGCCAGTCCACTGCAGCCTGGCAGTCCCGCAGCCCCAAAAGAAACCTGAGAGGTCCCCCACATATCCAGGATTTTGCTCATCAGGAAAGTGACTCATGGTGTACAGACTGCCTGGGACCGACAGCCTCCTGTAAAGCTCTTGATAAATCCCAGCAAATGCCAGGAATGCTCTGGTCCCTTCACATACTTGTCATATTAGGTCAAAATCAGAAGTCACGTTGGTGAAAACTGAAGGAGGGTGATGGAAAACAGGATTCCTTGAACCGAGGGCAGAGGGAGAAAACATGGTGATTGTCCAACACTTCCAGCCACTTAAATATTCCAGAAATACTTAACTGAGTGCTTATTATGTGCTGGGCACAGAGTGACATGCTGAGGATGGACATAACCGTAGCAAAAACTAGACTGCAGCTACTCTCAAGGAACTCAATTTATCAGCATAGGTAGACGCTCATCCAGTAGTCACCCTCAACAAATGAGTGAACCCAAACAGGGATGAGAATGTGAAAGACAGAGCACAGGGAATTCCCCGGCACTCCAGTGGTTAGGACTCTGCCAAGGGCCCAAGATCGTTCTCTGGTCTGGGAAGTAAGATCCCACAAACTCCACGATGAAAGAAAGAGAGAGAGAGAAAGAGAAAACGAGAGAGAGAGAGAGAAAGGAAGGAAGGAAGGAAGAACACAATTCTAGGAGAGTAGCTAATAAAGGAACAGAGTGAAGGGAAGTATCCCAAGAAAGTTGCACTTAAGTTGACTTCAAAAGGAGTTGGAAGTGCTATCCATGTGAAAGATGTGTGTTGGAAGGGATATGAGAGAAAGAAAGAATTCTCCAAACAGAGGGAACAGCATGTGCAAAGCCCAGCGACAACAAAGTGGTACAAAGGGAAGGATACAAAGTCAATGAAGGGAAGAATGAAACCTGGGGCTTATGACGAGGACAGTTCCGGATGACTCGGGGAGGGGACTGGGGGTACACTCTGGGCTAGAAATATACCCCTGCAGTAAGTGCCTAGAACTAAACTACTGGGAGCAGTCCTGTAGGCCTCTTGGAGAGCAGAGTAAAATGCAACTGAAGACAGATTGAGATTGACCATCAATAATTTTTTATATTGCTCAAAGTGAGCAAGGTTGTGATACAGGCATATTAAAAGTTAAAATTCAAGCAGAACCAACTTAAAACATATCTTTGACAAGGCATGCTTTTGTAATTTTTTCAGGGGAGATTGTTAAGCTGAAAATGAACTAAATGGCCGTGTTATTTCTCTGTAAACATATGTAATTGCCATTTAAAGAATTCTCAAATGAAGGTTACAGCAGTGAGTGATAAACATTCATTTATTTCTCACAATATCAGAGAATGGGACCAGCATTAACAAGCTGCCTTTTCCTGTTTTTTCTTAAATGGTCTCATTTATCGTGAGTTTCTGTAAGCATTAACAATTTGTAAAATGAGTTAATTATATTCTTGGAGGTTTAATAAAATCTACCAACTTGAGTAATATCCTGAAGGTCTTAAAATTTACCCACAAAAAAAAAAAAAAGAAGTAAATGCATTTAGCTGAGCAGAACATCCCGTTTATTTATAGATAGCATATATTATCCTACAACGGCCAAGCTAACTATGTGAGAACACTGCTGACAGACTCTCAATCACGCTGAGCTGCAAAAGGATATCTCCTTTAAAGTTTAAAAAATGTTCATGTCAATGTATAAATACTGACAGAGAGCCAAGCCAAGCATTCCGAATCCAAAGACTTTCGTGGTTCAGACAGAGAGAGAGAGACAATAATCGAGTTGAATTGTTGAAGAACAAAGCGGGGATTTCAAGACCATCCATTGATCTTTAACAATCATTGGCATGGAGGAAACAGGGAAGGGACCGTGAAGCAGAGGTGAGAATTAAGATGTCCCATGGATTAAATACAGGTTTCAGCTGTTTAATTTTAGGCTGGTGTTTTGTCTCTCTCTTTTCTTTTTAAATGTGTTTTTCTTTTTCCTCATTAGCAACTCAATTTGCCAACAGATAGTAAACTGAATGGCTCGTTTTCTCTTAGTCCGTGTCCCTAGTCATTTGCCTGGAGTGTTCCTGGGTGTGCAACGGGCTGTGGCGTACGGGTGAAACACCAGGATCTGGAGCCCAGCTGCCTGTGTGCGAATGCTGGGTCTACCCCCTCCCAGTCACGTGTCTTTGGAAAGTCAGCCACAACCTCCAAGTGCCAGCTTCCACGTCTTTGAAACAAACAGACTGAAGCAATACGCACCTCACGGGGTTGTTGGGATGATTAAGTAAGATGTACGAAAGATACTTAGCTGTAAACGTTAGTGACCAGCGTCCCTCTGCTGGAAAGAGTGGCAGTATTTACAAGGTGGGAGAGGAGCTCATCCCCATCTCCTCCCCACCCGCCTGAAATCAACCTCGATGGAAGGGTCTCTAACCACCGTCACATCCTATCCCAAGATGCATGTTATAAGTGGGTCCCACCTGCACAATTACTTATGTTTCTCTTGAAACCGCATCTTTCTAAATTTGTTTAAGTGGATCTTTATATTACTACCAGAAATGGAAAGCCTGCCTTACTTGTCTTAACTAGGAAGGAACTGTATGTAAACATACAGCAAAAAAAAAAAATCATCTAGATTCCCTTGATACTGTTACCCCAGCAAAGACTCAGAGCTTGAAGCTGATGACTGCAAATTAGAGAGGTTCCAAAGGAATGACGATGCCACCCCACTCCAGCCGGAAAATCCCATGGACAGAGAAGCCTGGTGGGCTGCAGTCCATGGGGTCGCTAAGAGTTGGATACAACTGAGCGACTTCCCTTTCACTTTTCACTTTCATGCATTGGGGAAGGAAATGGCAACCCACTCCAGTGTTCTTGCCTGGAGAATCCCAGGGACGGGGGAGCCTGGTGGGCTGCCGTCTATGGGGTCGCACAGAGTCAGCAGCAAAGAGATGACAGAACCAAGTGGATGGCAAAAGTAAAAGGAAATACAACCCTCTCACCACGTGAGTCTGCATCATCTGATGCTGGGGCGGCTTGCCATGTGAAATCCTGGTAACGTCCATCTCTCACAATGTCACCTAGAGTGACTTCTATCACAATGTGTGGGGGGTTTAGGGATAAACAAGCAGTGTCACATGGCAGCTGAGAATAATTCCAATATTCCCTTGGAAGGAAGGCTCCCAATGAATCTAGCCCATTCATTTCTAAAACAGCAGAGTGAGACATTAGAATTTGTGAAATTTACAGACCTGTGAATTCCCCTGGCAAACAGCAATGTATCAGCGCATATATATATATATATATATATATATATATGGGAGGTGGGCTACTTAAATTTTATGCCTCCTCAATCAGACCCCCATCTCTCTTGAGGTTAGATTTCTAAGTTGGTGGTTCCTACTTCCCATCTCTGTCTATCAATGCCTTTGACCTAAATATCGTGTGAGTCCACCGATACACATGTCCTTTAAAACACTCCAAGTGGGAACCACTACCCATTGGGGATTAAAGTAGATGTGTAATCACGTTTCATCCCGAGCTACGGCCGTCATCTAATATAAATGCCACAATCACTTAGGAAGGGTGTCGGTACACTGTAAATAGCAGGGGAATGGGAGACGCTTTCCTGAATCAGCCTGCTCAGCAAATCTGAACTCAGTCAGCCACAGATCCAGCTAATTCACGCTTCAGGGTTTGTACCACTCTAATAAGATGAATGAAAAAGCAAAGACTTCCACATGGAGGGAGTCCCTTTGCTGTGCATGCAATCAACTTCTGCTTCAAGGGAACGTATTACACAGATAATTCAGAAGCAGCCGACAAACGATCCGGGCAGTTCTGGAGTCTGCCCCAGGAAAGCACACACTCTCTATGGGCACAGAGAGGCTCTTAATCCATGTTAGTTCCTCCTCTCCTGCCTGTCACATTCGCTTCAGCAATGATGGATGACGTGGTCTCATCCAGAAACTCCGTCAGCGACAGGAAATCCCAACCTGGGATTCTAAATTTGACCACAGATCATTCAGATGGACAATGGGAGTTATCTGACTTGTGGACTAAGCAAAAGCCAAAACCTTCTGTGCATCCAAGAAAATGTATTTGTAAGTCAAAGGCATTTATTTCTTAGATGGAAGCTGGCATGAGTACTGTCTGCGAGGAGAGGGAGAGAGAGAGGTTTCCTGGAAGGGGGTGGCAGGCTGAGTGCTGAAGCAAGGAACATGTGTAGAAACTGAAGCACATCAAGTGCTTTTCCCCACTCCCATCACCTCACACATCAGCTTGGAGGGCTGACAGGTCCCTGATCACTCAACAGGCAGGCAGCAAACTCTGAGGGCAGAGGGAGTTAACTCGGCCTTATCTTGAGCTCCTCTAGTAACAAACTTGTCATCACTTAACCAAGTTGTTAGTCACTGGAACAATTGGATGGAAAGAAATTTGTGTCCCAGGCAGAAAGAAGTTGACCCAGGCGGGGTAGCCCACGGAATCAAGTGGCAATAAACTCTGTTATCTCTCCTAGTCAGCAAACAAAAAGCTAAGTGAACACAGATCATTACGAACGGCTCCACGTTTCCCATATGGTGGTCATTATGCAGGTGAATAAGCACCTTAAAAATACTCTTAACCTGAAAACTCCACCGGAGTAAGTGACTTCTTTCACTGGTGACTTGGGTTTGTTGATCTGAAAATTAATTACTCTTGTCTTGACAAGGCATGAGAGGACAAGTTAATAGAGAGTTCCAGTTAACCAAGTACCCAGTTTATACAGATCATCAGCTGTCTGCTCTGCATTGGGAAGAAAGGGATTAAGAGCCAAGGGACATCTCTAGTCCAGCTTCTGCCACTGGACACATTACTAAGCCTTTGTAGATCTCAGCTTTCTTCTCTAGAATGTGAAACTATTAGACTGATGAGCAGTTTTCAATCTGAATGTAGCAACACTCTGGTAAAGAGCTCAGATATAGTCTTCCAAATTAACTTATAATGAAATACTGGCTTTATTAGTTTCCTTAAATGTACTGATTAGTGAAGGAGACACTATTGTCACCTCCATTTTACAGACAGGAAAATCAAGGCTCAGAAAGGTCGACAACTTGTCTGAGGGTCACCCAGCCAGCTAGAGGCCAAAGTAGGACTTGGAACCCATGTGGTCTGGCTCTTCACAACTCCACTATAAGCCTCAATAATGGTTAATAGCAGTTATTTGTTGTTTATTTTCTAAGTCATGTTTGACTCTTGTGACCCCATGGACGATAGCCCACCAGGCTCCTCTGTCCATGAGATTCTCCAGGCAAGAATCCTGGAGAGGGTTGCTATGTCCTCCTCCAGGGGATCTTCCCAACCCAGGGATTGAACACCTATATCTCCTGTGTCTGCCAATGGTCAATCAGTTTTAGCCAATCAATTGACAGACTGTCGGTTATAGGAGATTTGAAACTTAAGAGGAAAGTCTATTCTTACCAAACCAATTCAGCAGGGTTTTGCTTGCTTGTTTTCTTGAGAGACCAAGAGATGGGATTATATAACACAACCTGAGGCTGTGTCACAAAAGTGAACTCAATCCACTGGCTAAATCAGAAGACAGATTGATAGGCATCTGCTGACCAGAAAACATGCTGGTTCCATGCAACTTAGCCATGATTCCTTGGGGCTTTGAGAAAGCAGGCTGCAATATGCTCACTTCCCTTCTGGCAGTACCAAAACCTTGTCTCAAAGCAGTGACAATCCTGGGCCTAAAACAGCTGGGAGGATCTTGACAGGCTTATCTCCTCCAGCTCCTGGGATGTCTCCTGCTAGCTGTCAAGATTGAGATCACCAAGACAATTCTCTCAATTACCTCCTTGGCAGGCGATCACACCAGAGCAGCGCATTCTCCACCTCGAACCCAGCAGCCTCCTGTCCCGATGCAGATAGCACATTGTCCTGGCAGAGCCCAGCTCCAGAGGTATGGGGCTCCTGAAGGCGTTCATGTGGCTCCTGCATGAATATGGTTGGTTCCTCCATGTGGCTGGTCACCACAGCCACGTGTGGGCTGTGTGTGAGCAGCTCCATGGCTCCAGAACACTTGGCTAAGTGGATAATAATCCAACTATCAGCAGGCACCTGGAATTCCAGCCAGCCTCCCTCCAGGCACACAGCCTACACTTGACTTATGTAAGAGAAATGGACAGCAGCCAGAAGTTACTAAGGGCCTATTAGATGTCAGTGGCTGGGACAGAAATGAAGGTCTCAGAGCAGTCCACCAGTCCCTGTTGCTGATTCCTAAGTGCTCCTTCAGGGAACCACTCAAATTCTTCCAAGCTTCTACAGGGCTGATGCTGAAGCTGGAGCTCCAATATTTTGGCCACCTGATGTGAAGAGCTGACTTATTGTTAAAGACCCTGATTATGGAAAAGATTGAGGGCAGAAGGAAAAGGGGGTGACAGAGGATAAGATGGTTGGATGACATCATCAACTCAATGGACATGAGTTTGAGCAAACCCCAGGAGACAGTGACAGACAGCAAAGTCTGGCGTGCTGCGGTCCATGGGGTCCCAAAGCATTGGACACAACTGAGCCACTGAACAACAGTATAATGAAATGATACAGGATGAGTATGTACTTCAACCAAAGTAGGCCCATAAGAGAAGGCAGCCTCAAAATATCACACACTAGGGATTCTACTCATCTGATGCTCAAAAAGACACAATTATAGTGATGGGAAGCAGATCAGTGGTTGCCAGGGGCTACGGGTGGAAGGCAGGAGCTTTACAGAAATAAAGGAACACGTGTGTGTCCTGATTATGGGGTGATTACAAGCAGCTATGAGTGTGCTAAAATTCCTAGAACTGCACACAAAAAAGCGGCAAGCCCATTTTACTGTTATGATGTGGGCTGCCCTGGAGGCTTAACAGTAGAAAATCTGCCTACAATGCAGCAGACACAGGTGATCTGGGATTGGTCCCTGGGTCAGGAAGATCCCCTGGAGGAGGTCATGGTAACCCACTCCAGTATTCTTACCTGGAGAATCCCATGGACTAAGGAGCCTGATGGGCTACAGTCTATGGGGTGGCAAAGACTGAATCGACTTAGCACACACATATGCAACGTAAAAAATAAAAATGTGTAAAAGACCCATGAATAGGTTTTCTTCCAGAAAATGACTTTTCTGCATCATTTTTTTTTTCTAATTTGAGTCATACTTAGAATACTATTGATTATCTCACACATTTCAATGGTTACTATTGCAGGAGAGATGAAATGAAATAACACACTAAAATGATTTTAGAGTAGAAAGGACAGGAAGTGTCCTTTCCTAGGCCTGGTAGTGCTTGGAGAAAGAAGTCAAATTAGGCTTTACAACCTCCCGTTAGACAAGGGTTTGAGGGCCTGGGTGGCCCCAAGCCCTGCAGCCAAGGGCCGCTGCCCTTGGAACTTCACTTCCTTCATGTGTGAAAAGAGACATCTAAGAGGGGATTATTTCTTTGTGCCCTTCAATGCTGTTTCACAATTCCTTAAGTGCACAGACCCATAATCGAGAGTTAGTTGTTTTCCTTTAATACTTAAAATAGAACAAGTTTGCCCTTTAAAACCGAAAGTACTAAGGTTATGAATGAACGCTGATGAAATTCTGGTCTTATGGGAAATTCCAAATTCCACTTTCTGACAGTCTTGACAGTACCTCTGACAAAGGAAAACATGATGACTCTGCTTCTGAAGAGCAGGGTGCAAAAAACCTCAACCAGCACTCCTCAAAGCCCGGAGAAGCCTGTGTCATCACAAGCTTGACTAAGCCCCGTCCTGTGAATTGATCAGGGAGAGGCTAACTGTTTGGAAAGCTGCAGCGTATTTTTCAGCAGTGTCTCATGAGGCAGACTGGGAGTGGCTGTGGAAAGATGATGAGGAGATTCGACACACAGGATGTTCACCAGACAACATTTTTAAAATACGCCCTTCACCTACCGCCATATTAGCGATTTAGACAGCTCTTGGAAAATTACACATATACACTCTCCATCACTCTCCACCAGAACCACGTCTTCCTACGCATTTCTTTCTCATGAATTTAGTGCCAGCCCCCATTTGCTGTCACCTTCCAGTGTGCAATTCAACTGAAGTAACTTCCAGAAATGTCCTAATTACCGCTGGGCACCACTATTACATTACAGGTTTAAATAAAAGTCTCTGGACTTGAACCTGCAGAGATTTCCAATAATAAAAGGTACTTAGGAAGTTTTGATAAAGCACCAGTCAACCCTAACACTTAAATGGGAAAAACTGTTGCAGTTCAAAATTCAACCCTTGTGCAAAACTCTCAGGGCAAGCAGCAAAAGGCACCACCTCAGCAAAACAGAAAGAGCAAAAGAGGAAGGAAAGACAAAGGAAAAACATGTACTCCACAAATTACTCACATAAATCAGTGTAGGCAGACTACAATTATTTTTAAAGGAAGAAAACCCTTAAAGACAAATTCATAGAAAACCTACAATTACTCCTTTACCAGGGAAAAATGTCACAACAACAAGGAGATATATTAATAAGTGGTCAACCACTGCCTTTGTTCCAACCAAATCCTTCCATGGAGGATAGTCAGCAGGAGGAAATCTGAAAATCAAGGCTGAGGCTGGTGTGGGCCATGGGTGGAACCTGGAATAGGGGTAGGAGAACGGGGCTTCCCTGGTGGCTCAGACAGTAAGGTATCTGCTGGTAATGCAGGGGACCCAGGTTCTATTCCTGGGTTAGGAAGATCCCCTGGAGAAGGAAATGGCAACCTACTTCAGTATTCGTGCCTGGAAAATTCCATGGACAGAGGAGCCTGGTAGGCTACAGTCCATGGGGTTGCAAAGAGTCGGACACGACTGAGCAACTTCACTTCAGGGGAATGGTAAAGGAGCCTCTGGTGCTCTCCTTTGAGTGTTTCTTTCATTACCTCTCGTTCCTTCCAAGGCATTCCACACTCCAAACAAACAGCTGTTCCTACGAAAGTGAAAGTGAAAGTCACTCAGTCGTGTCCGACTCTTTGCGAACTCATGGACTATACAGTCCATGGAATTCTCTAGGCCAGAATACTGGAGTGGGTAGCCTTTCTCTTCTCCAGGGGATCTTCCCAACCCAGGGATCGAACCCAGGTCTCCCACATTGCAGACGGCTTCTTTACCAGCTGAGCCACAAGGGAAGCCCAGATGTTCCTATGTGTTGAATCAGTTCCCCAAGGTCACCAGATAGAGATCATAGGGAATGTGGGATTCAGCTCTGGTCCCTTAACAGCCTGCAGCCATGAATAAATCCAGGATGCTGGGAAGAGTCTCAAACATCACACAGGAATGCAAGTTGAAAACTGTCTTCAAGGAATTCCTCAAGTAACGCAACCCTGCATATATAAAAGCATCAGCAGGCTCAGACTAAAGGACTCAGGAAAGAGAGTTATTTTCAGAAATAAAAATCCTTGTCCCTCCCTCTTGGCTAGAGCAGCAGAGAGAAAAGAAACACCTGGCATGGAACCCATCTGGGCCACAAGGAGCAACGGTTAGGCGCAAGCCCCAGAGCTGCTCCCTCTTGGGTTCTGGCATTTTAACAGGGATCCACCCTATGAGAAATGATGTCAGGAGTGATTTATGTGGACTCACGTACGCCACTCATTCATCCATTCACTGCTTATTGAGGACCTATTAAGTGCCAAGGGCTCCAGAGATGCTGGGGATGGAGCAAGGTGCCAGTCCGTCTTCTCAGATCTATTCCCTGCCTTTCCCCTGCTGTGTTTTGGTGACAGGGATAACCTCTGCAGGCTATATGCTTCCCTGGGGGCAGCCTTGACAACTGGCTCACAGCTGGCTCCAGCCAATGGGAGCACTGCGGGGAGCTGGAGGCCAGAGGGCAGGAGAGCTTGCTTCTCTGCTGACTGCCTCCCTCTCCATCTCCTCTCCCTCAGGTGGTGCCTCCAGCAGCGATGGGATCTCCTCCAAATCACCACCTCCATCCCTGGCCCCTCCAGGCCCAGGTTCCCTTTTCTTTCTAATCTCTGGGTTTCCCTGAGGTGGCCTAGTTGACCTTTCCACTCTTCCTAAACCCAGGTACCTAGTTCCCCATATTCAATTCCCTCTCTCAATCCACCCTGTTTTCCTGATTGGACTCTGACTCCTACAGGCATTAAAGACGACTAACCAGATCCTTGCCCTCTTAGAACTTACGTTCCAGTGGGGAGAATCCCAAAGGGCAAGAAAACAACAAAATAAACAAAGAAATAATAGTTCTTGGTTGTGTTAAGGGTTATGAAGGAAATCAGCAGCAAAGCGGCAGGAGTCGGGAGCACAGGGTGTATCAAATGGCAAAGACACACCTCCCCAAGATCTGAAGAATGCAGTAGAATCACCCATGAAAGGAGAGGAAGAGCACTCAGGCAGAGGAAAGAAAAACAAAAGTACAAGTGTTAGTTGCTCAGAGACCCCATGGACTGGAGCCTGCCAGGCTCCTCTGTCCAAGGAATTCTCCAGGTAATAAGACTGGAGTGGGTAGCCATTCCCTTCTCCAAGGGATCTTCCTGACCCAGGGATCAAACCCACGTCACCTACATTACAGGCAGATTCTTAACTGTTTGAGCCACCAGGGAGGCCCAGACAGCATGCCAAGGGTTGAGGTGCAACAACCAGTGCGGTGTGTGTTCAGAGTCAGAATCACTTTGGCCAAGGTCTAGACAATGTCCCTTACTTGTCCATAGAGACAGAGATTCTCAAATCCCCCTCCTTCAAGTTGCTTTCCTGCCCAGATATATTACCCCTTCCAAGAGACACATAACCATTGTCCCAGTTGACCTGCCAAAGCTCCTGAGGGGACAGCCAAAGCTCCTGAAGTGTGGGTTTTGGTCCTCCTGATAACAGCTCCAATGCGTTCTGAGGTCAAAGGAGAGGAGAGGTTAACACATGTGTGCACAGTAGCCTGTCACTCAAAGGTCTTAATGATCCCTCCCTCCCTTAACCATTTTGGAAAGTTGCCAGCGGAAAGATAAGCGCACACCAGCATACCCTCACGTGCTGAGGTGGTCCACCGGACCGACTCTGGGGCCAGGACTCTCTCCCCTGCCTCCTTGGACTAGCAGAGAGCTGCAAGTTTCCATGCTTTGCTCTGCTTCTCAGTTCTTTCTCTGCTACACCGGCCAGGCTCTCTCTCATTTTCTCAAAGTGGCAAATGTATGCTGCCAAGCAAAGCTGAGGGAAAGGAGAAAATAGAAATGTAGTCCCCGTCGCGCCTTCTTCCCTGAAATGCTACTAATCTGGCATTTAGGTTGTTTGCTCCTTTAATCAGAATGCCATTAAGAAATCTCTGCCAGGTTTCTGTACACAGTTTTTCTCTAATGAAGCATCAAATCTCTTTCACAAATAATAGCTGTGTCACACCAAGCACTTTGGCCCCTGCCAGCCAGCGGGGCTGCCATCCCCAGCAAACACAGTGCCTCTTTCAGAGCTGTTCCTTCCAGAATGGCCTGCCACCCGGGCCCTTGAATCAAAGTCTGGAACCTGTCTGGCTCTGGCAACCTGGAGAGATAAAAGCAACCAGTGGTTTTCAAGGAGACAGTGTTGTGTCCCCAGCATTTGACATAGTATCTTGGAAAGTGACCCTTTATGAATCTACTTTTGAATGTCCACATCCCTCCTGGTTGCAACTCTGGGTCCAAATCTGCCCCCCAGCGAAGAGACTTATAAATCCTGGACTGAACCCCTGGAGAGTGGGGGGGGGACATCGTCAGAAACAATCCATAATGAGGTGCCCCAAGAGCAATCAGTGCGGGTCACAGCAGGGCCCTGCTGAGCATGACATTTAGCCACGCCCAGAGGCCATGGTCTCCAAGTACGCATTGATATGCTCCTCTTGGAAGGCAATGTGGCGAAAGCTATCTAAGTTTAAGATGTACATAACCTGGCACCCATCAATGACACTCTTTGGGGATTATGCCATAGATAAACTGGCACACATGTGCAAAAAAAAAAAAAGTAAGATGGTACTTGCTATAACATTGTTTATTACAGCAAAAGATTACAAAAAACCATGAGGTCTCTGAACAAGGGGCTGGCTGGTTGCATCTATTCTGAGATACCACTACAATGGAAAACTATGTAGCTGTTAAAAAGGGTAGGTATAGAAATCCTGCTGTGAACAGATCATTAACTGTACCATTTGCAGAGACGAGGATAGATATAGAAACTGTCATACAGAGTGCATTAAATCAGAAAGAGAAAAACAAATATTGTATATTAATGCATATATGTAGAATCTAGAAAAGGGGTATAGATGAACCTATTTGCAAAGCAGAAATAGAGACACAGATGTACAGGGAAAACGTATGGACACCAAGTGGGGAAAGAGAGGATGGGATGAATTCAGAGATTGGGACTGACATACCCATATATACTAGAATGTTAAAATAGATAACTAGTGAGAACAGACTGCATGGCACAGAAGACTCTATACTCAGTGCTCTGTGGTGACCTAAATGGGAAGGAAATTCAAAAAAGATGGAATATATGTATATGGGTGGATGATTCACTTTGCTTTTCAGCAGAAACTAACACAACCCTATAAAGCAACTATACTCCAATAAAAATTTTCACAAATGAAATACAGTAGTGTGAAAATGAGCTATCATTTGTGTTTTCAAAAATAGGCAGTTATACATATATACACCTGTATGCATGCACATATGTTTATATATGTATTGATTCTCACTAGAAGGGTACGCTGGAAAATAAGGATGAACACAGCTTCCACCTCTGGGAAGAAGAAATGGGGAAATGGAACACTAGAAACCAGGGGTGAAGATGTATTTTCCAGTAGTTTTTTTTTTTTTTTTCTTTACAAGTACAATTTTTCTCTTAAAAATATTTTTGTAAAAAGAGCAAATGCAGTGCTCCCTGAGGCTTTGGTCAATAAAACAGAGAAATCGTTCATTGGAAGTTGGGGTAGACCGGATAACCGTCTCCCAGAGACATCCACATCTTAATCCCCAGAAACTGTGGACATTACCTTACACAACCAAAGGGCCATTGCTGGTGTGATGAAATTAAGGCTCTGAAGATGAGGAGAGGGTCCTGGACTAGTCAGGTGGACATTAATATAATCACCGAGTTCTTATTAAAGGAAAGCAGGAGGCTCAGAGTCAGACAAGGAGATGTGACAACAGGAACAGAGGTCTGAAGAACGTGAGGAAGGGGCCATGAGTCAAGAAATGCAGGTGGCATCTAGAAGCTGAAAAAGCAAGGCAAAGGATTCTCCCCAGGAGCCTCCAAGCCTGGCCAGCACCTTGATTCTAGCTCAGTGAGACAGATTCTAGCCTTTAAACTTCCAGCATGGTGAGATAATAAATTTGTGCTAAGACATGAAATTTGTGGTAATTTGCTATAGCAGTGATTGTAAACTAATACAGACGCATACCTTTAAAACAGCTAATTGACATGTCAGAAGGGGGACAATCAGACAGGCTTAACGCGAGTGGTGGCTCATTGGCCCTGACTGATCCTTCTGCTGGAGACAGATTTTCCATAACTGTCAGTTACAATAACGTCTGATGAATGACAAAATCTCCCTTAGTCAGCCTGCCACAGCAGCCGCCCCAGCCCCACACACGAGTAAAGTTAGCATCCATCTGGCCTAATTGCTACTCTCTCAAGAGGATGGCATCTCTCCCCTAACACGTGTCGATCCCACTGGTCGGGCAAGAAGAAAACAGATGAGAGGTCCTGCTGAACAGGAGTTATAAAACGCAAGAAGAACCTCCAGGGGGCTCATGTGGAGAGAAACACAAAGCTCTTTCCGGTATAGCCCTGGTATAGCCCATTGTGAATCTGAACTTCCCTCTGCCTTTGAACCATTCGGCTGACTGCACCCAAGACATCTCAGAAGGATGTAGACTGTTTTATTGCTTCAGAAATTGAGACCACCCCCCTACTGTGTGACTAAGGGCCTAGTTTCTGCCAAGAAGACTTAGCGAGGATACAGAGGAAACTCTGAGAGGTAAAGTATGTAACCACAGCCTCTGGCTTCCAGAGAACCACAGAACCCGAGGCAGAGTCCCATCACCTCCTGTCCCAAGAATAGAGTCCAAACAGGTGGTCTGGTTACACCCAACACAATGTAACGTGGAAACAAATCGCTTGCCTCAATCCACATTTCATCTACAGAATGCTGTCACCGTAATTCTTAGATATCTTAAACTCAAGATTATTAAAGAGCTAAAGATATAATAGCAAGAACCTCAATGGAAGCATTATAGCTATTTTTACCCCCTCTGTTTGAGGAACACAAGCCTTTATCATTTTCCTTCATTCAAGTGACGGCTTCACCCAAGCTCTGGGGTTGCAGTGCACGGCTCTGCTCTGGTGATTTATAACCCATTGAATCATCATCTCATTAAGTCAAAGGAGATTAGTATGTGAACCTATTTTGTAAACCGTGAAGCACTACACACGGTCTGGTGGCAAGACTAGTTAAGCCCTAAATACACACAATTAATTTGGCTGCACACTAAGACAGATGGTAGACAGCCTTTACCTATGTGAAGAGGAGAAAAAAAATAAAACCCATTTTCTTGTTCAGCCAGGTTGTATCTGCTCTCCCATTCCTCAGCCTCTTTATTGCCAGGATGATCCGAACACCACAGGTGTGGAGAAAGGAAAATGCACTTCCTCTCTTTGTTAATTTCTCCTGTCTGGACTCCAAGAGGGGAACACAAATGAGGAGACTTGGGCATTAACTGGCCCCCAGATGAACGCACACAGTAGTCCTGGCAGCGACACCAAGTGATGATGACTGACCCTCAGGGCAGCAAAATCAGTATCCATCCCAAAGGTCTTTGGCTTACCATTTCCTCCCAAGGCAGGCCCTCAAAGTCATCGAAAAAAATTAGCAACATCTACTCGTGATCCAAACCAGCAGCATGAATTTGCTCGTAAGAATTCAACAACAACTGTAACCCAGTTCAGTTTGGAAACCAGAGAAAGCTTGTCAACAATGAGAACTAACTGGCTACAAATGTCCACGAGTGAGGAGGAAGGCGCTCTCAGAGGGGCCATCAGAAATAACCAAGAGGACTTCCCTGTTGGTACAATGGATAGGAATCCACCTGCCAACGCAGGGGACAGGGGTGAGATTCTGGTCCAGGCAGATTCCAGGAGCAATCAAGCCCGTGTGCCCTGGAACCCATGATCCACAAGAGAAGCCATGTCAATGAGAAGCCCACCCCGGCTCGCTGCAACTAGAGAAAGCCTGTGCAGAGTGATGAAGACGGAGCACAGCCAAAAACTGAAAAAAAAAAACAAAAACCCAAGAACTGTGTTAAATATGCATACTTAGGCACCATGCAATATCTTGTAATGAGTAACAGACATGTAACTCTACTGGAAAAAAAAAAAAAATCCCCAGATGCTTTTAACACCCATCTGAGTTCAGGCCCTACAGAGTCCCCTCAATTAAGGCTCCCTGCCATCCCCTCCTGACAGTCGGCAAGTCTAGAGAGGAGAGGGCCTCAGCATCCAGGGCTGCCCTTTCCAGTACCCACAAAGACACAGCCACAGCCACTCTGGGCTTCCACTGTGTATAGGCAGGGAGGACTGCCTGTAGGAGGTCTTCACCACGGCAGCTGAGCAGAGAAGATCCTCAGCACCCACCCTCCAAGCACCAAAGAATCTGTACCCAGAGCTTCAGATGACACTCCCATGTGAGGAGTAACAAAGCCGTCTTTGAGCAACAGATGTGGTGGCTGTTGTAGCTCTTTCCCCACAGATATCTGCCCTCCAGCGAGCTCTACAGTCACACAGGCTTATGCACAGGGGAGCCTGGGGGCTTTCTTATCATGCACTTGCAGAGCTCGCAGACTGTGATCATTTACACTGCATGCTTTTGGGGTGATATGGTCTACACTTTCCCACCTTCACCCACCCCCACCCTCCTTACTGCTGCCACCCACACCCCTCATTTAAACATCATCGTAATGCTAGCTAGACGTTGCACCTGTTGAGTAAACATTCCCCCCAATCTGAAATTCTCCCCAAAGAGCCACATTTTAAGGCTTTCAGCGTGGGTCTTAAGGAACTGCCACTCTGGCAGCCCAAATGAGCGGCAAAGAAGACCTCCCTTACCAACCCAGTGTCTGGATTTCCCATCTGGCCCATGCCTGGAGCTGCGTAACCCACTGGCCCTCCTCCAGTGAGCCGCAAAATGTGATTTCATATTCTGGGTCCAAGTGGACGCTTTCTGAGAAGCCAGTGTAACCCATCAGGCTTTGGAAATGAGTTTAGGTTGTTTTTATACTTTCCATTACCCAGGTTGCTCTGGAATGCAGCTCCTAAGAGGTGCAGTCTGCCTTCCCGTCAAGGAGCTTAAGAAAAGGGGAAAACAAAGGAGACAATATCTGTGCCAGAGGCCTGGGGTCAGGAACGCAGAGCTGTCTGTTTCTGTGGTTCCCAGCCAGCCCGCCACCCTCCTCCATTTCCACAGTGCTTGTGGTAGAGCAATCGCCTGGGAAAGCAGAGACTTTCGTCCTGAAAGCTCAGTCGCAAACACCCCAGAGCTAGAAGGACCTCAAATCTCTTCTGCCTCGTCCTTGTTCATCAAACAGGTCCACTGATCCTCCATGAAGCTGTGCACAGAGGCAAAAAAGCCACTGGAAAGGCAGGCAGAGCCCCGCTCACTTCCACTGGCTCCTCTCCTGGGGCAGGGCTCCACCATCTCACACTGAGCCCCTGTGGAATTAGAAGAAACAAGCCCCTTGAGCTCAGGGCCTCATGCCCTCTCATTTCCTTGCTTGTGCAGCGCACAACAGGAGCAACTATACGGTACAACCCTGCCTCATCAAGGGAAAGCCACCTCCCCGGGCTCTGGAGAAAGAAAGAAACCGGAAATGTGCAGCTTTGGCTCTCATTACATTTTCTGGACAACTTCTGAAAAACAAAGTTCAGTTCAAATCCCAGTTCTATCACTGATCTGTTCTGTGACTTGGATCAGCTTATTTAACCTCTCTATTCCTCAACTCCTTCCCCATAAAATGGTAGCACTTATTTAGTAGGACTGTCGAGAGGATTAAATGAACACATGTATTTAAATCACTGTCTCATTATGTTATCAGATCAATTCCAAGAGTCACATTTTCCAACACAGAATGATTATGAAGCCAAGATATATTTTACCTTCAACGAATATTTTAATACATACCTAATATAGCATTTTCTTCTATGCCTTTCATCCAAAAAAGCAGTTATTAAATCGGTGGGTGCATCTTACTAAGCATTATATTTTAGAATCAGGAAAATATAGGAAAGAAATATTTTCATGACCATTTCATGCACAGCAACAGATGCAACGTTCGTTCAGGACTTGCCCCTTCTTGGAGAATTCTGCAGCTTGGTTCAATGCCCCTGGGGAAAAAGGTGCCACCCTAGCCAGCACCTCCTTCCTTCCCCAACCCCTCTAGACCCTTTTCCATGCTCTCAAACCCAAACCCTGAGAAGCCCTGCAGGAGGAGCAGGGTGTCCAGTGGTACCCACCCTGCCTGCTCCCTGGGATCCTAGGGAGCTGGGCCACCCTAGAGGTTCTGATTTAATTAGTGGGAGTGTGCCTGTAAAGCTCCCCAGAGAATTCAAACAGAATGCAGTCAGGATTGAGAATTATGGCTCTACTTAGTCTCATCACCATATGATGTCCGAATCCACCCAGGCCTGGCAGTTAACAATAGCTGGCAGCCTCCTCCCTAATTCCAGGAGAATGGAAGCGCTCACTAACTTAGGTCACAGAACACTACAAAAAAAGATGGGCTCTTCCTCAGGCAGAGCCTTTGTTGTTTTGAGATGAGGTTAAGTCCTTAAAGGCATTTTTAAACTCAGAAATGAGGAAACGTACCTAAAAGAAAAAAAAAGATTCCTTCTTTCTAGCCAGCTAAACTGAGATACCTGGGTAGTAACCTACTTTGAATTTCGTAGAATCTTTTGACTTACAAATGATCTAATTCTCCAAATCAACCATGCTGAGAATGTGAGATAACTTTGATGCTGGCTGGACGCCATAAAAAACGGTGAATGGTAAGGATAATTGTTAGAAGCCAATTTCTTCTAACATGTTAGGTAAATTGGTTTCCAGGTAAACTCGATCCACTTTTGAGGGGTTCTGCCTTCCCTCTTGCATCCATGCCAAGCTTTTCTTTCTTTTTTTTTTTTTTTTTTACCAGTAAAACATTCAATATGAGTTTTAATAGTTATTATAATTCTATGTTATTTGGCTTTGGCATCAGATGCAAGAGAAGGGAAAACTGTTGTGATTTTTCTTTTTTCTTTTTCCTTTTATTTTTATTTTTTTAATTAATTTTTATTTTTTTAGTTTGTTTTGCTTTACAATACTGTATTCGTTTTGCTATACATTGACATGAATCAGCCACGAGTGTACATGAACTCCCAATCCCGACACCCACCTCCCCCCTCCCGCCCCACACCTTCTCTCTGGATTATCCCCGTGCATCAGTCCGAAGCATCCTGCATCCTGCATCAAACCTAGACTGGCGATTCGTTTCACTTATGATATCATACATGTTACACTGCCACTCTGCCAACTCATCCCACCCTCTCCCTCTCCCACAGAGTCCAAAAGGCCGTTCTATACATCTGTGTCTCTTTTGCTGTCTTGCGTACATGTTTATCATTACCATCATTCTAAATTCCATATATATGTGTAAGTATACTGTATTGGTGTTTTTCTTTAACAAGCTTTTCTTTTTATAACACACCTTGTTTCCCCTCCATGTTCTCTTTTCAGAGCTACACTCTAGCAAATTATAAACGTTACTCATTTCACCAACCACAGAGATACTACCCCATGTTGGAGAATTAGTGTGAGCTAGCTTCAACTGCACTTTAATTGACCCCCTAGAGGGGGTGTGCATACAATTCCATGTGTATCCAACATTAGAAACTCTGTGATTGGGCAATAAATGTTTAATTCTCTGAGAAATTGGCAAAAGCTACAAGAGTCATCCAAGATGCTTTTAAATCACAACAATGGGAGCACCTCACAACAGCTTAATGTTTTCAACCGGTTGGAAGGCAGAGTCCCAGACAGCCAGGAGTGCTCGGTGGCAAATCAAAGCCAATTAAAGTCAGGCAGGGTGGTCTCTCATCCCAGATTCAAAGGCCTGGGAGCAGGGCAGCAAAGGGCCAAGTGGAGAAGAGCTGCTGAAGGCACAGAGCCAGGAGGAGGGCTGGGTCCTGCCTATACTTTCCCACTGAACGTCCTTGTCCTGGTCACCGGGAGGCAGGCCATAGCAGACCTGGGATTCAGTCCTGCTTCCTCTGATTTCCAAGCCTCTTTCTACTAAAGGTGGGGCAACTTGCTCCCCATCCACAGATCCAGACCTGGGGAACACGGGGTTTCGATGATTCCAGGAGCTCCTGGTTGAGAATTCTGTTTTTTGCATCTTTGTATTGCTCCCCACCTACACTGCTCCTTAAGCAGCAATGTCCTGTGACCAGTCTTGTGTATAAACCCTCATTCCACCACTGAGAAGCTGTGTGACCTTGGGCAAGTTATCTAGCCTCTCTGAATTTGTTCATCTTCGAAATGGAAACAATAACACCCAGGATGCTGCAAACATTAAGTAAGTTCATGTGCAGTGATGGATTGCTGCTCTTCCCTTCACTGGCTCATCTTTCATTGCTCCATTATCTACCTTTTCAAAGGTGAGTGTCTTGTAAACCCCTTAAGGGCAAGTCTTGCTTTTCTTTTCTCCCCTCAGGGCCTAGTTCACTGTAGGTGCTTAATAATCACTGTCTTATTCTATATTTGGAAGTCTAATGAGGTTATTTTTCTAAACTGAAGGGACTTTTTAAAAAAAATGAAGTTTGCATTTTTATTTTATTTAATTAATTAATATCTTTATTTTGGCTGCACCTCAGCATGGCATGAAGAATCTTAGTCCGCCAATCAGGGATTGAACTAGTGGCCCCTAGAGTAGAGTATGGACTCTTAGCCACTGGTCCTCCAGGGAATTCCCTAGGGACATCTGACAAACTTCTCCTACTAAAGCCAACTGTAAACCCCATCCTATAAAAATCCGTAAGAGAGGTAAGTCAGTCAAAATCTTAAGTTGCCACTACTGCTGCTGCTGCTGCTGCTCCTGCTAAGTTGCTTCAGTCGTGTCCGACTCTGTGCAGCCCCAGAGACGGCAGCCCACCCGGCTCCTCTGTCCCCGGGATTCTCCAGGCAAAAACACTGGACTGGCCACTAAGCCCCCACAACTTTCCAGTGGACCAAAGAAGGCACATTCCCTCCAATGCTAGGCTCTACCTGCCACTCAGTGTGACCTCCAGACTGGGGGATAGGCACTCCCGGGAGCTGCATAGAAATGCCAGTGCTTGGGCCCACCCATAAAAGCTGGGGCTGAAAGAAGCTATTGCAACAAGGTGACAAGACAACCTTTATAAGACTTATGAAGTGTGGACCCCAAGTTCAACACTCTGGCTGCACATCAAAATCACCTGAGAGGGACTATAAAGATACTAAGGAGCAGGTCCCACTCCCAGAGATTCTGGTTTAATTGTTATGGGGGTGGGGGGGGAATGGATGGCCCAGGCACTGGGATTTTCAAAAGTTCCCTGATGTGCTCTGACACAGAACTCTCCCATCAGTGTTCCTTGGTCCACACCATACCACCAAAATGTCTCGGCTGCATACCTTTCTGTTTAAACAACTGGCTTCTAAAAATCTCAATTTCAGGACTTCAAAGACTAGCTGTAAAACCTTGGGCAATAGAATTTTAGCAAACACTTATATAGTACCTACTATATTCCAGGAACTGTTTTAAGTATTAATATATGTTAACCAAAGAGTTTTAAATGTTAGCAACTCTAAGGTACAAGTACTCATACTGTCCACATTTAATATATGAAAAAACTAAGGAACAAAGAGGCTGAGTAACTTAATCAATCTAGCAAATTCAGACTCTGAGCCCACATGGTCTGTGCTCTTAACCATTATGCTAATACTGTTTCTTTATCAGCAATAATACTGAGAATCATACTCGCTCAATCTACTCATTTTCAGATCTATTGACTCCAATACATTATTAGCTTTTAATATTATATTAGTTTATCATCCTTTCTTATCTTTCATGTTGTAAGACTGGCAGTTGTCTTCATGCCTGGACCCAAAGAAATAACAAAATAAACACTTCAGCCTAATGCTAAGGAATCAATGGGACATATTGATGGGCCAAAGGGCCATAAAGGATCACGAAATCACACCTCATTTGCCCTTCTCACAGAGCTGGACTACCTCACTACCCAGAAATATAGGAAGGGGAAAAGGTAGAAGGGAATGTGGGAAAGAGAAAGAATGAGGCCACCAACTTTACCCTGTGAGAATCTTCCTCGACTGAGGAGTTATCTTAGAATGACTGAATGTTATTAGCAAGGGACTGAAAAAATAATATCATCCTGCCATCTGTTATGCCTTAGAATAGCTAACAAGCATGTCTTAGAAACTCTGAGGTCTCTGGAGATGACCCCACTCAAGTCCCTCATTCACAATGAGTCACACTTCCTATCTTCAGCCCCACAAGAGAAGGAACCTGAGTACTAGGGTCTCCACACCTTCTCTCCTGGAATCCTTCCGATCTCAGCATTCAGGCCCTGAGGCCAGGAGCAGGGAATGCTGACGGGCTCTCTCCTTGTTTGCTTGGTTCTTCCAGACAGGGTCATTGCTGCGATGGTAAAACAACATAGGGAGGACATTTTGCGGTAGGTACATGGTCAAAGAAATATTTGCCTTTGTCTTAAGTCACCCAGAGGTGAGTTACTAGTTGGAGCTGCCTGATCTGGTTCTTCTGGTCCCTGAAGAATTAGTACTTGAATCCAGCACAGCCCCAAGAAATTAACGTTTGCCCAAAGGGACCTCAGCTACTTAAAGATGTTACTCCTGTTTTTCTGGTTCTAAAATGAGTGGTAGGGTAATTTCCAGAAATACCAATTTATGTCTGTGCTCCCTATGGGCTGCTCATATCTAGCACATGGATTTTAGGAGAGAATTTTTGTAGATGGGAAAACATAGGTAGCTTGATGACAAAGGCTTTTCTGGTTCATTGGGGTTCATGGAAGCGATGGTGGTGGAGAGGACCTTCGGGAGCACCACGGAAGAGAGGTAGGAGAAGACGAAGGAGAAGGTAAGCAAGAGATTCACATCCTCCTGGTGGCAGGAAGACGGCAAGATCTCAGACAGGGTGGCTCCATGGTAGCCTGGTGAGGATGTACCTCCGGTACAAGCTCCATGTCTGTCCAGAGACTCCTACTCCCATGCTCCTAGGGTAGCACGGGTGAGGTCGAGGCCCAAACCCAGAGAAACTCGATGTCACAACAATTTCAGCAAGGACCAGGTGGGCATACGTTAGTGACCAGAAGCCTGTGACTGGGTGTTTCCTTAGACCCAACAGCTTTGGCCAACCCAGAGGAGGGGCAACTCCTCCCAGCGAACATGTGGAGGAAACTTGGTCACGTTTCAGTTGATTAGGAGATTAAAAATTAGAATTGATTTTGTTTGTACACCCACACTGGTAAACTGAGTCAGCCACTACAAGTGCTAGTTATGGATTAACCAACCATCCCATGTCCACTTCCTGCCTTGAAAGTTTCCATCCATCAGTCCAGCTACAGAGCTGCGTCTTTCATGGAGCCCTCCCTTATCCCAAGCTTGTAAGGTTCTCTCCTTCTGCCTATGCCACGCAAGCCATAAATTACACTCCACCTCGTGTAAATGTGGCATTATTTCTGTGACTTCAGCTCAGTTCACCACTGCTTCCAAACTCCTGGAAGGCAGAGCCCATGACATCATTGTTTCTCCTTCTCAGGCTAGCAAAGGGCCTAGGGCAGACGATCAACAAGCCCTAGGCTGATGGAAGGAACAGAACCCTGCTCAAAATTTGAACAGAAGGTTCTCTTTGGAAAGTGAGCTGGGGCAGTGCGGCCCTGAAAGATTTGATCCTTTTCTCAAAAGAAGCTGGGTTCTTGCAGACCCCGGAGACTAGCAGGACTGCTGCACCTTAAATGCAGCATTAGGGGAAATGTCATTACCTCCCTCCTCTAATTTCCCAGAGAGTTAAACCACAGGTAGACTTCATCTGGACATGGGCAGGCTGTGGGCAAAGCCAAGTACAATTCCCACAGTAAATGGGAATTTAAACTAAATGTTTAAAGTCCCTTCTCAAAGGGAAGTCCAACCACTACCACCTAAAGGACCTTCCCTCGCATCCCTTGACCCTCTGCAGCTCCAACCTCCTGTTTGATGCAAAGACTCCAGAGCCACCTGAGGCACAGATGCCCCTAACTGGGTCTCCAAGATAGAACACTTTCAGGCAGAGAATGAAGACTTCAAAGAAGACATGGTAAAGGCAGACGTTAGCTCACCTCTGTGACAGCTTTTGGAGGAATGCCTCCAATGACTGCTCAAAACTCGGAAGGGGAGCCCTCCAGGTGGAGGATCCAGGAGTTGGTCAGGAGATCAGAAAGCAGTGTATCCAGGGCTGTCCAGACAAGGCCTCCCCCTCTTTCTAAGGGGTCTCTCAGCACAAGAACATGGTCAACACTGTTTAGCTCCAATACTTTGAGTCTGTGTTTGTCAAACGAGGACGATTAACAACCACGAGAAGCTTCTCATGGATGATCTTGCCAAATTCCTCAAAAACCTCAAGGCATGGAGAAGAGAAGACAGGGGCCACATCTGCCTCCCCCCAGGCTACACTGTCCGGGCCTGGCCCAGTGTCAGCACATGACAGACACTCAACAAATATCAGCAGAAAAAAATAAACATTCCCATTTTAGCGATGAAGACATTTTACCTTCTAAGCTTAAACGACTCACCCAAGGTCACAGAGCAAATTAGGAAACTTGAGTTCTAATCTCTTACTTGCCATTTTTACTCAGACATCAAGGTAGTTATATTCTTGAAGCCGTGATGAGGAGGAGGAAGGGGAGGAGGATGCTAACGGTGGTCTCCGCAGCAAATGCGCCCAGTGATGGTGATGTATGGGCCTTAGAGGCACGTTTCTCTTGTAACTCATATAATCCCCACAGCAACCCTATAAAATAGGTCCTGGTATGCTCCCCATGTACAGGGAAGGAAAATGAGGTCTGATAAACACAAATAACTCGGCTAAGGTCACTAGGCAAGGAGGCAACAGAGGCCGTACTTTAAGTAACGGCTCCATCGACAGATGCTGCGTCAGGTGACCTGGGTTCAAATCCCACAGAGTCTTGATTTAGAATCCTGCGCTCTTTCTCCTACTTCGCTCTGTTCTCCTCTTGCCAAAGACCACCGTGGTTCAAGATCCCAAGGAGGAAGGCCCCAGAAGTGACTGCTGCTTGGAAGCCAACAGCAGGTGTGATATTAGGACTGTGAGCATGGCGTGTTAGAGCCAGAAGTTAGCAGGGAGCAATGTTTCCCGGACTTCACTGTGCCCACCGACCAGCTGGAGAACTTGTTAAAACACAACAGGCTTGGCCGTCCTCACAGAATTCTGAGTTGGGGAGCTGGGTGGAGCCTGAGAATCTGCATTTCCAACAAGTCATAGAGTGATACTGTTACACAGACCACACTGTGAGTAGCACCACTTTCAAGATCAAATCTGTCAGAATCTGAGATGAGGAGAATGCTAATGGTCGTATCAGCACTACTTAAGACAGGACCTAAGACAGAGTCTGGGATCAGAGAGGCTGACTAATTTGCTCAAGGTCACCCAGCATGTTAGTGACAGAGTTGGGACCAAGTGTCCTGATGCTTAGTTTATACTTTTTTCCTACTGAACCAAGCTTACTTCAAAACAGCAACAATCATAATCATTACTTCTAGTTCTTTTTGAATACCCAGTGCTTTTCCTATTTCATCTCGTTTATCTTTACAATCAGCCTTTGAGGTTGGGGGGGGCAGTGGTCAAGATTTACAGAAGAAGAAAGGAAGGGAAAAAATTAACCAATACAATAAAAATTAGCTCAAGATCACAGGCCAAGGTGCAGAACTGTATTCTACCCTGTTCTGTCCAACCCAGAGCAGCTTCTCCTCAGACCTCCTCAAGCTCTCAGAAGGGAAGCTTTCTCCACCAAGAGTGGACCGGGAGATTCCACACTGCCACTTAGCTAGCAGGAAGGAGAGCCCCTAAAGACTAGAGTAAAATTAAAATAATACGACAGTGAACAAAACTTCTTTGTTAATGTTTAAAAACAATTACGGCTAGGAAGAGAGCTAGAGGAAAGACGCTGGAGTCCCAACCACTCAAAGACTACTTATCCTTCTCTTTCCAAAACCTTTTTCAGGGGTTGAAGGCCTGGGTCCACGTCTGACACCCCACACAGCCCTGTAAATCCTGTCCCTAAGAGTCCTGGCTCTCCGCAAATAAATTTAATAGGCTGCAAACTCTAAATGGGTGATTACAATCTATAAAGCAGCCCATAAAATGACATCACGGGCATTCATATTTATTCTCTCCCACCAATTTCCACTATAAATTTGCCCAGTTTATGAGTCAACATAGTTTCTTCTGCTCTGCGCCCAGGCACAAACTCATCTAAAGGAAGAAACATCTGTCCGAGTTGCCTGGAGTTCATTTCAGTCTCAGTGGTTCCCTGGCCTGCCAGGACACACAGGGCAGGAAGCTGCGAGGAAGCTCTCAAAACTCCAAAGGCTCCAGCACCTCTGTACACTTACGCCGAATCATGCTAAACTGCAGGCTGGAGCTGGGTCCTGAGCCAACAAGATGGGGATAGGTTCTGCCCTCAGGGAACTTGTGAGGGGTCAGAAGGAGGAAAGGAAGGGGAAAACAGACATCAACTGTCAAACAAGCAAACAAACTAAAACTTAACACATAGTAAGTCATGAGGTGCTACAAAGGAAAAGTTCAGCAATCTGAGGGGTATGGAATGAGAGATGCGCTCTTGGCCTGGTAAGGGGTGAAGCTCATGAAGGATGAACAGGAGGGAGCTAGAACAAAGGCGCGGATAGAAATGGAGAGGAGACATTCCGATTTCAGGGATTCATGTGGGTAGAGGCTGGTTGTTTTTGTTTTTGTTTTTTTTTTTCCCGCTTGTGGGATCTCAGATCCCTCTGCAGTGGAAGTGCAGAATCCTAACCACTGACTACCAGAGAATTTGAGACCAGTTGTTTTTTGTTTTGAAGTTGCATTATGAGAAGCACATAGAGAATGACAAAAGTTCTGGAGCAGAAAATACGTGCTAAAGACTGGATTTTCTAAGTACAAGGGGGACACATGAAGAGCTTCTTAAAGGGAATTAACATTATTAGAAAACCATTTTTATTTTTTTTTACTTTGTAATGTAAGTTTCCATGTTACTCTTTCCATACATCTCACCTTCTCCTTCCCTCTCTCCATGTCCATAAGTCTGTTCTCTATGTGTTTCTCCATTGCTTCCCTATAAATAAATTCTTCAATACCATTTTTCTAGATTCTGTATATATGTGTTGAAAACCATTTTTAGAAATGTCCCCTGGCCTCTGTTGGAAGAATGGATTGGATGGAGATGGGGATGTGATGAAGAGGGAATGTCAGGTTTTTAGATCATGATCAAGTTGTCAACACAAGAAGTGATGGTGGCCTGAACTAGGTGAGAAGCAAATGGACCACAGAGACACCTAGGAGGTCGGGCTGATTGGGGTCAGCCTCAACTTGGGCTCCACTGGTGCTCAGCACGACATAGGGCACGGCTCCAGGGAGTTGCACAAGAGCTAAATGGCCATCAGCAACTTGTAACACACTTTGAATCCAATCTCATTAGAGTTGGATTCCAATCCAGAGTCATAGCTGGAAACCACTCAGCAGCCAGTTTTGGTACTGAGTCAAGTGACCACCTAACCAGGCCACCATGGCACTTGTATGGCCAATCCAAGCAGTCCCTAAACCAGGTGAAACTCAGCTTGCAAAACCAAGAGGAAGAACCGCCCTCCTGCTATTAAACCCAGGCTTTGTTACTGCCTCAGGCTCAAATGCATCAAGCGCGGAGTTAGCAGAAGGGACATGGGCCCCTGCAGGAGGTCCATTTTCCAATCAGCTGTGCAGGCCTCTGGTTTTATATGTCTCATCCAAAGCCAGTCATTTCTAGACTTCAGAAGTTTCTCCCTCTTCTAAGCTCGAAGAACGGCAATCCACTCCAGTATTCTTGCCTGGAGAATCCCATGGACTCCTCTGTCCATGGGGTTGCAAAGAGTCGGACACGACTAAGCGACTTCACGTCACTTCACTACCTATATCTATCTTGCTTCAATTCATATCCATAATTTATATCTTATTTTGATCTACTGTTGAAACACTGATGAATATTTCCCCTAAAGACTTTAAACCACTGATAGACAGGTATAGTACGCCTAGCAGCGTGATGTCCCGTGGGAGTCCCCCATCAGGGAATGGAATTAAAACAGAAGCCACTGTTGGATACTGGACACCAACGGATATTGTGATACCTACCACCTGAACTGGGAAAAGTGAGTAGGAAAACAGGCTCAGAGCACTGTGCTGTCCACAACTGCTCTCATGTACTGGCCAAGACAGTGGTCACTCCCTAGGTGACAGTGGCTTCCCTGAGCAACTGATCTAAAGGAGGTCCAACCAGATCCGGTCATCGTTTTCACACACTATCTAACCGAGTATCGTGCCGAGCATCGCCCAGCTGAAATCACTACTTACAGGTATTACTTAGAGCACGGTCACAGGTCAATCCTTTTCACGTCTCACCCTCCATGGAAGGAAAGGCCTTGTTCTCTTTTACTCAGATGTTAGCTGGGCTTAAAGAGACGCATCTCCATTTCTTATTGCCTGCTGTGACTCCAGGTGATTCCTCTAAGGGCACTATTAAGTCCCAGCAGCTGTTCCAAATCCCGGCAAAGAAGAAGATTCCGGCTGCTGCCTTGTCGGAGCTCAGGAAATGAAGCAGGCCAGTGGGCGGCCTCCTAGCCCTGAGATGTGGCCAGAATGGTAGCCCAAGGGGTCACTTGGTACAGGTCTCTCCACCACCACGCGTACCTCTCCATGCTATGAACCTCCTCTGAGGCTGAGACTGAGAAGCTCAAAGCTCTGGGTCATTTTCCTCTGAGCTACCCAGCTGTGTTTATCCTTGAAAGCCCATGAGAATGACCTCAGAATTTACACAGAGCCCCTACTCACAAAGCAGCCTCAAGTGTTGTAGAATTGCCCAAGGTCAGTCAGCTGGAAGGCAGCAAAGTCAGGATTTGAACTCTAACCTTGGGTATGCCAAAGCATCAGGCATACTACCCTACTACCCTACTCCAGTCCCTACTGTCCCAGAAGCCACTGTGTGTCCCTTACCCAAAGGAGCCTGGCCATCTCAACCGTCTTTTTTCCCCATCTGGGCCAATCACATGCCAACCCAGTGCATAAATATGGTTCCCACATCAGAATCTTTGCACCTGCCACTTTCCTCCAGAAGGATTTTTCCATGATGAAATGACAGAATTTGCAGCCAGCAGAGGGGATCGTAGACACACAGGCATATACAAACACATTTATCTCATAGCCTCTTGGCCTGAATAACCCCCTCCAGATGTTTCTATAATCCAGACGCTTCAAAGGCCGATCAGCAATTCCCAGACAGCAGAACAGTTTGTTTAAGGAGTTTACATTTGAAACAGGTTCTCTAAAACCTAAGGCAAGCAGGTATCTTACCAACAGTAAAACTTCACCTAGCATGTGGCCGAAAGTTCACTCCCTTGCCCAGGTGAGTAAGAAAGAAAGACATCAATGCTTTTCATTTTCCCAGCACTCCGATCCTGGTGTAAAATATGGGGCAGGGGAACTTAATGGGAGACCTCACTCACTCTCACTGCCTGGCTCCAGTTTTCCCAACTGGTGCCTGCTATCTCCCCCAAAAAGCATGCTTTCCCCTTATCCGCCTCCCATCCAAGTGACTCAGCAAGCATGTGCTGGGGTAGGAGGGTGCTACACAGGGTGGGGGCTGACTCTGTTCTAATTCCAGGCTTAAGGAACAGCTTCACTAGTGGGGTACACAGTGGGGCTGGAGAGGGAGGTTCCAGATTTGTTCCAGATGACTGGGACAGCCTGGGAAAAGTCCCTGCCCGCTCTCTGGCCCAGTTTCTTTACCTCTATTTCTCAGGCTAAATGCTCTGTGATCCCCTGACTCAGCCAATGGTTCAATTATCCACGCACCAACAACCTTCCCTCCTCTTTCTTCCCTCCTGGAGTGAGGAGGCAAGACATGAGAGTTATGGGTTTAGAGCTGAATTGTATTGGTGTATGAAGTTGAATTTGAGCTGGGTCTTCCTTGATGGGCGGGGTTCAAAAAGGCAGTGAAGGCATGGCGGGGGTACCAGTGGCACAAAGACGTGGATGAGGGGATTTGCTTGGCATCTCTGAAGGTACCACCAGGGCTCACACTTCAGATAGGATGCCCTGGTACCACCAAACATCCTCCTAAAATACTGAAGCCTTTTGTGTTGGTTGGCAAGCAGTCAATGGCCAAGTTCCACAAATGTCCTCTCAGCTGCCCCTCCTGTTCCACTTCTCAGTACCCCCAACAACCCTATGATCCAACACCTAAAAGGTTAATAACAGTCATACTTCAGGTCATTTTTTAATATTTATTTTTAATTGATGAATGCTTTAAATATTGGTTTGATTTCTGTCATGTAGCAACATGAATTAACCATAGGTGTACATATGTCCCCTCCCTCTGGAATCTCCCTCTTTATACTTGAGGTGTTGATCCAAAAGGTGCCCGCACCATGGCACCCACCTCCCCAGGCCAAAAAACACAGCACCTTGGGCTGAGCATCACTAAATGTCAGGTGCTGTGTTAGGCATATTTGTGTGTATTACTTCCTGTAACCTACACATTGACCTCTTCTCATGAAGAAGTCTCTTCCAAGACTCTTTTCTTGGCATACTGAGTCTTGGAAGAGTGAAGTGGTTTGTGTCCAAGGTCATTTTACCTATGAGTGGAAATGGCCAGACTTGAATAGTGACGAACAGGCCCAAGTTCACACTCATTTCATAAAAATCCCAGCTGCTTCTGAGAAGTGCTGGACCACAGACAGAGAAGCTTTGGAGGCAGCGGGAGGAATTTGGCCCTGCTATAAGGAAGATGGTTTTAAGATCAAGAATTGTTAGACAGTGGAACAAATTATTATGGGGGCTGATGAAGTCACCTTCTCCAGAGTTTTATACACAGGAGAGATCAGAATAGGCCTGGAGGCAGAGGGATGGATGAGCTGACCTAATAAGGCCTTTTCCAACCCCTGAACTCCTCTGTCTCACACAAACATGAAAGCCTATCGATTTTTAAAGTCCCAACTTAACTCCTGGCACATTTAGGAGGTTTAACTATGTCTGAAAGCAAAATATTTTCTTTTTTCTCTTTCCCCCAAATCCAACTATTCATTTTAAATATTCTTCTGGCAGGTCTGACAAACAGAACCTTCCAGCCAGAGCTGCTGTCAGTTCAAAAGTTTAGTACTGGCCTCTGAAGACCAAACTCAGCTCAAGGCTGAGCTCTTTCTAAAAAGATTCTTAAATCCTGTTAGGAGTCACTGACAGAGGGGAAGCTGATGGAAGAAAGCAAAAAGAATGGCACCAGGCACTGTGGCCCACTTTGCTAAGCCTCCACAATTTTTGTTAGATGAGTTCCTCAGCTTTCTCGCCTAGAAAATATGGTGACTGGCCGTGGCGCCCCCAGTGAGGCCTAGCAGCAGAATCAACATCAGCACCTGTTAAAGCAGCTACAGTTAGTGGGGAGAGCAGCCTGCTCATGCTCTGGGCTGGTTTCCATGGCAATGGATGCTGCTGCTTCTCTGTCTCCTGGCTCCAGGGAAAGACAAGGACACCCAAGAGAAGGTGGTGGCAATGAGCGGGAGGAGAAGTATCAAGAAATCCCACTTTCTCACAGCCCAGGTAGCTGCCACCCCGCATGCTGGCAATGACAGCCCTCACTGACTTCAGGCAAGTCACGCCCTAGCTCTGGACCTCAGCCTGTTAATCTGTAAAGAGAAGGGGCTGGACCACAGGTGATCCAGCAAAACCTTTCTAGCTTCAAAGCCACAGAATTCAATGGCTTATTGAACCAGGCCAGTTTCTGGGAATGGCCTCTTGTCTCGTAGATCTCAGTGTAAAAAACAAATACAGCATTCCAGGGGACAGGAATCGATTTGTCTCATTCAGAGGCTCAAGGCTTATTCATTCCCTAAGCCATGCTGCCTGCCTGACAATGGTCTGCTCTGGAGATCATCTCAGAGAGCTTATCTCACATGTCTAGGGTGCACGGGTCTCCTGGGGCTCACTCAAGCCATGGTCTAGCAGCTTAGTGGGAATGTCAAGCCACCCAGCCATTTCCATCCCATCTCAATGACATTACTAAGTTCAAACCTCAATTTCAGGTTTAGTGATGGGCCCCTCTTGTGACTATGCAAGTGAAGGAACTCAGGCAAGAAGAACACGTAAGAGGTCATTCTATTCAGTATGGAGAGTGCCAGGGTGAGCTGACTGCAGGAGTGTGAGGGAAGCCCCCAAGGCAAAGCAGGAGGGAGCGGGAACTCCAACAGCCCCTTGGGTTTGGGGAAGTATCTGTAGTTCTGGCTGAATGGCCTAAATTAGAGAGGCCAGCATGTGATGCCGGTAAAGAGGAACAACATGCAGGAAGACGGTCTGGAGGCCTAAGACACGGTGGTGCTCCCGGAGCTGGGCTGAGGGGAAAGAAGGAGGTTCTTGGGTTGGAGGGACAATCCACGTGCCCAGTGCTGGCTTTCTTCAGAGCGGCAGAGGCTGAAGGGAGAGGGTAACGGCCCTTCATGAGAGCCAGGGGTGGTCACTTAGCCCTCCCCTCAAGCCTACTGGAGAGGTGGGGGTGGGCGGACACACTCCCATTTTATGTATGAAGGATGAGCAACTCAGAGTCATGGAGTGATGGAACCTAGGCAACCAGCTGCTCCTTTCCAGGAGAATATACTCATGCAGGGCAGTAAAATAATCATAAAAAAATTTAGCACGACTCTAAATTGACATGTGGCCACCCTATCAATTGCCCTCAGAAGTCCAGAGCAAAGGAAGGATCAACACTGACAGGGACATCTGAGGATGAGACTCTCATCATGGGGGGGTGGGCTTAAGGACCATCCAGTGCCCCCTATCCTCTTGGACTCAGTTTGCCTCTAACCATCTGGCAGATGGTTAAACAGAACATTTCTAGGATTCGAGTCAAGAGTCCTTCCCTAGCATAAGCTGGTCCGTACATAAGACATCTGATTAGTTCCCAACTCTGAGCCATCTTGGGCTTCCCAAGTGGCACACTTGTAAAGAATCTCCCTGACAATGCAGGAGAAGAAATAGATGTGGGTTCAATCCTGGCTTGGGAAGATCCTCTGGAGTAGGAAATGGAACCAACTGTAGTATTCTTGCCTGGAAAATTCCATGGACAGAGGAGCCCGGCAGGCTACAGTTCATGAAGTCGCAAAGAGTCGGACATGACTGATCGACTAAGCATGCACGCACACTGAGCCATCTTATTTTGTTATTCCCTGCAAGTCAGCTCACAGGATCAGCGATCTACTTGGGAAATTAAGTATTTGGGGCTCCCAAGAGACTGAGAGGGAAAGGACTGCCTCAGCCAGCCTTCGTTTTCTAATATGTGTTCATTGTGAACTTACTTTTTATTAACAGCAGCATGTTAAACTCTGCTATGGACTAAGACTTTAGGGCCAAATAGTTCACTCAGTAACATCAAGGAAAATGTACTGGAGATGAAGTTGAAGGGTCCAGCAAGCAGCTGCTGGGACCCTTATAACCCCATCAAAACTACTCAGTGCAGTGTCCTTATAACTTTAAACTCCTTGAAGGCAGGAGCCATGTTTTACTTACTTTACATACCTCACATTACCATAGCCTAGCACAGTAGCTGGTAAATAATAAATGGAATGAATGAGCAAATGAATCAATAATTGATTAAAAACAGATGGTTTTCAGTCAATCAACAACTTAGGGAGGGCAGCCAAGATGCCGGAGTAGAAAGACCCCGAATTGATGTCCTCTCACGGGCACAAAAAATCACAGCTCTCTGTGATTTTTGCAACAAATCTTCAATGGAAAAGACCAGAACCTACCAGAAAAGATCTTCTACAATGAAACTCAATACAGAAAGGCCACAAGGAGACTTGTAGGAGGAACAGACGCACGATATAATTAAATCCTGTGCCCTCTCAGTGGGCGACCCACAAGCTGGAGAGGTTCTCCCACAGGAGTAAGAGTTCTGAGCCCCACATTGGGCTCCCCAACTCCCCACCCACGGGGGGCAGGGGCTGGTCCTGCACCTGGGGGACGAGCCCCTAGAGCATTCAGTTTTGAAGGCCAGCAGGGCTTAACTGCAGGAGCCCCCACAGGATCGGGGCAAATAAAGACTTGACTCTCTCATTTTTATTTTTTTGGTGAAAAAAAAAGAACCATTCAAAATTTATTCTCCAACAGGCAGACAGCATCAGCAGGTAAAAACTACAGGGGTTTCTCTGTAGATAATACATTCCCAAGGCATTATTAAGCTTAACAAGTGAGAAAGTTTCTGGTCTATTTTCAGTAACAATATCCGCTTCACAGTGTAAATAAGTACTATTATTGTGTTCACTTACAATTCCAGAAGGAAAGGCACAACTTGGCAAAAAAAAAAAAACCAAAAACTTTTTTGGGGGGAATCCTAAAGTCAGGTGCAGTTACAAGAGACAGAGTTGAAAATAGGCATGATCCACTCTTCAAAACAGAGGGGCAAAGACTTCTCCACCCAGAAAGGTGGGTCTTTCTCCTGGCTTCTTAAATCTTTCAAGAGGAACGGCTTCATCGTCTGCTTAACATCACATATACAAAAGGGGGAATTAAGAAGAAAAAAAAAAGAATCGTGACAACATCCTGAACTTCCAGCTGCTCCCATCAACACATCAACTCAGGTTTATGACAGGGTCTAGGAACACTTCACTCATTTTTTTTTGATTTTTATTTTTTAGTTTTTTTTGCTTTACAATACTATATTCATTTTGCTATACATTGACATGAACACTTCACTCTTTAAAGGGCGCACACAAAATCTCACAGCCCCCGGAACCCAGGGCAAAAGCAGTAATCTGATAGGAGCCTGGGCTAGACCTATCTGCCGGTCTTGGGGAGGCTCCTGGAGAGGAGGAACAGGCGCAGCTGCATCTCACCCTGAGGGCGTCAGTGCTAGAGGGCCCCCATATTTGGGAGCTTCTACCACAGATGGTGACTGAAGCCATGAAATTAAAAGACGCTTACTCCTTGGAAGAAAAGTTATGACCAACCTAGATAGTATATTCAAAAGCAGAGACATTACTTTGCCGACTAAGGTCCGTCTAGTCAAGGCTATGGTTTTTCCCGTGGTCATGTATGGATGTGAGAGTTGGACTGTGAAGAAGGCTGAGCGCCGAAGAATTGATGCTTTTGAACTGTGGTGTTGGAGAAGACTCTTGAGAGTCCCTTGGACTGCAAGGAGATCCAACCAGTCCATTCTGAAGGAGATCAACCCTGGGATTTCTTTGGAAGGAATGATGCTAAAACTGAAGCTCCAGTACTTTGGCCACCTCATGCGAAGAGTTGACTCATTGGAAAAGACCCTGATGCTGGGAGGGATTGGGGGCAGGAGGAGAAGGGGATGACCGAGGATGAGATGGCTCGATGGTATCACGGACTTGATGGACGTGAATCTGAGTGAACTCCAGGAGTTGGTATGGACAGGGAGGCCTGGCATACTGCGATTCATGGGGTTGCAAAGAGTCGGACATGACTGAGCGACTGAACTGAACTGACCACAGACACCCCTGCTGGCTGCAGCTCATTAGCAGTACCTGTTACCTGGCCCCGCCCACCAGCCTGAAGGCACACGTGCTAGGACATGTAAGGCCAAACAACTAACTTGGCGAGGACACCAGCCCCACCCATCAGCAGACAGGCTGCCTGAAGACTAAAGAGCTCACACCTGTCCCTAGACACACGCCAGCCCACCTGAGGGGCCGGGACCCAGCTGCACTCAGCAGGGGTCAGGCGTGGCCCCGCCCACCAGGAAGCTTGCACAAATCTCTAGACCAGCCTCACCCAATAGGGGGCAGACTCCAGAAGCAAGGAAACTACACCCCCACAACGCAGGACACACTCTAACCTGGGACCTGCTGGGCTCTGACCCTACCCACTAGCAAGCCAATGCAACCTTCCTGACCCCCTAAACCCCACAGCCAACTGTATCAGGAACCCACCCCCCTAAACAATCTTAAAGGAACTTTAGGATCTTTGAGCCCTGCACCCAGACTCCAGGAACCAGCCCTACCTACCAGTTGTCTGGTACTAACCCCAGGATCTGGCTTCACCTGCCAGTGGGTGGGCAACAGCCCCAGAATCTTCCAGACCCTGACTCTGCCCCACCAATCAGCCAGAAATAGCCCTGGGGACCCTCTAGGATCCATCAACCAGCCACCAGACACCACTAACCAGCAGCATCCACGCAAGGCAGGCCTGGCAACCAACCAGACTAGGCAAAAAAAGAAAAGGCCACAACTAGAACAAGATAATTATGGAAGGAAAAGGCTCACCAGTAAAGGCAAATATACAGTAAAGGTAGTAAACATTCCACACAAAGCTGCTGCTGCTGCTGCTAAGTCGCTTCAGTCATGTCCGACTCTGTGCGACCCCATAGACGGCAACCCACCAGGCTCCTCCGTCCATGGGATTTTCCAGGCAAGAACACTGGAGTGGGGTCTATTGCCTTCTGCACCACACAAAGCTAGTAGGGAGGTTAAAACAACTTTAAGAGTCTGCTGCACGTTGAATTTAACACCTGAATACAGTGCTGATTTATACTGGTTTTACAGCATTTGAGATGGAAAGGGAATCTGAATGTAACCTAATCTGGTGGGGTTCTTTTTTTTAATTGTAACCCATTGGTGGGTCATGAAATTGATTAACCTAATGAGTTCTGACAAACACTTTATAAATACCATGGGAATGGAATGGATCAGAATACATCACATGCAGTAAAATTAAGCATACTGGGTGTAGCCTGTCTTAAGTCCAAACCCACTAACAAATCCAACATTCATCCACTACCTTTCACATCATTTCACAACCACAACATTTCACTACCTCAGAGACTACATCTGGGATGTGCGATTATCTAGCCTTTCTAGACTCTTTTTGTCCTAGGAAATGAATTTCATCCAGAAGTTGGCTGTTACAGAGAGTCTGGCTGTGGGGCTTCCACATGGTTCAGAACACATATCAGACACACCCATATGCCCATACACACAAACCAAAATACAGTTTCATGAAGCGATACTTACTACAAGTAATATACTGAGATAAAATAATATTTTATTTCATTCTTTTTCATTTTTTTAGTGATGTTGGTGATGGCCCATTAACTATGTTTCACAAGCATACTAATGCATCATGGACCATGATGCATTAGGTAGAGACTAATACTCTGAAAGTGGCAGAAAGGGGCTAGGGGAAGAATTTCACATCGATCCTCTTTCTTTTCATTATGTTCATCTGCATGCCCATATTTGTGTGTAAAGGAAGCTAACTGCCTGGTGAGCTGGAACCTGGCTACTCTGGGGGCTCACAAAGGAGGGGTCACAGTCCCCTGCTCTCTCCTACTGCCCCTGTGGGCAAACTCATTGAGAGAAGACAACGTGAGTCTTTTACAGAGCATACTAATGGCTACTGCAAACACAGAATTATTCTTGGTTCTCTTGCTGATAACAACAGAGCGGCCATCAGTGTTTCCTCTTAAGATTTGAGAGCAAAAGCATCTCAAAGATTAAAAGTTAGAAGCAAAGTTTGAACGGTGATTTCCCCCCCAACCCCACTGACCCAACTTGGAAGAATCTGTCTTTGGAGAACCAACTTAATCAAATAAAGTAGAATCAATTTACTGGAGACATAATCCAACTTACAATTATTGTCCTAGCTGGTTTATACTACAGCTGTTCACAAGGACACGGTTCATTAAATAATGAAGTCTTCATCAGACTCTCCTTCACTGATCTGCAGTGCTTTTATCCCACATCACCAAAAAATGCCGCCTTCATTAGTACGCAGTGTCACCAATCACCAGTGGGGTAATTGGGGGAATTTATTTTTATGACACTCTATTAACTAGACATCATCAAACGAACAACTAAAAGCCATTGTACTTTCCCCAGTGGAGAATGACACCGCTAGATAATCACGCTAGACTGTGGGTTCCTGTGAGCAGGGACCACATGCTTTCATCTTTCTATTCCCAGTCCTAAGCAAAATGCCTGGCATTTGGTGGGTGCAAGATAAAGATCTGTTGACTCAAGAAGAAAACATCTCCAGTGTGGGATTCCTAATGGCTTCAAAAGAGCGAGGCTCAGAAGTCTGGCAGCAATGAACATTTGGTCCCAAATCATGTCCCCTTCCTTTCAGGTTTGTTAATTTTCCACTTGACTAGACCAAATTGTCCAAGTTCACATGGAAGCAGACGGGACTCTCAGAATCCCCTCTGGCCAACAGAAGGATCAGCAATGATAATTTTGCTGTCTTCGGGCCCAGAGGCACTGTTAACCCCTCTGGGTGGTGGAAAGCCTATGCCAATCCCAGTATTTTGGAATAATTCCACTGTTAAAAGAGGACACTGGAAGCTGGGCTGCTGAGAAGTAGCAGTGACCTTGTAAATTTCCTCAGGTGTGAGAAGTCAGCAATCTGGTTTACAGAGCATAGCAAGGAGGACTTGCTCTAAAACTGGGAAGATTTATGGCTTAAATAGTTCAGACCACTCAAATGTATTCAAACACAGATGGCCAGACCCACCCCTAAAGTTTCTGATTCAGGAATTTGCTCCTCTAATAAGTTCCCAGGTTAATACTGCTCCTCCAGGCACCCCACTTCGAGAAACATTGGTTGAGACAGAGGATTATAAACAATGCTCTGGAGCCAGCTGGCTAGGTTGGAGCCTTGAAGTCCACCACTTACTAGCTTATGGCTTTAGGCAAATCATTTAAACTCTTCCAGCTCCATGATGTCAAGTGTCAAAAGAAAGCACAAGAACATCTTTCTCCCAAGGTTGGTGTGAAAGTCAACGAAGAACATCCCCTGCTTAACAGGTAGAAAGGGCTCCATTAAAGTTACTCGAATATGGAAGAGAGGTGGGAATACAGTCTGATGGAAAGACTATTTGACAAGGGAGCCAGATATCCATTCCAGTCCTAACCCTGCCACCAGGGACTTACTGTGTGATCCTGGGCATGTGGCTTGCCCTCTCTGGGTTTCATGCCCTCATTAGTAAAATGAGGGCATTTGACATTTTATAATGGACTGAGGATGCCTTTGAGCTAGAAAGATTCCAAAGCATTTTGCTCCTCCATTCAGCTCCATACATCAGATCAGCCTCTCCAAACACTCCCTACCACCCTTAGGCTTCCCACTGCCAGGTCGTCAGCAGGACAACTCAAGATTGCCTTGGACTCATGACCTGATCCTCTGCCCTAGAGTCCTCCTGCTTAGCTATATCCTATCTGACTCAGCTAACACAAGCTAAAGGCCCCAGTTTCTCAGCAGTTCAACCTGGCATCCTTCTTGCTGAAGCTCTATTACATTCCTCCGAGATGTTTTTCCTCCTTCCATCTACAACAAGCTCCTCTCATTGATAATTCTTTTATGTTGGCATTCTAGACTGGAAGATGAATGGGGGCACATGAATATGTTCAGAGGGGACAAGTATGGTTTCATCCAGAGTGCTGCATTCAGATGGGTATTGGAGGGTGAGGCATACACTCTCAGAGAGAGACATAGCTCTGAATTGATTTTCACAGCCCAGTTCGGGGGAGAGACCTAAAGGAGCTTTGAAGTCCAAGTTCCGCATTGAAGATACAAAACTCATTTGTCCTTCCCACCTACATTTTCATCAGCCCCGTCGCAGGCTGCTGCACTAGCTTTCTGCTAACAGCTGATGACAGAGAAAGGGCTCTGGTTGGCACAAGGCCGCTATGCATTTTGCTTTTATCAGATGCTGACAAAATTTCCCCATCAAGAAAGATAAATTCGAGGTGATATTAATAAACCTCAGAATGCAGAGATCAGATCTGGCTCTCACTCTTAATGATCCCATCAGCGGCAAGCCATTTCCAGCCTGGGGAACCCAGAAGTTTATGATTCTGTGTAAGGCAATCTGAAGGCTGGCGTCTCTTTGCCTGGCTCCTGGCGGAACCTGGAGCCCAACTGGGGCTCCAACTGGAAGGTGGGGCTCCTCCAGGCCCCCAAGTGAGCTGAGAGAGGAGGGGCACTGATGAAAAAATGCCCAGAGTAAATGTCACTGGGCAGTGTTTTGCACCCAGAAAGTGCTAAGCGTTTTGTACCCATCTTCTCATTTATCATAAGCTAAGTGAGGGAGGTGCTATTTTTAGGCAAGGACTCTCCCACTTAGGTTATCCTTAGCAATATCAGCATCATCATACTGGCTGTCACTTACTACGTGCTTTCTGGGTGACTGGGCTTAGGATTTTGTCTGAACTTTCACAAGTCAGCTCAGCCCCATTTTGAACTGGAACTTGAGGGGTAGAGAGGTTGGATGTGTTGCTGAGGTCACACAGCAAAGATGCTGAATGGGCACCAGAATTCACGATTGGATTCCAAAGCCTATGCTGCCGTGTGCTGCCCTCATCACAGGGTGCTGCAGGAACAGCACCAGAGGGGACCCTCTGGCCTCTCCAGGCTGCAGCAGACAGCTCACTGTGCTTCCACCTTCCTGGAGGAAAGCTGTGTGCAGTCATGAGCTGTGTCTGCCTGGAGGATGCAGCTCAATGGCTACTATAGGGCCTGGCCTTAGTAGGCACTCTTTAAATGCTCAATATACAAGTAGAAAAATGGGAGGTCCCTACACACATCCTCTGGTGGCTCAGTGGTAAAGAATCTGCCTGCAATGCAGGAGACCTGGGTTCGATCCCTGGGTTGGGAAAATCCCCTGGAGAAAGGAATGGCAACCCACTCCAGTATTCTTTCCTGAAGAATCCATGGACAGAGGAGCCTGGTGGGTGACAGTCCAAAGGGTCCCAAAGAATTGGACACAATTGAACGACTAACACACACACACACACACACACACACACACACACACTTACATCCGAGAAGACTGCAAAGACACCTCACTCCACTCTCCTTTGGGAGAAGTGAAACTTGGTTCAGAGAAACGTGAATTTCAAGTTCACTAAGCTTGGATTGAGGTGGTAAGAACATAAAAGAAAAAAGAACCCAGCAAATCCTGAAGGGGAAAGCTGGGCCCTGAAGCAGCCATCTGCACAGCAAACACTTCCTTTCACAGCACAAATACATCAAAGTCCTTAAGTCCTTTATTGATGCTACTCTAGTTAATCTTCACAATGACCCCATTTTACAGATAGAAAAAATGAGACACGGCAGGACTGAAGTACTTGCTCAAGGGTCCACGGGTTATGAATAGTAGAGCTGGGATTCGAACCCAAGCCATCTAGCACCAAAGTCCATACTTGGGATGTCTCCACTTACTATCTGCTGGCTATGGGCTGTGTGCAGGGGTGGGGAACCTCGGGGGTCCAGAGAGGTCCCAGAAAGCCCATCCCACCAGGCCTCAGGCTTAGGCTGAGAGGAGAATGCTCTGCAAAGGCAGCAGCTGCAGGTTAAATTCTGAGTAATTAACATGTTTATCCATCATAGCAGAATTGTTCCCCAGAGAATTCAAGTGTCATTTCACTGTGTCTTTAATCCAGGAATGCTTTATACTGTGTCTTGCCAGCAAATACTAAGGGAGACGGGGCTGGCAGCTCCTTGACGCAACAAAGAGGGAGCTGGGCTTCTGTCTGGACCAGGTGAGGATTACCACCTGGCCTGTTCTCAAGGATCCCAAGCTAGGGATGTGGGGGCAATGTGTGTCTGCTTCGGGGGTCCCAAGTCTTGGAGCAAACAGCACCTGACTCATAAGTCACAGTCAGAGGCCGAGTAGGGACAGGCAGTCACGACAGGCAGACACTCTGGACCTGGGCCGGGTTCAGTCCTGGCTGCGCCACTCACCAGCTGTGTCACCTTGGCAAGTCACTTCTTTTACTGCATATATAAAATGGTGATAATAATAGGAGTCTTTAGCTGAATCCTCCTAAAAGCAGCCCTGAGGTCCAACACCTGGTACAAGTAATTTATCTGGAAGACAATCCAGGGAAACAACGTGAGGTATAAGTAAGTGAGACAGGCAAGGGAGGGGACCCGTGCTGGGTGCACTGATGAGCAATTATTCCCACGGTGGATGACCAGGGCTCTGTCCCTCCAGGGGCTCTTCAAAGAGGGTGTCCCACTGAAGGTAAGAGCTGGGTTATCCATTCCACTAACCCACCCATCATTGCTAGAGGGTCACTGCTGGCACTTCTGGCCTGCCTCTCTGCCTAGGGCAAGAGAGGCAGGGAGGCACCTGTGCGGATGGGGTCTACCTTCAGGATTCACCCTCAAGCAAACCCTGGGATTGGGCGTGGGGATCTGGGTGGGCACAGGAGCATCTGCTCCGGTGCAGGTAAAATAGTTGACATAGTGCCTGGTAACGGAGGAACTCTCTGCCTCCAGTGCCAGTTTGCTGTTATCGTGACGATGATTGTGATGGTTCCCATTACTGCTTCTGGCCTTGGGAAGACAAGCAGGAAAATGAGCCATCCCAGGATAAAGAAGCAATAGCTGATGAGATGGATGCCCCTCCTCACTGAGTCCAGCCCCTGCTCCCACCCATCACCTGCCATGAATCGAGGGGTATCCTGCTGAGAGCAGACCGCCCCTCCGCGCCCGGCCCCTCTGTGCCCTGGGGGAGGCTCAGGGAAAGACCAGCAGCCAAAGGTGGGTAGTGGCACAACATCAGTAGGTGGGGAAGCTGGAGGAATACAAGGATTTCTAGGCTGCCGGACTACTTGAGCTGAGAGTCTGGGGACCTGGAAGACAGATGTTGGATCCTAAATAAATAGACACAGAGTCCAGTGACACGGATAAAAGGCTATTCATTGGTTCACTGAACAATCCTGGCATACCATCCATCTTTCCAGCACTGTGCTAGGTACTGGGAATGAGGAGGTGAATCAGATACTGCCCATAGGTTGAAGACTGCAAAAAAGACTGAGGAGGGAGAGGGCCAGGCATGAAAGAAGGAAACTAAATGTGTCCATGGGCTCTAGCCTACCCGTCATCTTTCAGTGCTCCTCAGGACTCTTCTCCATGTAGCCGGCCATACCTTTCAATGTGGACACCCCACCACCACTCCACCTTTATTCATGTACTGATATAACACACTTTTATAGAGTGATCTCCTGTATTTGCTAGCGCTTCAAGAGCTTCACAAAATATGAATTCACACCAGCCTTAGGAAGTTTTACAGAGAAGGAAAAGGAACTCAGAGAGGCTCGTTAACTTGCCCACAGTCACAAAGGCAGGAAGGGGAGAACGGTCTGCAGTCAGAATCTACTCTCCTCTACCCCTCACCCCCATCCCACCCCCAGCAGAGCCTTCCCTGCCTCCCCACCCTTCCAAAGCTTGCAGCCTGCTCTGAGCACCCCTCACCAGGGGGTCTGGCAGCCCCGCCCACCCAGCCCTTCGGGCCTCATTGTGTTTTATATTTCACATGCCTATGTTTCATCTCCCACTAGTTTTTAATCTACCTCAGGAGCAAAACCACACTGTCAATTTCTGTGATTTCCTAGAATAGCACAAATACTTCCAAGTAATAACAACTCCGCTCATCCACATGAGTGCAAGCTCCCTGAGAGCAGAGACCTCTTTATCTGTTCTTCACTCTATTCCCAGGGTCTGCTTGGAACAAAACAGACTCTCTGAAAATACTGCTGAGGATTGAATGAACAAACACATTGACTTGCATTCATCACATGCAGGCATTGTATCAGAAGCTCCATATGCATTATTCCACCTTATCATCGCAGATGATAGCAGGAACGAATGAAGTCCTAAATAAGTGAGTAAAGGAGTGAGCAATAAATGAATGAGGAGGTAAGTGAAGTAAATTCCAAGGACAGCCTCTTTCTTGTCCATTACCCTCAACACCCAGATATTTCACTGCCTCGCATCCTCCAACCATGTCCTGTTCCAGGGCCCCACACTGCCATGTGCCTCCCAGCATATCGGTGGAGTCACTCTCCAGAGTCGAATATCCACCAGCATAAGCAAGAACAGTCGAGGAAGCTTTCTGTATCCCACTTGAAGAGCAGTGGGAGCCTACACTGCTTTAACAGACTTAGAAGTCAAGGCTGGGTGTGGAATGAGGAGAGCTGCCCGCTGAGTGAAGAGCTTTTCCGGTCCACCCAACATCGTCCTCTGGCTGCAAGCCTACAGCACGGCTTCAGAGCTCAGGGTAGAGAGGGATGGACGTATTCACTCACTCGCTCATTCCCCCACTAACAAGCCTCAAGCAGTGGAGCATCTACTGTGCCCAGAGCAGTTCTATGTTCTGCAGGGGACACGCATATAAATAAGAAACGGTCCTTGACCTTGAGGAATTTATGATCTAGGGGGAAAAACAACAGTGACGTTAGCTCAGATGTTGGCCATCTCTGGTTTATCCATTACCCAGTGCCATGTATACAGCCTCTGCTTTTGCCCTGAATGACTTATCCCCTGGATGTGGCACTTGTTTGAGGCCTCCCCTCCTGCCCTGCCCTCCAACCCATGCCCTCAGACACAGGCAATGGGGACCAACACAGACTGTTGAAGATTTCACAGGTAAGGTGGAGAATGGATTTAAATCGAGCACCTCAGGACAAGTGGGTCTTATAGGAGATTTTGAGTTCACCTAGTTTCTTCAAGGCCATGGTTCGACCAAGGATTTCTTCCCCAACCCTTCCCCATATAGCCCTTAAGGTAGAAACACGGACCTAAGAAGCTTAAGTTTCTCACTTCCCCCTAAAAGCCCCTTGACCTTCATCCTCCCACTAGATAGGGCTTCACTTCTATGGACATCATTAGGGATATTTATAAATATTGCATTTTTCCCCTTTTTCTTGGCAATTGGTAGTATATCTTCTAGTCTCCTTTGAAGTTCTGTGTTGCCAGCAGTTTGCTCTGACCAATAAATCATGAGCAAAATGCTGTATGCCATTTCTGGATGGAAGCTTTCCATCCAGAGGTGCACCACTGTCTTGAACCAGGATGACCCTAGAAGTAAATGCCAAGTTGGAGTTTCATTCAGCTTGGTTCACTGAGTGACTTTAATAGAGTCTTCCCTTCTCCTCCTTTCTGTCCCCGTGACATTATATGTGGAAGGAGCAGGAAATAAACCTTTCCTGTGTTACGCCACTGTTGGGGTTGTTTGTTACTGTAGCATAGCATGGCTTAACCTGACTGATGCAGCCCCTTTGATGCAGGACAATTCAGCCCTGCCTCGACCTACAGGCAAACTCATACGCAACTAATTCTGGTGCTCACCATTAAAAACAGATCCTCTAGATAACAGAATCCACACTCTGCAAAAGGAAGTTGATGGCGTCTTTTGATAGCTAAAGCATTCTCCTTGAGGTCTCACTCCTCATTCTCAAGAGACATTCATCAACATATTTTTTTCCTAAACAAAATGGCAGAGGCTCCCATGGGGATTTCTGAAGAAGGAGCTTCTAACTGGCACAAAAGAAATATGGTCTGGAGGCAATGGCACCCCACTCCAGTATGCTTGCCTGGAAAATCCCATGGGCAGAGGAACCTGGTAGGCTGCAGTCCATGGGGTCGCTAAGAGTTGGACATGACTGAGCGACTTCACTTTCACTCCTCACTTTCATGCATTGGAGAAGGAAATGGCAACCCACTCCAGTGTTCTTGCCTGGAGAATCCCAGGGACGGGGGAGCCTGGTGGGCTACCGTCTATGGGGTCGCAGAGAGTCGGACACGACTGAAGCGACTTAGCAGTAGCAGTAGCAGCCAAAGTGCATGAGAAAATGGGTGTCAACACCACGGGGACACAAGAAATAGTGGGACTTATTTGGATATGAGATACCTTTAAGAGGGAGGTGATATCCCTGAAAAACTCATGAAAGATTTTCTGCATGAAAGGAAAGAAACAATTCCCTAAGAATTGAATCTGAATGTGACTCTGAACTCTGAAGCTGATGCCCGGACCCAGACAAACTTGCAGGAACAGAAGGAAGGAAGTGCTCCGGTGGCTTTCCAGTGGCACTCTGTGTCACAGGGCCAAACCCTTCTCACCACACAAATGTCAGAGCTTTGGCAGGCCTGCCCACTCCTGCCATCCTCCCGGTCACTCGCCAGACCAGGATGCATGAAGGAAAGCACTTTCTGATTTGGATTCTGTCTTACTTCTCTCTCCTCCTTACCTGCCAACCCCACTACATCTGAGACTAAGCAGACAGATCAGATGACTTACGTACAATATGACATGACTCCAGCCTGAAAGTTACAGGAAAAACCTGAATATAATTCTAAAACATTCAGGAAGCCTGTGTTTCATGTGAAAGAAATCAACCTCACAGGACCTTTATGATACACCAAGGCAGGAACCCACGATCCACCCTGAAAAAATCTGGACTGCTCATCACCCAAATGTACTTCATTGTCCAAGGACAGTGCTCTCGGGCTGCCTGGGGCCTCCACTGCAGCCTCCTGCTCACCTCCCCCCACCCCTGCCACACTCCATCCTTAAGCAGGTCTCCACCTGATTTCTCATCCTCCATAAAATAGATCTGATGGGAGAGGAGCCAGTTTAACTCACCACCTCTTACAGATACATCAAAATCACAACTCTTTGCAAAACAACCATCGAGGAAAAAGCCTGGAACCTACCAGAAATGATCTTCTACAACTAGAGGCATAAAGAAAGGACCGCAAGGAGATGGGGAAGATGGGTGGACTCGTAATACAATCAAATCTCATATCCCCAGGTGGGTGACCCACAGATTGGAGAATAATTCTAGTGCAGATGTTCTACAGAAGTGGAATTCTGAGCCCCACACTGGGCTCCCCAGCCTGGGGAATCCCTCACCTGGAAGATGAGCCCCCAGAGCATTTGGCTTTGGAGGTAGCAGGGCTTAATTGCAAGCAGCCCCACGGGACTGGTGTAAATAAAGACTTCACTCTTAAAGACCTCACAAAAATTTCATGTGCACCAGGCCACAGGGAAAAAGCAGTCATTGGACAGGAGGCTGGGCCAGACCTACCTGCTGGTCTCAGAGACTTGTGGGGTTGGCTGGGGCTGTGTGTGTGTGAAGCTTACCCTGGGGACACAGACAGTGGTGACAGTCATGTTTGGGAGTCCCTCTGCCTCAGTAGCTGGCACTAGTGGTGCCCTTTGCTTATTAACACCAAGGGCCAGCCCGGCCTAACAATCTGTAGGTGCCAGTGCTGGGACATCTCAGGCCAAACAACTAACTGGGTGAGAACACAGCCTCACCCATCAGTAGACAGGCTGCCTAAAGACTACACTGCTCATGCCAGCCTCTGGACATGCCCCTTAGCTGCGGCCCAGCCCACCAGAGCGCCAGGACCCAGCTCCACCCAGCAGGGGATAGGAATGGATCCCTCCCACCAGGAAGCCTGCACAAGCCTCTAGACCAGCCTCACCCACCAAGGGGCAAGCTCTAGATGGAAGAAAACTACACCCCACAACACAGGCCAGACCCTAACCCTGGGGCCAGCTGGGGCCTGGTCCTACCCACTAGCAGGCCAGTGCAAGTTGCTGGACATCCTGGCCTCATTCCCAACTGGACACCCCAGCCCCACACCTGGCAGTGATCTGACACAAACTCTGGGATCCCTGGGCCCTGCAGCCAGACTCCAGGAGCTCGCTCTGCCTTGCCAGTCGTCTGGTACTAATCCGAGAATCTGACTTCACATATGAGTGGATGGGCAATAGCCCCAGAGCCTTTAGGACCTTGACTTTGCCCACCAGTCAGTCAGCACTAGCCCCAGAGCCCCCTGGCATTCCATGACCAGCCACCTCGTGACCAGGCCTGGAACCGCAGCCAGCAGCATCCATATACGGCAGCACCTGGCAACCACCCAGACCAGGAGCCAACCAAGTCTACCAGACCCCGCACAGTCAGCCTGCCACAACAGAAGAACCCACACAGCCCTCTTAGGGGAACCCCTAGAGCATGCAGCTTGCGTGACCAAAGGGGAGTGCACAGCTAGGGTGCACAGGACACCTCCTACGGAGGCCACTTCTCCAAGGCCGAGAAACCAAACCTACCCCCTACATAAAAATACATACAACTCAAATAAAGGTGGCAGGAGAGTATGTTCCAGACGAAGGGATAAGATAAAGCATCAGAAAAGAACTAAGTGAAGTGGAGGTAGGCAGTCTACCCGAGAAAGAGTTCAGAGTAATGATTGTAAAGACTGTCAAAAAGCTCAAGAGGGGGATGGATGCACAGAGCAAGAAGCTAAGTTTTCAACAGAGTTAGAAAACATAAAAAACAACCAAACAGGATAAACGCAATAGCTAAAATCAAAACTAGAAGAAATCAGTAGTAGACTAAATGATGCGGAAGAATGGATCAGCGAGCTGGAAGACAGAGTGGCAGAAATCACGGCTGCTGAACAGGAAAAAAAAAAAAAAAAAAGACAGGAAATTAGAACAATTTAAGAGACCTCTGGGATAACATTAAGTGCACTGATTCTCCTTTATAGGGTTCCCAGAAGGAGGAGAGAGAAAGACTCTGAGAAAATATTTGAAGAGAAAAACCGATCTGATGGTATCCATTCTCTCAGGTGTTTTTCTAAAGAAATTTCAAATTTATGCTGTTAATGACTGACTACTTTGCTGTCTCCAGGAAGGCATTAGGCACATTACTCACAGTGGAAATTTTTGCTATTTGATGGATCACAATGGAAAGGAGACCATTCTGACATCATGATGCAGAAAAATCCTCTTCTTGGGTACCTTAGCCTAAACGTCATTCTATCATATATGCCAAATAAGCCTCTTGCACACAACTCCAAGAATACCACATGAGTATCCATTTCTAAATAAGTGACCTTGCCCTTGTCAGAGGAGAAAGGATCAAATTAGATAATTCTGCTACACAGTAAAATTCTCCTGAATAGGAAACTGCTTCTCCCACAGATAGAAAAGCTGGAAGAAGCCCAAATTCTGAGGATACTGTCAGTGAAAACACACACAGATCATAGCTAGTTATTCATCAATTAATTCTCAGCTAGCTTTGTCCCATGGAGAAGGAAATGGCAACCCACTCCAGTACTCTTGTCTGGAAAATTCCATGGACAGAGGAGCCTGGTGGGCTACAGTTCATGGAGTCTCAAAGAGTTGGACATGACTGTGTGACTAAGCACCATTTTAAGTCATCCAGCGGACAGAATAAGAAGATATTTACAAGTTGTATGCATTTCAATTAATACTTTTAGACATCATGAGTGTGTAATAAATACTTTCAAAGAACACATCCACACCAGATCAGGAAGTGTTGTTTTCTGCCCTTGTCCATATGCTGGTATTTTTAATTCCTTTCTGGAAGGAAGACAACAGTCCTAAGTTTTTTTCTTCTGTGGCTCAGAATAACCATGTTTTTTCTGCTTCAGTAAATCATTACTGCAGCTTGAAAGGGTTCCTAGAAAGTTCTGGTTCCATTCAGTCTTTAGGAGGAGGAGAAGCAATCTACAAATACTGAGAACTGGAGGCTTCAGGTATAAGGGTAGTTGGCCTCCAGACAATGTAAAGTCCATTAATCAGGATAGGTGAGGCTACACTGCACTAACAGAGAAACTCTAAACTTCGCCAAATTTACCTTTTCATCATTTATTTCTCACTCATGCAAAGTCACTTTGAGTCTGGTGGTTCTCCAAGGTAGCTTCTTTAAAAGAGATGACTCAGGAATCCAGGCTGGTTTTATCATGTGATTCTACCGTCTCAACACACAACTTCTGCCATCAGCCTGAGAGGGCAAGAGAGAGCATAAGGAGGCAGGAGGGGCTTTCCATTGACTCAGCTGCACCATTTCTGCTCACAGACCACCCAGCTGCAAGGGGCTTGGAGGAGTGGGAAATTCATGGCTATTTGGTGGCCATTAAATGTCTCTCTAAAATGGTTATCACTGTGCAGTCTTGGGACATTTTATACCTACTTAGCAATTCTTGAATTCTGGTCCTTAGAGTCTGTGCTCCAAGCTCATTATGAAATCACCACCAGAGGTGACAAGGGGATAAAGAATGTTGTGCACCTCATCAGCAATGTGGCACAGCTGTGTTTATTTGAATCCAAGGATCCTCCTCTTTGTTCTCTGGGTGTCCCAGAAGTGCCCCTTGGAACCACCACTTGTGCTTTGCAAAGAGAAGATGGACCAGAGGAATCACCTTGAGCTTTTGATGAGAGCCCTGCTTAAGATGGACCAGAGGCACAGCCTTGAGCTTTTGATGAGAGCCCTGCTTCTCAAAAGGAAAATAAATTTGTCAGGCTGGGGGTGGGAGTGAGGACTGGCTCCACTGTACCCACACTGGGAGGATTTTATTGCAAATTTTCCTCTGCCTGGGAACCACTAGATAAATGAGATCACTGTTTCCAAACCCTGGAAGGAGGACTGAGATGTTAAAAATATATAAAGCCTCTAGAAATTCTAATTTAGTCAATGTAAAGCAGTTCCCAGGAATCTGCATGGTAATAAACACCCTAGACAGTCGCAATAAACAATCATATTTGACAGCCACTGCCCTGGAGGAAAATACAAGTTCACCACCAGTAGGATTGATTTATTCAGTCTTAAAATGATAGCCAGGACCAAGGAAGTGGCTGAACCAAACCAAGATCAGCAGAGCACTGGGCTCCCATCAACCTCTGACAGAAGGCAAAGGTCTGAGGCTGGTGTTCATATTGAGAACAGACTGGTGCGCCACAGAAATAACTGGTCCTCTCATATGGAAACCAAAGCTCCTAGGAGTCTGATTATCCCTTTAGAGGCAAATGGGAATCCCTGGCAGGACTGGAAGAATGGTTCTGAGGTGGGAAGAGGTTCGAATGAACAAAGTCTTTGTCAAGGGTAAGCCCTGGCCTTTCCTTTTCATACCGACTTGTAACCTACTTGGACGCGGGCCCAAAGAAGAGCACTTTGCTCTGGACGTGTTTGCTGCTGCTTTTGGCTGTGCTATGACCTCTTTGCAGCACACGGGCTCTTCACTGATGTGCTCAGGCTTTCTCCAGTTGGAGTGTGCAAGCTTCTCCTTGCAGTGGCTTCTCTCCTTGTGTAGCATGGGCTCTAGGGCATGTGGGTTTCAGCAGCTGCAGCTCATGGGCTCCAGACCACAGTCTCAGTAGCTGTGGTGTCAGTTTCAGTTGCCCCACCTCCTGAGGGATCATAGTTGCCAGGCATAGAACCTATGTCCCCTGCATTGACAGGCATATTCTTAACCCCTGGACCACCAGGGAAGTCCCTGGGTTGGCTTTTTATACTCTACCTAAATGTGCTCAGGCCCATCACTTTTCAGCAATATAATTTTACAGCAAGAGATTTACCATGTACCTGCTAAGCTGTGAGAGGGGTGATATGAATGTGTAGATAGCTTTGGAAAGCTAACAGTGATAGCTCAGAGATCACAAAAAAGTTGTGTAATATAAATGTGTTTATATATGTATATATTTTTTCTATTTCTCTCTCTTGCCTTGCATACGACTGCAAAACTTAGAGGTCAGGTGTCATATCAGGCCTGTAGGATTTCTCTCATAATGGAGAGTGAGGGGCCTGGGGCCTGGGGATTCAAGGGTAGGTGTGTTCTAGAGCTGAGACTGGGCGCAAAGCAACAGAACCATCTACTGGCCTATAGCTGTCATGGGTAAGGCCTGGAGGCAATTTCTTTTGTATTTTTTTACCTTTTGATTTTATATTAAGAGTATAGCTGATTAACAATATTGTGATAGTTTCAGGTGGACCGCAAAGGAACTTAGTCATACATCCACCTGAATCCATTCCTGGAGGCAATTTCTGGACAGAATATTTTGTGAGCTTCTTGGTCCTGAAACACATATTCAGATGCCTGCCAAGATCCAGTTGCAATAAGACAAGGAGATAAGAAGCAATATCTTCTCTGAGGATTCTGGGTCAGCATGGGCATTGAAGCAAAAGGAGTGTTCCCTCCTCCTAACACTCAAGACTCTCCATGGACCACTGCAGGCTTCTGGAGTGGATGTGACCAGAGGAAGTGGCGTGCACTGGATACTGCCCACGCTCCAGACTGATCCATGCTCCTGCACCAGCAGGATGGCAGCTTTAGAGTCAGGGAGATACGGCATCCTTCCCAGTTCTGGAATTCCCAGCTGAGAACACTGCAAAATCCTCCAGTTGCCTGATCTTTTAAATGGGACCCACTGGATCCTGCTGAAAACTGAATGATACAATACAATTAAATAACCCAGTACTGAGTCTGACACTTCGTAACCATCCAGATCTTAGCTTCCGAAGTTAGAATGCCATCCACCCCTCCCACCTCTCCAAGCCACCGGGAAGATGATAAAAGGGCAAAAGCCCTGAAATACTAAAATCCATGCGTGGCTATGTAGATGATTTTTGTCATGTTCTTGGCCTTCCTGAATGCACACAGCAAAATTTCAATCAATGCTCTATCCTGCCTGGAAATGGTTTCATTAGTAGCTGGAAAGCCAGGCCAAGATAGAAGCATTTTAAGATGCCCAAGTTGTCTGGGCTGGAACTGCAAATTTAGGGTCATCAAAGAAGGAACCAGGGAGAAGTGGACTTCTGAACAAATCACTATAGGTCTGAGGACTGTGTGTGTGTGTGTTTGTGTGTGTGTGTGTGTGTGTGTGTGTAGGGATGTATGTACGAGAGAGAGACAGGATGAGAGATATATTAACTCTGAACTGATCAGAAGCCTCCCTTTCATTATCATGCTGATTTAAACTGCCAAGACTTTAGCTGGGTCAGACCACTGAGGAGGAAAGACAATAGGAAAACAGAAGGTGACTCAGGATGCAAACGCCTCATTGTTGCAGCGCGGTGAATGGATTCACTCCTTTGCTAAATGTCAAGTTAATATTTCTCTTGGCACCGGCTGCGTCCCTCCCCTCCTTCCCCCTACAGTGAGCCTGGTCTCCCGGAAGCCTGCCCTTGGCAGCCGCCCAGCCTCAGCACTGGGATTGGAGGAGGGCGGGATGGCTGGCACGGTGAACACTGAGGCCCCCAGCTCAGCTGAGGAGGGGCAGCAGCCTGTGTGTGGATTAATATCCCCTGTTGGCCTCAAGCTCTGGCTCTGGGGAGCTCTGGGCTTCAGGATGCAGCTCTGGCAGCTGACCATACCAGGGAGTGGCAGCAACAGAAGTTTCCCCTGTCCTGCTCATAGGCAGGGAATAGCAGACAAGGAAAGAGAATGACCTTCAAGGCCAGTTACTAGTTGGAACTTTGTGCTTCCTGCACTACCCCAACAGTCTCCAGGCTACCCTCCACAGGATCAGCAGTGTCTCCCCAAACAGACGACCCACCCAGGTCACCCCCTAGCTCGGAATCCTTCCCTGGTTCCCTCTGGTTTTCAATATAAAGCCCCAACCCTCATCAGACCACCGAGGACTGAGGTTGACTCCATTCCTTAGAATTCACGTGGTCCCTTGACTCTGCTCCTTGCCCAGACCTTATCATCAGGATGACGACTGTCTATTTCAGGGTCTTCTCCCCCATTCCTTAGTGCAGGGTCTAGAGCTCTCACTTCTGTAAGCCCAGTGCCACCTTCCACTTGATGGGGCCTGGTCACAGAACATGCTCAGCAGCACCTAGAAGGTCATTCATTCATTCACTCTTGCAGACCATGCCACACATCATCTCCCCAGTCTACCTTCCACCTTCACTTCGAAAACTATTCAGGCGCTCCTCACTTTATAGAGGGTCCTGTCTATCTTCTTCATTTTCACCATCTTAATCAATCTTTGTGGCTTAGCTCAAGGTCCCCTGCAAAGCTCACCTCTGTGAAGCCTCTTCATTGTTCTGTTTTTTCTAAGCGTCTATTGTACCTGATTAACTGCATCCCCATATGGAGCTTCATGATGGAAGCTTTTGTAATAGTTACTTAACTCCTCTGAACCTAATCTGTAAACATGGTTAATAATAGGTTTGCTATAAGTTTTAAATTAAGACACAGTTAAATAAAGCACGTAGCACAGTGCCTGGCATATAATAAGTGTTCAAAACAGGCTACTTCAATGATGATATCTTTTTAAATCTCAAACTCTAGATCGTCAATCCTCGCTTTGAGGAGAAGGACCACGGCTTTCTTTGCCTTGACAAACTTCCAAACATACAGCCCAATGCTCTACTGTTGGTGGAAGCTTTATTGATAATATTAATGTTATTATATGTTACTGATTATTAACTGTGTTTGCACGTTTGATAGCACAGAATCATGGAGAGAGCATTGGATTAGTAGTTGAACACTGACTTTTGATTTTGTTTGTTTGTTTTGGCTACATTGTGAGGCTTGTGGGATCTTTGTTCACCTAGCTTGGGCCCCCAGAAGTGAGAGTGCTGAGTCCTAACCACTGGACGGCCAGGAAATTCCTCCACTCACTCACCTTGAATGGTTTCAGTCCTGTTTTCCCACTCTGGGACTCAGGTTCCCCTGCTGTGTAGGAAAACATTTTTCTGGAAGTATCTGAAGTTCCATCTCATAATGATATTACAATTCAGTGGTTATTAATGAGACTAGTTGACATCACACTGAGCTGATCCTCCATCCATATGTGTCATCCCTACTCATTATGCCTTCACACAAATGCAAATACACCAGTGTGGAAACATAGAAATGAGGATTTATGTCAGCCAACCAAAAGAACACCAGTCCTCACCGCAACAGGCAAATGTTTTCTGTTTTAAAGGTTATTCCAGGCAGCATCAGGTTGACATTCCCTCTCACAGCAGTGGGTTAGCAACAGATGTTACAGCAAAATGATCCTGACTAGAGGTGCTTATTAACCCTTCTGCATGGCACACCCATCTTTGCTTCTGGGCCCACGCCTTATGACTCTTAAGGCAACTTAACCTGCCATCCCTGGCTTCTAGAATATCACTACCTTCCTGCTCAGGTCATTAACAGAACAAAAGACTGAGCATCAGGTCTTATCAAATATAATCACATCTCCTATATTTCTGCCCAGAAAAAGGTTATCCTGCCCTTCTATCCTGAGGATCTCATGAGAATAAATACAGGATGACCCTAAGATTCAGAATATGAGCTCTGTTCCACTGTTTATGACCTAACTGAATTATCCTGAGCAATTTACTTAGTCTCTCTAATCTCACCTTCTTCATCTATAAGACTGAAATAGATATCCATGTTGCCTAGGACTGTTGTGCTTGTGGGGGTTATATAAAATATGCAAAATATTCAAGGCACAGTCTGGTTTTTAACAAGCCCTCAATAAATGTGCATTGTCCTCATTCGTGATATTGAAGAATGGGCAAATGCTTATTTCTTTCTTTCATTTTTAGAACCAGCCACATTGAAGGATCAAAATCTCAGGCAGGCAGGCCTCAGTGTAAAGCAAAGGGTCAAGTCCGTCAAGTCCCAAGAAGACCAGAGAAACCAGAAAGGGGCTCATTACCCACTCTGCAGATTACCCTTGGAAAATATTCTAAGCATTCTACACTCTGATGTCAGCATGTGGGTACTCAGACAACGCTACTGGGACTTCCTACAAGGCTTTGAAAAATGTCCCATGGAAGAGAAACAGCCAAGGACATGAGTATAGCGTAGCTAAAATGCTTGCCTGTGCCAACACCCGGGCCCTGTCCGTGGTCCTGAAAGAGACGAGTGGCAGGTAGAAAAGCGTGACTTCTAAGAGACTGACAAGGAAAAAGAGAGACTCTTTGGAATTTTGTTCAGATACATGCAATTATTGAGAATAAATGTTTTTCGGCTCATTAATTGGGCTTCCCCACCTATTGTGCTCCTGATTCTAAACTTATCGTCAAAAAGAACCTCATAATGCACACCAGAGCTAACATAAATTACTTGGGGAATCACTGGCTCCTCTCTGTTGGCCTGGATAATAAGAAAGTGAACAACATGAATCTCCTATCCTGAAATGAGTTAATTTTTCTCTTCTCTAATTTACCTACTGCAAAGAAATGGCAGAGAATATTCATTAAGAGTGAGCCTCTGGAATCAAACTGCCTGGATTCCAATCCAACTCCTCACCTATCAGGAGGTAATTTATTTCACCTCTTCAAATCTCAGTTCATTCATCTATAAAAGTAACCATAAAAATAGCACTGAGCTCATAAGTTTACTTAAAAATTAAATAAGTAAGGCATATAAATAGCATAGAAAGTACACTGTAAGAACTCATTAAGTATAAAAGTATTATTATTATTAATATCATGTTTTTCATCGTTATTATTATTCCAAGTCAGACTCAACAAAGATGAAAGCTTCTTTATCCCTCCTGCATCCTGGTTTGCATAATGCCCTTCACTCTGCCTGCTTCTATCTCCCTCCTGAGCAAACTGTGGAGACAGATCAAGTAAGAGATGGGAAAGTTTGTTTACTCACCTACCCACTGAGTTCAACATAAGAAAAGCTCATAAATTTCTTAAAATGAAAGACAGACCCATAAGGGCTACAATTCCCCTAAAATCCATGGAGAGCTTAAGGGCCCTCAGTCCATAAGACAATAGAGCCACTCTTAACCCCATGCTTGAGACCACCCTCCACTTGCTTTTCCATCACTCTGTCAGCTTCCAGAGCAGCTCAGCAGGCTCACAAGGCTTATACAAGCTGTGCAGATCTCAGAAGCCCGGGCTCCAATAACTTGGCTCCTGTGAAGAATGCTCAGTCTTCCCAGCCCCTGACCGAGAAAGTTCAGCAGTCAGGATGGAAGACAAGCAATGTTAGTGACCCTATTTGATTCTGAACTCACAATGCTTTCCTAAACACGGCCATGCACCTTACTTTCTTCAATCTTCTTAACATCCCTCCAAAGCAGACAATTAGTGCCATCTCCATTATACAGAAGAGGCTTCCCAGGTGGTGCTAGTGGGAAAGAACCTGCCTGCCAATGCAGGAGACATGAAAGACACAGGTTTGATCCCTGGGTTGGGAAGATTCCCTGGAGAAGGGCATGGCAATCCACTCCAGTATTCTTGCCTAGAAAATCCCCATGGACAAAGGAGCTTGGCAGGCCAGTCCATAGAGTTGCAAAGAGTCGGACTGACTGAAATAAGTTAGCATGCAACACATTATACAGAAAAGATCACTGAGGTCCACAGATTGATGTGCTTTTCTACAAGTCACACAGCTACCAGTGAATGGCAAATTCAAAACAGCCCAGGCTGACTGTTCAGGGAACAAGATTTAGTGAGAAAAGCATGGGAAAGCAGCCAGGGAGAAGTCTGAATCCCAGTTCTGCCTCTTATTACTGAATGATGTAGAAAAGGTGAGAACTTATGAGGACTCGGTTTTTCTCATCTGTAAAATGGAAATACTACCTTCTTTTCAGAAGGCTGATGGGTAAACAAACATGTGGCATGGAGATGGAGGTAAGTAAGAAGACATCAGTGTCACTATTGTCACTAGCAGGCTAGCTCAATCCTCTTTCCAATGTCCAAAGCCACGTGGAATCTAGACTAAAGGATACTGTAACAATGCTGGCTTCAGACAAATGCCAGTGTCCTTTTGTCCCCTCCCTCTCCATCCTCTCTGATACACCTCTGACATGCCTGCTGAAACAGCAAAGAGCTCAGTTATCACATGGGACTTATCTGGAAAACTTTTACAACCCATACTGACCTGGCTTACCCCACTCCTTACACTGACTGGCAGCAGATTTGAGCATGAGGAATATAATAACTAACAATTTAGATAACCCTGAACATCCTTATGTTTGGTTTATACAATGTGCTTTATGTTATATGGCACCATGACAACAGTCGGTCAATGAAACACACCCACTTCCATAAACAACTCTTTCCACCTTGGCTGGAACCAATAAGGGTGAAATGATACTGCTGGAAGAAGCACAAGCTGGAATCAAGATTGAAGGGAGAAATATCAATAACCTCAGATATGCAGATGACACCACCCTTATGGCAGAAAGTGAAGAGGAACTAAAAAGCCTCTTGATGAAAGTGAAAGAGGAGAGTGAAAAAGTTGGCTTAAAGCTCAACATTCAGAAAACTAAGATCATGGCATCTGTTCCCATCACTTCATGGGAAATAGATGGGGAAACAGTGGAACAGTATCAGACTTTATTTTTGGGGACTCCAAAATCACTGCAGATGGTGACTGCAGCCATGAAATTAAAAGATGCTTACTCCTTGGAAGGAAAGTTATGGCCAACCTAGATAGCATATTGAAAAGCAGAGACATTACTTTGCCAACAAAGGTCCGTCTAGTCAAGGCTATGGTTTTTCCTGTGGTCATGTATGGATGTGAGAGTTGGACGGTGAAGAAAGCTGATCGCCAAAGAATTGATGCTTTGAACTATGGTGTTGGAGAAGACTCTTGGGAGTCCCTTGGACTGCAAGGAGATCCAACCAGTCCATTCTGGAGGAGACCAGTCCTGGGTATTCACTGGAAGGACTGATGCTAAAGCTGAAACTCTAGTACTTTGGCCACCTCATGCGAAGTGTTGACTCATTGGAAAAGACTCTCATGCTGAGAGGGATTGGGGGCGGGAGGAGAAGGGGACGACAGAGGATGAGATGGCTGGATGGCATCACTGACTCGATGGACAGGAGTTTGAGTGAGCTCTGGGAGTTGGTGATGGACAGCGAGGCCTGGCATGCTGTGATTCATGGGGTCGCAAAGAGTCGGACACGACTGAGCGACTGAATGAACTGAACTGAAGACAAAGGCGGTGAAAGGCATTTGATAATATTTAAACACTGAAATCCTCATTTTTAGTTAGTAAATATGGCAACGATCAAGAAGATAGATAATCTGTCTTCTTCCTCTACATTGCTCTACGGAAGGCTACAAAGCCTTCAAGAAATAAATTCTGGATTATCTGAAAATTTTTGGCTTTCTTGGCTATTTTGGCTTTGCCAGGCTGCCATTTCCTCTCATTCAGTGGATAATCAAAAAAGTCTGTAATTAATTAAATGATATCATGAACACAGATGGGATTTACTCAAGGCTACAAATATTCACAGCACCAGGTGTATTTTTCCAGGCTCCAGAAATACAGAGGACAGAACACAGCAGGTGATTGGCAGGTGCATCAGAGAGGACTGAGGGGGAGGGGCAGTAGGGCATGGCATTTGCTGGAAGCCAGTGTATATCACTGCCACCTTTCACTAAACTCTGGACACTTAGCTCAAAGTTGAAACCCAAAGAGGGCACAGGAGTCGCCCAGGGGAGGAGAAGGGGGAAATGAGAAGTTGCCCTGAATCAAAGAAACATGTGAGCAAAACCCTATTTATCAGAGAACTTGGCTTCAGTGCAGCCACTGCAAAGATGTGAGGTGGTAAGCAAAAAGTGATAGTCCGTAAACCCAGTCACCTACCCAATACAGTTCTTTGCTTGCTCAAGAGCTGCAATGGCCCCCAGCTGCTGCCACCTGCTGCCAGAAGGGCTGGTTCCAGGTGAGCTGTTCTGCCCTGGGTCCTGGGTGATTTGCTGTGTCTCCTTCAGGCTCAGCCCTGAAACCCCACCTGCTGCTGTAACCCTAGCTGCCCCTCCACCTGCCTCCCAGGGTGGCAGAATGAACAGCTCCACCATCTGCTTCCCTCCCCAGAGCACCAGATATTGAACACTGGGGATTTGTGGGGTCATCAGGCAGAGCTAGGAGAGTTTGGGAGTGACAGAATTATAAACACATCTGTGAGGTGGCAGCAAGGAAGTCAGAAAAGACAGGTTAGATACTGAGAGGAGAGACGTGGAAACCACAGAAGCATGTGGCTCTCAGAAGAGTCATTTAGTCAGCTTCATCTTAGCTTCCAAATTTCAGACACACTCAGAGAGATACTGGATTCATTCTGTGATGAGTCTCTGTGTTAACCTTGCTAAAGATAACTTTTCTAGTTTTGAAGGTGAAGTTAATGAAAGAGCGATTCTTCACTCTTTTGACCAAAGGGGCTCTTACATAAAGAATGCAGACTCATCAGCTATGAGTCAAATAAACATGTTATTTTCATGCTGTCTCCTGTCTGGAGTTCCAGGATGGCTTCACATGGTCAGGGTGGGTCTCAACTCTGCCAGCCCATCTCACAAAGGGAAATAGTAAAGGCACAGGTGATATATAAAGTAGGATGTGAATCTTAATACCTTAGATTGTCTGAACAGAGGATCTGTTGGTGACTCTCTTAATGGACTAAATGGATGAGATACAACTTCTACCAAGAATAGCCTGGGACCTTTCAAACCACATCACTCCAAACCAGTCCTGTGCTTGTAGTTCAAAAATAAACTCTGTGCCTAAATTCCAACTACCACAGTGCAGCGAAATTGCACCACTTTTAGCCCTCAACTCATTTTGGGTTCAAAATGATAACAAGCGCCTCGCCACATTTGCTTGCAGACGCAGGCCTCTTGAGAGGAGTCTCCCCGGGCAACAGCGCCAGTACGTCCTGCATTAGGGGATATTTCCGAGAAGCACTTGTGTTACCTGAGAATATGATAGAGTCACTCTGCAGCTGCTGAAGTGTTGCCTAATTGAGGATCTGCTTTAATGAGGATGAGAGTGTGATGTATAACTGGCACATTTCTCATGCTTCTGAGACTAAGCTGTGAGCTCCTTGGGCAGGAGAACCCTTAGCTCACCACTGCCAGAACCATACAAAAGGGTTTCAACACATGTCTCTGCTGAATGAATAAGTGAATCAAAGACACACGATGTTAGGTGAATTATTGAAACAAGACGATAAAGTGAGTCCCAAGAGACTTGCTCACCTTTAGAACATTGATCAGTGGCTATTTACTCAACTGAGCCCCATGGAAGATTCCCAAGTCATCCACATGACCCCACTGCATGTTCTCTCCTTTGCCTGATTTTGTTTTTCCCCAGGCTGCTTATTATGCTATCTGACCTATATACATTTTATCTTGGAAATGCGTTTATTTTCACACATGGTATGAGGTCCTAAGAGCAGGGACTTTTATCTCATTCATCCACCACTGCAGCCCTGTTACCTAGTACTGGCCCATAGCAACAGTTCACTGTTAATCACAAGACTTTTAAAAAATGGTTCTATCTTGAAACAGAAATGACTGAAGATATTTCTGCTCCATGAACCAAGGTCTTTATATGCGTAAATTAATCAAGCAATTAAGATGTACTTAAGGATCATTATTCTAAGAATGTAACTGTGTCATCTTGCAGGGTTTTTCAAACCTTTGCATTACAATCCCAACATAACATTTGAGTTTTATTATATCAACATCATCTCCATCACCATCATCAAGGACAACTACAGAGAACATCTACTACTCCCTGCTGAGTACAATATGTTTTGATAATAGGTGTCTGGCAGACAGAAAATGAACAGGATATTGAAGTCCCTGTCTTCAAAATGTCTATCTGTAGGAAACATTAAGAGACAATTACATATATATGTGAAACATTACTGCCAAAGGAGAGGTTAAACCAGCGCTGTCTGATAAAAACAGAATAATGTGAACTACATCGGTTAAATTCTTCTAGTAACCACATTAAAAAGTAAAAAGAAAAAAGTGAAACCAATTTTACTAATATTCTACACAACCCCAGTAGATATTAGCATTTTAACATGCTCCAAATACTTTAAAAATTTGTGTCAATGAGATGTATTATTTTCTCTTTTTTGTACTTAATCTTTGAATAGGTATATGGTACATGTGTAGCAGAAGGCAGTGGCACCCCACTCCAGTGCTCTTGCCTGGAAAATCCCATGGATGGAGGAGCCTGCTAGGCTGCAGTCCATGGGGTGGCGAAGAGTCACACATGACTAAGCGACTTCACTTTCACTTTTCACGTTCATGCGTTGGAGAAGGAAATGGTGACCCACTCCAGTGTTCTTGCCTGGAGAATCCCAGGGATGGGGGAGCCTGGTGGGCTGCCGTCTATGGGGTCACACAGAGTTGGAGACGACTAAAGCGACTTAGCAGCAGTAGCAGCAGCATGGCACATGTGTGCATGCTAAGTCGCTTCAGTCATGTCCGACTCTGTGTGTGTACAACACAGCACATCTCAATTCAGACTAGTCATATTTCAAGTGTCTAATATGCCAGCAAATTTGGAAAACTCAGCAATGGCCACAGGACTGGAAAAGGTCACTTTTCATTCCAATCCCAAAGAAAGGCAATGCCAAAGAATGCTCAAACTACCACACAATTGCACTCATCTCACATGCTAGTAAAGTAACGCTCAAAATTNTTCATTTGTTATTATTTTCTCCCATTCAGAAGGCTGTCTTTTCACCTTGCTTATAGTTTCCTTTGTTGTGCAGAAGCTTTTAATTTTAATTAGATCCCATTTGTTTATTTTTGCTTTTATTTCCAGTATTCTGGGAGGTGGATCATAGAGGATCCTGCTGTGATTTATGTCAGAGAGTGTTTTGCCTATGTTCTCCTCTAGGAGTTTTAAAGTTTCTTGTCTTACGTTTAGATCTTTAATCCATTTTGAGTTTATTTTTGTGTATGGTGTTAGAAAGTGATCTAGTTTCATTCCTTTACAAGTGGTTGACCATTTTTCCCAGCACCACTTGTTAAAGAGAAAAGAAGAAGTAAAACTCTCACTGTTTGCAGATGACATGACCCTTTACATAGAAAACCCTAAAGACTCCACCAGAAAATTACTAGAGCTATTCAATGAATGTAGTAAAGTTGCAGGATATAAAATCAACACAGAGAAATCTCTTGCATTCCTATACACCAATAATGAGAAAGTAGAAAAAGGAATTAAGGAATCAATTCCATTCACCATTGCAATGAAAAGAATAAAATACTTAGGAATATACCTACCTAAAGAAACTAAAACCTATATATAGAAAATTATAAAACACTGATGAAAGAAATCAAAGAGGGTACTAATATATGGAGAAATATACCATGTTCATGGATCGGAAGAATCAATATAGTGAAAATGAGTATACTACCCAAAGCAATCTACAGATTCAATGCAATTCCTATCAAGCTACCAGTGGTATTTTTCACAGAGCTAGAACAAATAATTTCACAATTTGTATGAAAATACAAAAAAACCTCGAATAGCCAAAGCCATCTTGAGAAAGAAGAATGGAACTGGAGGAATCAACCTGCCTGACTTCAGGCTTTACTACAAAGCCATAGTCATCAAGACAGTATGGTACTGGCACAAAGACAGAAATATAGATCAATGAAACAAAATAGAAATCCCAGAGATAAATCCACACACCTATGGACACCTTACCTTCGACAAAGGAGGCAAGAATATACAGTGGATTACAGACTTTATTTTGGGGGGCTCCAAAATCACTGCAGATGGTGATTGCAGCCATGAAATTAAAAGATGCTTACTCTTTGGAAGAAAAGTTATGACCAACCTAGACAGGATATTGAAAAGCAGAGACATTACTTTGCCGACTAAGGTCTGTCTAGTCAAGGCTATGGTTCTTCCTGTGGTCATGTATGGATGTGAGAGTTGGACTGTGAAGAAGGCTGAGGGCCGAAGAATTGATGCTTTGAACTGTGGTGTTGGAGAAGACTCTTGAGAATCCCTTGGACTGCAAGGAGATCCATCCAGTCCATTCTGAAAGAGGTCAGCCCTGGGATTTCTTTAGAAGGAATGATGCTGAAGCTGAAACTCCAGTACTTTGGCTACCTCATGCAAAGAGTTGACTCATTGGAAAAGACTCTGATGCTGGGAGGGATTGGGGGCAGGAGGAGAAGGGGACAACCGAGGATGAGATGGCTGGATGGCATCACTGACTCGATGGATGTGAGTTTGAGTGAACTCCGGGAGTTGGTGATGGACAGGGAGGCCTGGCATGCTTTGATTAATGGGGTCGCAAAGAGTCAGACACAACTGAGCAACTGAACTGAATAGCCACGTGCGGACTGTGGCCACCAGGAGGAACACCACTCTCTTCCCTCCTTTCTTTCTCCTCCTTCCTTCCCTCCCATGCCCCTCTGCCCACCCCCTTGGAAGCAAGGATGATGGTGGAAGGAAAGTGTAGGCATCCCAAGAAGAAAAGGAACAGAATACCTAGTCCTACTCACGGACCCTGACTCCACCCCATCTCTTGCCTTTATTCTCTTAGGTACAGTTAGGAAAACTAAAACCCCATCCCAGCACTAATGAGAGATCTGGGTCTTTGCCTACAAGCACTAAAGCAAGGTTCCTCTGATCTCTAAAGAAAAGTATATTCAGGCTTCAGGCAACCCTAGGGAACTGGAACTATTCTCAGCTCTTGCATGTATCAGACTTAACTGCAAGGAGTTTTTAAAGTGACAGAGCCACAACCATACATCCCCACATTCTGATTTAATTGGTCTAGACTGAAGCCTGGGGATTTTGGCACATGTTAGAGGCTCCTAGGTGATTATAATGGTATTTAGGGCTGAGACCTGCTGGGTTGGAAAGCAGAAGGTACAGAGAAGAAAAGAGGAAAGAACAGCCTGTTTGCTACAGATGCTCTTCGGTACAGTGCTCAGCACTGCACTTTAAGTGCATTTGTTTCATTTGAGCCATATGAGATACATATCCCCTAGGAGATATGTATCACTAACCCCATTTTACAGATGAGAAAACTGAGCTCTGGGATACGAAGTGACTTTTCCAGCATTGCACAGTCAGCCACTGGCAAAGAGAAATTCAAACCAGGTCTGACCCCAAAACTCATGCTTATCCTTTATCTGCCCTTGTCTATCCTTCTTTATCAATCCCACCTCCTCCAGTCCCCCACCCCAATCTTGGTACAAGGTAATAAACTGGGATGGGAATGAGAGGAAGAATGTAACATTGCAGGAAGGGGTTGGGGGCGGAGCAGGTGGAAGATAGAAAAGAAAAACAGTAGGAGATGCATCTGTAAAGGAAGGCGTCTTTCCTAGAGGGCCAGTGTTTCCTGGGAGACTTTTGCAACTGCAAAGAAACTGAGAACCGAAAGAGCCTGTGTGGTGAGGGCGGCAGTACTTATCGCTAAACTTATTTGGTATTATGACAATGAGGAAGATGCCCCAGAAAAAGGAATCATTATCTGACTGCCACAGAGGAGCCTGCCTTCATTCACCAATGCATAGCCTGGAAAGATGGCCAACAACTAGAGGAGAAAGGATAAAGGGGTTGCAAATAAAGACGTGCTCTCTTAGAGTTCTTACTCTCAAATCACCAAGCAGTGAAAAATTAACTCAGAGCCATTAAAAAAAAAAAAAACAGAAGAAAGGGGGAGGGGAGGGAGAGAGAGAGGAAGGGAGGGAGGGAGGAGGCAGGAGGGAAGGAAGAATAATCTGGTGATACTAGAAATCAGTCTTGCCTGACAGAATTTAAATTGAATGTCTGTGAGCATGGCCCATAATTTTTTAGCAAAAGTAGAAGCTATTAAAGAGTCGGTGCACAAGATTAAAATTTAGAATGCTGTTTTAATAATAGTGAATTCTACTCAGTTTCAAATGGCTGTCATTTTTAAGCTCCACCAATTTGAGAATATTTGATGGATAGCGTTGGGAGCTGATGGGAAGTCTGAACTTGCAAGGTCCAGCTCAGCTAACACAGCCAGAGAGATGAGCTTCTATCCTTAAGGAAATAAGCTGACGTTGTTAATGCGCCAACTCTGAGACTCTTACCTATCTGTTCAATAGGACAACTAATACCTGCCTTACCGAAAGGAACAGACAGAATAAAGGATGAAAGAACCACTGTCAAAAGCAAAGTACTGTGAAGGAATGCACCATAGACCCGTCATGTGTGTGTGGCCTGTGCTTGCCACTGGTTCACGGGCCATTTTTTCTGGAAGGTTCCTCAACCCCATTTCTAATTCCTAATTTAGAGAGTTAATCAACAAGCAATTGGACTAGTGCTAGGATAGAGGGATGCCCAGGGTGTTCTGGAAGCCAGAGGGAACTTAACTCATCTGTCAGCTTCAGAAGACCCACCACCCTGAGTGACTGGGATTTTGCTCTAACAGCACTGTGCCTGGTACACAGTGTATGGGTCCTCAGTAAGTATCTGTAGGTCTCTTATCAACATAGTCCTTATTCCTGGGAGTTTTAACTTTACTTGGGCCAACAAATATTTTGTTGTTGTTCAGTTTAAGTCATGTCTGACTTTGTGACATCATGGACTGAAGCATGCCAGGCTCCCCTGTCCTTTGCTATCTCCTGGAGTTTCCTCAAACTCATGTCCATTGAGTCAGTGATGCCATCCAGCCATTTCATCCTCTGCCACCCCCTTCTCCTCCTGCCCTCAATCTTTCCCAGCATCAGGGTCTTTTCCAATGAGCTGGCTCTTCGCATCAAGTGGCCAAAGTCCAGATTCTAGTCCTTCCAATGAATATTCAGGGTTGATTTCCTTTAGAACTGACTGGTTTGATCTCTTTACTGTCCAAGGGACTCTCAAGGGTCTTCTCAAATATTTATTGAACAGCACAATATGGGCATTAATAGAGAGATCATTAGAGAAACTAGAGGAAGAAAACATTCCTCCCTGATCTTGAAAAATCAGTTTAATATCTTCACCATTCATTATTACTATTGTGGTCATCCTTAGAGTCTTTCACAAATATCTCCTGCTTTTCACATGTGGGTTATATGCAGAATTATGTTTCCTTGTCCCCTTTGAAGTCAGGCTAAGCCAGGTAACCTCAGTGGCCAGTGAAATGTCAACAGAAGTCGTGGGAGTCACACGTTGGCAGAAACTTACAGAGCTGTGCACAATTCTCCCCATGCTCTCTTCCCCCATCAGTGGAAGCATATGAGAAAATAAGGCTCTGGGGGAAAGACAATACAGGTTCCAGAAGCCTGTACCATATAAAGCATGGAGAGCATGTGCACAAGTGGGAAACACGCCTTTGTGGCACCACCCCACTGAGATTTGGGGGTCGTTTGACACAGAAGCCTTTTCTCATTGACCATCATGTCCAAAAGGGCCCATGTAACTACCTGTCCACTGTAGAGGTACATCACCCTGTATGGGAAAACATGAGAGAGCTGGCAGGTCTTTGGAGAACAAGGAAAGAAGATTCTAGTCTTTCATTCTTTTGGTCATAGACTCTGCTACTTTCTTTCACAGATTTCCTCCACTGGGAAACTCCAAAAAGACCAGTTAACTTCCAGAATCTTCTGAGTTAGGAACCCCAGAGGCCTGCCCTTTATGTTACCATCTCCTGCCCTAACCTGTGAACCACACCGCCTCATGGCCATCGTGCTCAGTGTCAGAGCTGGATTCCTGGCTGAATCCACGTTCCAACCAGACCTCAAAGAATAAACAGGTCTCCCCGGGGCTTCCTCGCATTGCTGAGGAGGGCTCCAACCTGGGTTCCTTCAGCTCCCTGGTAAGATTCCTCATCTTCAGCCAGAGTCCCATCTGGGCCCTGAGCCTCCACTGCTGCTGAGTCACTTCAGTCATGTCCGACTCTGTGCGACCCCATAGATGGCAGCCCACCAGGCTCCCCCGTCCCTGGGATTCTCCAGGCAAGAACACTGGAGTGGGTTGCCATGTCCTTCTCCAAGGCATGATAGTGAAAAGTGAAAGTGAAGTCGCTCAGTCGTGTCCGACTCTTGGCGACCCCATGGACTGCAGCCCACCAGGCTCCTCCATCCATGGGATTTTCCAGGCAAGAGCACTGGAGTGGGGTGCCATTGCCTTCTCCGCCTGAGCCTCCTACTTCCCGCTAGTCCCACCACCTGGCCTGCTTCCCCATCTTATTTCTGTGTCTTCGAGGCCTGTTCCCAACCAGCCCCTCCAGAAAGTGTTGCCACAGACTCCAGGCCATCCTGCTCCTCACCCCACCAGCTCTAAACCATTTGACCCTTGGCTCTATTCTCTCACAGTGGTAGCATTACCTCCTTCATCTGGGCAAGCTGGGTTTCTTCAAAGGAGGGACAAACCTCTTAATTGTGATGCCCTCATTTGTGACCTGTCAGGTGAGAACGTGTCTTTGAGGCACCGCTTTGGTGCCTGGCATATAACAGGTGCTAGAGAAATGGGAGATTCCTTCCCACTCCCCTTCTGCACAAGGTCGAAGCATAGTGGGTGGGGCCGGTCCTTCCCCTCCCCAAGGAAACCCGTATGTGACCCCGGAGATGTGTCTACTGCAATATTCTTGCCAGGGACATATCTCCTCCAAGGGGGCAAACACGGGTATTGGGGGTGGGGCGGAAAATAAAAAATAAAACCCCACTCCTCTTGGATAAAAGCTTAGATATATATACAGTACCTAAACAGATATACTCTGTGTCTATGATATTAAAATTTCATTGGGGTAAGGGTAGAGAAGATGATTAGGGGAAAAAATGCAAAAAAAAAAAAGACTCCACAGTCAGGGAGTAATGAAAAATTGGTTGAGAAACCCTGGTCTGATATTACCTCCAATCAAAACACAGGCAGCCTCTCTCACACCCAGCTCAGCCGAGCCTCTTAACACCTGTCTCTTACATTTCCTCTCCCATGTTTCTTCCAAATCAATAGTACGATATTTTTGAAACTTCTGTCAAATCCACATTCATGCCTCCTCGGCTCCCTTCCCAGCCTCTCTCCACTCCTTCACTGATCTAATCTGCTGCCTCTCCTGGGATGTGAGCTGTGCAACAGGCTGCAGAGAAGGCAGGCAGTGGAGAGCTGAGAGACTCTAGGCTCGGTTTCCCAGACATGACAGGATAGAATTCATCGCCACCTCCAGCAGCAGCAGGCAGGAAGGAGCTGTGCCCTCCCCTCCCCCTGCCACTTGCCACTACCTGGATGAAGTTTCTTCCAAATCAATAGTACGATATTTTTGAAACTTCTGTCAAATCCACATTCATGCCTCCTCGGCTCCCTTCCCAGCCTCTCTCCACTCCTTCACTGATCTAATCTGCTGCCTCTCCTGGGATGTGAGCTGTGCAACAGGCTGCAGAGAAGGCAGGCAGTGGAGAGCTGAGAGACTCCAGGCTCGGTTTCCCAGACATGACAGGATAGAATTCATCGCCACCTCCAGCAGCAGCAGGGCAGGAAGGAGCTGTGCCCTCCCCTCCCCCTGCCACTTGCCACTACCTGGATGAGGCCGCCAGTCCAGGCTGGCCTGCAACTGCCATGGGAGCTAAAGGCACACCCTCTTGGCAGGGGGTTGTGGGCAGGGAATGAAGCTTACCACCGGGTGTGGGCTTCACTGGTTTGTTGGAATATTGTAGACACTGCAGTTAGGCTTGCCCAAGGTGGATTTCTACCTGTCCTACAGGCTTAAAGGCTGCCTACTCACCTCACTTGTAGCTTTGAATGGCCATGTCATATACTCTGCATGGGAAGAAGGCTGATAAGGAGGAGGAGGAGACAGCTTAACCTGAGGCTGCCCTTCTGTCCTTCCTAAAACACACAGAGGTTCTGATCTCGCCCCTTCTTCTTGCAACCACAAGGAAAAGCCAAAAGAATCCTGACATTCTAGAGAGGTCAACCTTGACATGATACAATAGCTGAACTGGCAGCAGCAGCCACCTACGTCTAGACTTCATTTTGTGTAGAAGAATGGTGCTCTCTGTTGGTCCCCTGCTGCTGCTGCTAAGTCACTCCAGTCGTGTCCGACTCTGTGCAACCCCATAGACGGCAGCCCACTAGGCTCCTCTGTCCCTGGGATTCTCCAGGCAAGTATATTGGAGTGGTCCCCTGAAGCATCCTAATAACACAAGGTCAAGGGTGAGATACATAATGGTCTCCCATCTGCTTTCTCTGCAGTCTCTATACCAGTATATCTCTACTACAAAAGACAGCACCATATATCTTACCGTGTGGGCCTGCAGAGGAGCTCAGCCACACTAGCCATACTCCCAAGGTCAAGGCATTTCTGCAGGGGGATAAGCATATGGGCTGTGCAGTCAAGAGACCCTGGGTTCTGGTCCTGAGCTCCCACTGAATGCTGTGTGACCTTAGATAAGATGCCTGACCTTGCTGAATGTCCTCTGTTTTTACTACAGAAAACAAAAAAGTTGAGAATAGTACTTATACCATACTACCATTGCTAAGATTAAATGAGCTATAAGACACAAAGTGCTCATCTTGGCGCCTGGAACCTACTCGGTACATACTCGATGGCTATAGTGACCATTTTCTATCATGCTTCCTGTGAGTCTGTCTGTCTTGTTGTCTGGCTCTTTTCTCTAGTTTTCCCCTCCTCCATTTCTCTGCAGGTCTCTATGTGACTCTTCCCTTCCTGGTCCCCTGGTCCCCTGCTTCATTTTCACAGTGGAAGGACGTGCAATTTGCCTGGTGTTCCCAGTCGCTGAAGACTTCATTGCTTGCAGGCAAAGATCCATCCCCACACAGGCCAGGCCCAGGCTCTTATCATTGCTACTAGGTTTGGCTGAGGCTCTGGACTTGGCAGTGGGGGAAGAGAGTGGCACCCAAGCCTCCAGAAGCCCACTGTGCCCTCCCTCTAGAGTGGAACCTCTCAGGTGTGGCTCATGCCCCCGGAGACTCTGCTAGAGCAGCTGTGAAGAGCCAGAAAGGACTCGGAGGTAGTACCCCATTCAGCCTCTGAACTGAGACCAGACCAAACTGTTAGTGCTTCCCAGGACCTCACGGCCCCATCCACACAGGGCCAGGCTGATACTGCCCCCTGGGAATTCACTGGGGACAGGAAATGTGTCCGCTTTACAAACCAAAGAGCAAACAACTCCAAGGAAATGGTAGGGGAAAGGTTGGTTTGCTAATTTTCCAGAAGATGTGCTGATGGAATCCTGTCCTTCTGCAGGTCAAGGGAAAGCCCTTCCCCAGCTCTCAGGCACAGTTCTTTGGATGGCAGTCCCCAGACTCCTTGTGTTTCTAAATGCTGTGAGATAGAGAGGGGAGGGCTGGCTTCCTGTGGACAGGTTGCTGAAGGATCAGGGTATTTATTGGAGAGGGGATGAGCTGGTGAGAGAGAGAGGTCAGCTGCCCCTCACCAGGAGTCCCACACCCTTCAAAGCTAGATTCAGCCGCTCAGTCTGGAAGGATCACAGCGTCACAGAGTCCACTCCCAATTCACTTTCTGGCCTGTGGGGAATTCCTGAGCAGAACTCAGAACAGTGTAGCAAGGAGAATTCCTTCTTTCCAGAAGCTTACTGCCCCCAAAGGGAAGCAAAAACCTACATAAACTAGCCCACCCCGCAGAGACCCCTCTCCCTGCCAGCCTCTCCAGGCCTCCCCAGCACCCCAACTTCCCCCTTTAGTGAGGGAGGCAGCTCACCTGTAATAAAGAAAAACAGCCAACCTCCTAAGCTCTTACCCTGTGCCAGCAGTTTGTTCTAAAATGCGTTTCCTGCACTCACTCACTGATGACCAGCTCAAGCCACCCCCAGACTTGAACACACAAGTGATAAGACTTGTGCTAAGTCACTCCAGTCATGTCTGACCTATAGACTGTAGCCCACCAGGCTCCTCTGTCCATGGGATTCCCTAGGCAAGAATACCGGAGTGGGTTGCTGTGCCCTCCTCCAGGGGATCTTCCTGACCCAGAGATCGAACCCTTGTTTCTTGTGGCTCCTCCATTGGCACGCAAATTCTTTACCACAAGCGCCACCTGGGAAGCCCATAGCATCTTACTATGAGTTAAGGCACTTCTCTGAGCTGTTTGCATGTATTAACTTAGGATTGATCTGGAAAACAATCCTAAGGTACTGCTCCTCTCAGATTTCCCAAATGAGGAAACTGAGGTACGGATGAACTTGGCTAAGGTCACAAAGCTGGCACGTAGTGTTGAGGCCCTGGCAGCCTGGCTCTGAAGCACAGCATCCTGACCACACATTCTACTGTCTATTGAGCTCCCTTGTGGCTCAGCTGGCAAAGAATCTGCCTGCAATGCTGGAGACCCGGGTTCTATCCCTGGGTGGGGAAGATCCCCTGGAGAAGGGATAGGCCACCCACTTCAGTATTCTTCAGCTGTTAAAGAATCCACCTGCAATGCGGCAGACCTGGGTTTGATCCCTGGGTTGGGAAGATCCCCTGGAGAAGGGAACGGCTCCCCACTCCAGTATTCTGGCCTGGAGAATTCCATGGACTGTATAGTCCATGGGGTCACAAAGAGTCGGATATGACCAAGCAACTTTGACTTCAGTGAGTCAGCATAGCCGAGCTGAGGGACCGGAGGAGCAGCAGGTGGCAGGGAGGTGCCTCCCTGGCAATTGGCATCCATTCATTCACATTCTTTTTTCTTTCCACTTAAAAAAAAAAGTAAATGAAAGATTCTTTAAATTCTATAGTGCTTTACAATTTTCAAAAGTGTCACACACATGATTTCATATAATCTCCAAATAACCCTTTTTTCCCCGACTTGTCCCTCTTTCCCTCTTGTCCCGCCCCACTTTCCTATCCACTCTCCCAGTAACCACTCATTTGTTCTCTGTATCTGTGAGTCTGCTTTTCTGTTTTATATATTCACATTCTTACTGAGCATCTTCTTTGCACCAGACTCTATTCCAGGCACCGAGGAGATGGTGATATATAAATAGATGGAAGATTACAGTCTAGTGAGAAGACAGAAATACATACATATATGTACATATATACACACACACATATATACATACTTAAATAAGGTAATATCATAGAATGCCAAATATGTGGGGGAAAAAATAGAGCAGGGATGTCAGTAGAGTGAATAGGCAGGAAGAGGTGTGGGAATTATTTTAAGAGGGGAAAAGTTAAGAGAAACAGGCCTATCCAAGGCTGACTAATCCATTGGCAGAGGTTTTTGAAAGCCTACAAAAATACAGGGAGTAACATGTCCTTGAGGCCCAGAGAAGCCAGGAAGTTAGAGATCAATGAAGACAAGTGGATTGGGGTCTACTCCGTGCTCCCACTGTGGGGCCCAGGCTGACAGCAGCTCTGCCACCTTGCACTGGACTACGTGGGTATCCTCTGCCTCCTGGAAGGGATGCCCAGCTCCTAGGTTCCCACATCCCTCCTAACTGTGGGCTCTGGGAAAGATACAGGAGCCACTGGAGCAACTGGTGAGCTTTCCTGCCTCAGCCACAAGCCCAAAGGGGACATGGAGGGAGATAGCAGAGACGCGTGAGGTCTCTCGCCCTGAGAGGCAGGAACCAAGCCAGGCGGAGTGGAAAGCCAGCAGTCTAGGAGCTGTGAGTTAATAGATTTCTCCGAATGAATGGCCCTTCATTCTAATTCAAGGAGGTGAGGGGATCAGGTGAAGGAAGCCAGGAGAAAAAGAGGATTAATCCATCTATCAGGGACCTTTGGAACTGAAAACATGAAAAGATGAATTCATTTGTGAGCCATAATGATTCACTACCGGGAGAAATAATTATCTTGAAGCTTGTTTGGCCTCAGAATCAATCTTTATTTAACTGATTTATTTTGGGCTGCTCATCCTGCTTGCCTCTCTTGGAAACTCAGGGAGGGCTTTCTCCCTCCCTCGTGTGTGTGTGTGTGTGTGTGTGAGAGAGAGAGAGAGAGAGAGAGAGAGAGAGAGAGAGATTCCAAGGGCTTGCTTACTTCATGGTTTTCAGCAGAATGATCTCTGTGGGGTCTTTCCCTCTCCCCTTGTCCTACGTGTTCGTGTTCCTCACCTCTAACCACTCACTTCCCAGTATTCTCTTGTTTCCTTAAAGCACATTTCACTATTTTCAAATCTATCAGTTTATTTGCTTTTTAGATAATCTGCCTCTTCTACTGGAACAAAAGACTGGTAAAAGCAGGGACCTTGGCTATCTCCTAGATAGATCACAACATCAGACCAGTGAACAGCCATGGAATAAACAAACAAAAAGATACTAACAAACACAGGTAGCTCATGATCTCTTTTAGTCTTTCTCACAACCCCAACTTATTATTATTGACTATGCCCATTTTACAAATGAGATAACTAACTGAGGAACAGAGAAGAATTAAGTAACTTGCTCAAGATTACAAAGATAGCAAAATCCTGCACCAGGATTTGAACTCGACAGTCTGGCCCCAGAATCATTGCCCTACTGACTTGAGTCTTCAGGAAATGATTCGTGACTGAATGAGTAAATCTTGAATGAATGACTGCCTTGGGTTTCCTGCTTTCCTTCCCAGTGTTACTTGTTTTTAACTTTTCCTGGACCCCCCTACACATCTGGCATGGTCCTAAATTCTCTACATGCATGATTCAGTGGAACCCTCAGTCTACTCTGCTCTCCCTAGCACAGGTCCCAAGTCTGACACTTAGAACTGTACCTCATTCTCCAGTTTAGGTCTCCTGGCTCCCCGTTAGCAGCTGATACTGCCCTGATCTGAAATCATGGACTTAGTTCCTTCAGAAAGAAAAACCAAAGATTCAGGGGGATGTGCCTCCCTGGAGAAGCACGTGGCTGACTGTGAGTCTGGAAGATCTTCGCTCTCTGTTAGAAACTGAATCCAAAGAGATGAAGTTATAGGTTTCATGCCCGTGTCCACCCTTCAGGCTGGGGAAGAGAGGCAAAATGAATACCAGTTGCTAGAGGCCGGGACGGGAGGGAACAGAGGAAGAAAGTAAAGTGCTTTTCCAACTAAATTGGCTCTGAGAGTAGAGAAGAACCAACCTGAGTTATTAAGGAAGCATCATCAGACAACATATGATGTTCCCAAGGGAGCAAGGCCTCCCCTCTGACTTGCGGCCCCCATGGCTGACTCTGTGAGTGGTTACGAGTGGTCCTGCTTGACACACCCATCACCAGTCATCTTTCTCATCCATCAAGCTTTATGTCCATGCCTGGAACAACACTTGGCACACAGTGGGTGCTCATTCAATGCTGGCTGGATCAATGAATGAGGGAGGCACTCCCTTTCTGCCTTGACTCTGCCTTCATCCCTCACCCCCATGGCTACACAGTTGTACTTATCTCCATCCCCATGGACCCAAATCTTGGTCACATTCATGTACTGATTACCCTTGGGTATGTACTCCCATTCCCCACAGGAATGTTTAGAGGACCCTGAGTCAAAGAAAGCAGAGTAAGGATATCCTGAGAAAATGTGCTTTCATTGAGTGACAGAACTTGCTATTATCCACAACCATCCCTGGAACATGAGAATACTACAACAGTTGTTCTTCCCAAATTGTGGGTCTTTACAGACTCAGGCCAACAGCAAGTGATGCTCTACTGAGCAATTTAAAGTCCAGTCATACAAAGCCGAATGTGCTTTCTTGTCTAGGAAGCAAAAATGTTCCAACTGCTCAGCACATCCAAGTCAATACTCCATTAATAACCCATGCTGAATCTTTCCCTGGACCCCAAGAGCCATAGGAAAGCTATGCTGGTAACCCCAGACTCTCCCTTGTGTTCCGTTCTCCCTCCTGTTCTAGTGTCTTACATCTGTATCTCTGGTCATTTGTTTGTTCTTGTCTTTTGAGTTGAAGAGCATCCATGATTCTGAAATCATTAACTAAATTTATCTGGAGAATTCAGACCAAGAACTTGTGCAATCCCTCTTTCTCTCTCTCTCACTGCTCTGCAATGCTTGGGTTCTTCCTTGATCGACTGGAAGACTGGGGACTTCTTCAGTTTGTCTTGCTGGAAGGGCCTCTTCTGATCATTTGGATTGTTAAAGAGGTCCACTGGGATTTCTGGGTTCTGTGCTGTGGCACAGATTATGACCCAGCCAAGCGTGCATATATGAATGGGCCACCATCTCTGACTGAACTGTTCAACCCAAGACCAGAGTTGGTACTTCCTTCCTGGAGAAACAGTATTAAACTTCTGCTTTATTCTCCTGCCCCAGGAGTACCATCTTCAAGCTCAAATGACAGCACTGTCCTACAGAGATAAGATCAAAGTGTCCACTGCCAGTCTGCCCTGCTGATGGTCAGCACCAGCCATGTAAGCACCCTAGTACACGGCCGAAAGAAGAGGAATGGGGAAAGAGCTTCAACAGAGTAAGGCTGCTGGGCTTTCAACCTCAACTTCATAATCTGTGGCCTTAAGACCTTGACCAGGTCACTTAATCACACAGTGACTCAGTTCTTCCTCTGAAAAATGAACAGTACAGACCTCCTGGGGAGAAGATTACATGAGATCCTACATGGAAAACATCCTGAAAGCTGATTCAGAGCATCATTGTGAGCTGGGACTTACTGAATACTGACGATATGCGGGACCTTGTACTTGACACTCACACCCCATGTTATTAGCCTCACTGTGCACAGATGACATGGATATTACCTCTTCTATTTTATAGCAGAGGAGACTATAGATCAAAGAACTCAATAACCTGAGCAAAGGGAAGGAGTTAGGGAAGGGTGGAATTCAGATCTGGACTGAGGGCTCCCTCGCCATATGAGGAGGATCCATGAGGCGCTGACATCAGCCTCCTGTCTCTGGGTCCCCATAAAGGGCTGGTTGACAAGCAGCTCTACAGAGATGCCGGGGATCATGGACTTGGAGCCACTGAGTCTTCCATGTGTTGTGTGATTAGGACCAGCCTCTCTACTGCTCAGGATGTTTTGCTTCTTCTGCCATAAAAAGAGACAACAGCAATTTCCTTGCAAGATTGCCATGAGGCTTAAGTAAAACAACGGTGCTTTGCCATCTTTCACTCCTAGGTAAGATATTCTTACACTATGCCACACTTTGCAATACAAAAAGAAAACAATAACAACCCTCAGCACAGTATTAGAAGACTTTTGTTAGTCACTCAGTCATGTCTGACTCTTTGCAACCCCATGGACTGTAGCCCACCAGGTTCCTCTGTCCATGGAATTCTCTAGGCAAGAATACTGGAATGGGCAGCCATTCCCGTCTCCAAAGACTTTAGAAAAATAATAATTAATGAGATGAATAAATAATAGCTAACAAACACAGGCCATATATTTCAAGAGCCAAACTAAAGCACTTAACTGTCCTGATAGTGCCTTACTATAAAGTAGGCAGCGGCTGCTGCTAAGTCGCTTCAGTCCTGTCCGACTCTATGCGACCCCATGGACGGCAGCCCACCAGGCTCTCCCGTCCCTGGGATTCTCCAGGCAAGAACACTGGAGTGGCTTGCCATTTCCTTCTCCAATGAATCAAAATGAAAAGTGAAAGTGAAGTCGCTTAGTCATGTCTGACTCCTAGCGACCCCATGGACTGCAGCCCACCAGGCTCCTCCATCCATGGGATTTGCCAGGCAAGTTTCATCATTTCCCTTTTATTGACAAGGAAACTGAAGCATGTCATGGGTAGGTAACTTGCTCAAGGGCACAAAACCAAATGCTGAAAACTTACAGGCTTGCAATTCCTCTGGATACATGTGAGCTTCCTTCAAAGAATGAGTCAGTCCAGGACAGCAACATCGGGATCCCAACCTCTCGGTCTCCCTGGGAACCACTGGGATAAACAAAGGCAAACTAGTCCAGGTCACTTTACTAGAGGAGTTGCATGGTCTTTAAGATGTAAATGCGCACGCAAAATCATGAAGAGGGAGATAGAGTACACAGCCTCCCCAGAATTGGAGGGGACTAGCATGCCCCAAAATATAATTTCAGAAATATGCATCTGGGTCATTTACTCTAGATAGAACAGTTCCATCAGCTGTTAGCAAAACTGAGCATAATGCCAAAAGAGAGAACAGGGGAAATGAATAGTCCAATGTCCTTCATCCTCTGTCTTCTGTCCTCTGATCCAGCTCTGCAGAAGTGTGTCTGCCTGCAGGCCTGGATACCCACAAGCCCCACACTGAATGAAGACCCACGGAGGCCCCCAAAAGGAGCGGCCACAGGAAAAGGAGGTCAGTCTGTCACAGTCCTGGGAGGCAAAGGCTCTGGCCAGAGCCTGCTGGGAATCAATGGCCTGTTTTTAACACAAGTGTGACATTCACCTGCGATGTTGGGACTCATTGGTGGGAAAGGAGAAGGCTTTCATATCCCTGTTTTTACCACAGTAGGCTCCAGAAATCTATTTCAGTAATTCCCTTAGCTGATAAGTATGAAAAAGAGAACACTGAATATTCCAATAGGGATCTGACAGAACAGGGGCACGTTCATTAGCTGCTGAATTTCCCAATGATTCCTAGAAATTGCCACAATTAGACCAAATTAAATACTTCCCTTCCAAATACAGGCAATCATGGATCATTAGGGTGTATCTCCGCACTGCTGACCTTGCAAAGGAAGGTCCTAGAATTCCAGAAAAAGCAGCATCTCCTTCCTTCTTGCTCTCTCTGAGCAAAGCTAAAATCCAGTGCCAGATTTCTTGAAGCTGCTTCTAAACCAGGATGGCTTTTCATAAGATTCCTAAAATTGAATCGGCCTTTGAGGAGGCGTTCCTTCATTCTGCAACTCACGTCCTTCATGTAATCACTGGAATTCTCCCTCATCCTCCACTGGGTGGGCAAAAGGGTAGCATCCACACCCCATGGCTGTGGTAGATATGGAGATGTGGGATGTCATTCCAAACCCACTGGGTGAGTCAACAGGGAAACTGAGATCAGTAAATAAACTTCGTTCCTTTCCTCCCCACCATCAGCTCTCCCCTATAGAAACTGACAGGCAGTTCTTTGGCATACAGGGTCAATCTAAAAATCACTAACGAAGTTTAGGCAAGAGGTCACAGCTTTCATTTTTTTTTTTTTTTTTCATGTTCAGAACAAAAACAGTAATGATATTTTTTGGAGCATGGTAGTTAACTGGTTTGAAGAGAGAGGCCAGCCATTCAACTGTCTGGATCTACAATCAACATTTTCAAAGAGCTTTCATCTTCTAGTGAGCCCTAGACATATTAATTTATATACCCATTTCACAGGCAAAAACACTGAGACATTGGCAATAGGACTTCCCTGGTGGCTCAGATTGCAAAGAATCTACCTGCAATGCAGGAGATCCGGGTTCCATCCCTGGGTTGGGAAGATCCCCTGGAGAAGGGAATGGGAATCCACTCCAGTACTCTTATCTGGAGAATCCTATGGTCAGAGGAGCCTGGTGAGCCACAGGCCATGGGGGTTGAAAAGAGTTGGACACTAACGAGCAACTAACACTTTTCAGTTCATTGGCACATGACATGTTACAGAAACACGAGGCCTTGGAAGACAGCGTTCATTCATCCTTGCACAAAAGCCAAATATACCCACTAACACCATGCCTGTGGTTGTCTTGTTTTTGGCGGCAGCGTAAGAGGCCAGATAAGCATGATGGATCTCCTGAGCCTTTGTGGAGACCACTGCAGGGCCTTCCAGATTCCCACACATGAGTCTGCAGAGCAAAAGGAACTGGAGTGGCCTGAGTGAAGTTCAAGATAGGCTCGAAAGCCTCCTAAAGGCCTTCACAGCAGGCTCCCTGAACCAACTTGAAGACAGGCTACGTGGAGGGCAGTGCTCAAAAATTCCAACTGGCCTAGGAACTCATGAGCCAAGCTCTATGAGGATAGGCTCTCCTCTGGAAAAAAGCCTACAGAGAATCTAGACCCTACCCCACCAGTGACCTCAGAGGAGTCCCTTCCCCTGCATTCCTGCCATGACAGACATGCCTTGAACTGGGCCAAGCGCTGTGTGGGTTATCCTCTCCTTTCAGCTTCCTCCCTGTTGCTGGGGCAGCATCAGGTCACTGTGATGACCAGCAATGATGTAAGGACTTACTGAGTGATGTTCTGGATCACCCATTGGAGACATGGACTAACTCAGAGGCTAGAGGAAGGTGTACGGGAGCCGAGCATCAGGGATCAGGGCCCCACTCTTTCTTTCCCTTCAATCATACTCCACTCTTATCTGTATTATACGTTGGGTTCTAGCTATGATTTCATTTGAGCAAAGATTTTGGAGGAGACTCTCCACTAAAAGAGTTTAAACATCACTAGGATAATGCTGCAAGGGGAGGGAGGTCTCACAATGATATGCTGCTGTTGTTGCTGTTGCTGTTCAGTCAATAAGTTGTGTCCAGCTCTTTGTCACCCCATGGACTGCAGCATGCCAGACTCTCCCGAAGTTTGCTCAAATTCATGTCCATTGAGTCAGTGATGCTATCTAACCATTTCATCCTCTGTCACCCCCTTCTCCTCCGGCCCTCAGTCTTTCCCAGAATAATATTTTTATAGTATTGTAAACCTTTAAAGAGCGTTCTCAGTGAGAAGAGCCAAGAAATTCTCCTTGTGATGTTACCACTCCACCTTGGGACACTAAAGGTCAAAGAGTACCAAAAACACGACCCAAAAAGATAACCCTCGAGCTGAAATTCCCAGGACGCCACAATTAACTCAGGACTATGAAGACATCTGGGGAAGATCATCCCCTTGTTCTGACACTTCTGGAAAGTTCTACAGATATCCTCCACCAGACACCAGCCTATTTGGTAGGCCTGTCACAGACAACCTGGGACACTATGAACCTCACACTCACCAGAGGCTCCAGGCACTGCAGGATAAGACTACCTCAGGCAGGACATCAGCTCTTCCCTGCACTGGGTTCTGAACCTTGGATCTCAGCCCTCAGAGGCAGCCCTGGATCCTCCCGCACTTTCTTGTTAGCCCAGACAGCCAACATTATCCTCTGCTTTTCCTTCCTCCCAAGGACAGAAGAATGCAGAACCTTTGCCGAGGATGTGTATTAAGCTATGTAAACTGATTAAATCAGTCATTTTCCAAATTAGGTCTGGTGGGTCCCCAAGAGATCCAAGGACTTTTTGCAATATTCATGCAATGAGGTTTATCCTCTTGATCTATTGAGTCATCTATTGACAGCAATCCAACAGCAGCAAGCATCATCAAAAGCAAGTCTATTCACTTCTGGTGTATGCTTTTTGAGATCAGTTAATAGACTGGGTTGTCCACAAGTAGCTTTGCCCACCTAGTAGTCAACAGACAAAGATGTTATAGTTCCGACTGGACAGGAATATTTACTAGTCTAACAGTTTTTCTGAACCCCTTTCTCTCTCTAATATAAGCAAGGCTCTACACTGGCTTTCTGGCTACATCCACACCAGTCACCAGTGGATTGAAACACATGTAATATGCTATACAAGTTCATTATTCATATCAGGCAACAAAATATACATTTGTATTTCTAAGAGAAAAATTTCCATAGTGGTGGAATGTTTATTTTAGATCAGGGAACAATAGTCTCTCATTTCTCCTGTTATACAGAGGGTTGAAAATTGCCGGGGAAATACATGCAGAGTTAAAAAGGGGGACGTTTAATATTCATGCCTGGTACTTTGTAGCTAAATTCTAACACCCATGTGCCAGTCCCCTTTCCTTTTCTTCCTCATGCTAAATGCTGTCCCACACAACTCTCTATGTCAATTGAAATGTTCTTTCTGTGTCATGCAGGATGGTAGCCACTAGCCACCTGTGGCTATTGAACACTTGAAATGTGGCTAATGCAGCTGGGTAACTAAACTAGTAATTTCATATAAATTTAAAGAGCCACACGCAACTAGTGGCTACCATATTAAACACTGGACTGATCTGGAATTCAGGACCTTGGAGAGAGTCGTGGTCGGGCGGGGGGGTGGTGTTAGTGTGTGTGCAAGACCTATCATAAATCCCTTCGGCAGGGTGTTTTACAACCCTGAAGAAGATGCAAAGATCACTCATCCACGTGCCAACAAATATTACCCAAACTTTCTTATACCACACTGTTTTCCAAAGAACCCGTCTGTCTTTCCTGAAGACACCCATCTGTGGGAATTCCCTGGGGGTCCAGAGGTTAGGACTCTGTGCTTTCATGGCTGAGGGCTCAGGTTCAATATCTGGTTGGGGAACTAAGACCCTAAAAGGCAAGAGGCACAGTCCAAAAAAAAAAAAAGAAAGAAAAGAAACCTATCTGTTCTTCCCAGAGAAGCCTCTTCTCCCCTCTCCCTTTCCCCCTAGTAAATTAGGTTTATAAGCCTTTGTGCATACGTGCCTGTGTGCTCAGTTATATCCAACTCTTTTGCAGCCCCATGGATTGTAGCCTGCCAGGCTCCTCTGTCCATGGGATTTTCCATGCAAAAATACTGGAACAGGTTGCCATTTCCTTTTTCAGGGGATCTCCCTGACCCAGGGATTGAACTCTCAGCTCCTGTGCCTCCCAGATTGGCAGGTAGACTCTTTACCAGCTGAGCCACTGGGGAAGCCCCTTATAAGTGTTTAATCTTCACCATGTAACATGTTAGTTACTTTTTTGGTTGGCTCCTGTGAGCACAGAAATAAGCTTTTTCTCTTGTTTAAGGGAAGCGCACACGCGCACGCGCACACACACACTGCTCTTTCTCTAGTGAGCACTGTTTTATGGTCAGAGACTAAAGAATATGCACAGGGGCTATCTGAGGTTCCAGCTTCTTGCTGCTCGAAGGGCTCATCACAATAAATTTCTTAGTGCTCCCTCTGGGTAGCACAGTTCTGCATTCATTAGGAAGAGGAGCATTTGCACATAGAGAAGCAACAAAAGGTGCAGACACACGAGGGGCAAAATAGAGATGCAACCTTGAAAAGCGACAGATAATTCAGCAGGCGACAGCTCTCCCTGACTTAGCTGGAAAGCCAAATGCCAAATGGGAAACAGCAGTCTCTTCACGTCCCTGGACAACAATCCCCTGAATGCGAAATTAGAACTTGGTGACTATTTCCTGATCCAGCCCTTTGTATTTTTCATGAAGCTAAAGGAGATTAATGGGACAATCAGGATATTACAGATGAAAACCACATGCATTTCAAAAGAGGCTGTAATAAATGACTGAGAAGTCTGCAGACTAGGTGGGGACAGGACAGGGAAGAGGTGGGAACTGGGAAACTCCTCTCCATGGACCCTGTCCAGCTCCCACTAGGACACCCTGGGAAGGCATTCACCCCTATCCTGAGACCCACTGGACAAAAGAAGCAGCCCCATCACTGAGCAGTGGTGAGGTTCAAGGGGGCAATATTGGAAGCAAACACCCCCAAAATGAGCAAGTTCTACTCCAATGACTCACATTATTAAGCAGTTCAATCAACATAGTTATTATTAATAATGGCTAGCATTTATCAGGTGTCTAATATAAGTCAGGCAATATAGACACAATGACTCTAAGGCTCATAGCAGTCCAACAAGACATATAAGACATGTCTAATTATCCTTACTGCTTGTGCTCACTTGCTGCTGTTTCGTTTTCCACATACTAACTCATTTAATCCTCACAACAGCCCTATAATGTGGATATTATTCTCATTCTTATCTTATAGATGAAACAACTGAGGCCAAAGAGATAAAGTGAAAGACCTCTCCCTCCCAGGTAGAATAGAGGGCCGCCTGACAAAAGGACACATCAGAAAACAACCCCTTGAATGAAAGATTAGAACTTGGTGACCATTCCTGACCCAGGTCTAGTAAATGGCAGAGCTGGGACATGAACCCAGGTGAGACAATGAGCGTACGCTGAGGCTCAAGGTCCAGCGGAAGTCAACTTACCCACCATCTTGGACCTATTTGGTTCTAATCAGTTTATGTCATGTCCTATGTCATTCTTTTAAAGGTTGTGCCTTGCCCCCTTCCCACCTATCTCACAGTCCCAGCTTGGAGACAGGCTCAGGCTCAGACTCAAGACAGTCTGTCTACAGTTGGGATTCCTCACCTCCACATCACACCCGTACTGCCTCTTAAAAAACTGACGGCACCATCAACTTGAAACTGGGCCTGCCCACCTCAACTACTCAGCCCTTCTGGAGCCACCCTGCCTTGGTTATAATCCATGATCTGCCATTTTCTGACTAATAGCCTTGCATGTTCCTTCCTCTCATCAGTGTGAAACATCTTGGGAAGCCCTCTTTTTCGCTATTCTATGACTGAGAATAAATTTAGTTCCTCCACTAGGAAGGGGAGAGTGGTGGTCTTGGAGGTTGGAAAGTTTTAGAAAATGCTGTCAGTTTTCTTTTTAATCCTCTTTTAAGAAAGACATTCTGATGATGGCCTCAAAAATTAGTTGCTATGAAGTTCTAGACCATTCCGGGTGTAATTTATGCCTTCCTACTCACAGAACCCTGGTCTGCCCACAAAATTCATTATATTCTAAGAGAGAGTGGGTGTCCTCCGATCAAGTCAAACCAAGCTGGTCAGAGGACAAACTAGGATGAAACAGCAGAAAGAAGTAGTTTGTGGCTGCATTGCCCAAGGTCGGGCCCAGAGTTAGAGCATACAGATTTATGAGTAGTAGGTATATGCTACCTTCCCTGATCAAAAGATAGAGAATGCACAAACTTGAGTTCTGTAGAGAACATTCTTTACAGTTTTCCCAGAATCCACTGTCCACTTCCTTCTTCCACCAGTCCCCAAAATTCCATTTGAGGATTCATGCAGTTCCAGAGAAACTGACTCCATCAGTGTTGCTGCCTCTTGCCACAGTGATTAGCTCAGGGCTGAGCACCAGTGACCTAAGCCAGTCCAATCAGAGTGACTCTCGGGTCTCTGGCTGGGAAAGTTGGAACAAAACCACCGTTCCTTCCAGGTGGGCATAAGCAAGGAAGACACAGCCCTAGAAGATTTGTCAGTCATCTTAGGGCTCCAAAAGGAGCTGGCCTTTGATTTAAAACAAACAAACAAACAAAAAAAACTGCATAAGGCAGAATGGGGAGATGGAAGAAACCAGACCCTGAGTGAGAGTACTCAACCAACAGATCAAGGCTCGCCCAACAGAAGTCCTAATTCTGTGATTTTTTTTTCCAATGAGATAGACACTAAATCCCCTTTATTGTTTAAGCTACCTTGTATAGTGGTTCTTCTTTGCAAATGAAAGCATCTGAACTAATACAAATGTATATCACTTTGGCCTTGCAGTAAAATGGGAAGGCAGAGTCCAAGATGATATTACATTTCCTGAAACTAGGAGCTCCAGCTCATACAAAACTCATGCATAACTCAGTTAAAGGACAAATTCCCTCAGTACTGTATCCTCCTGGGAAACTCCTACTCACTCATCAAGACCTAGCTCAAATGTCCCTTCCTGCCTCCAAGACTACGCTCAGGCAAAATTAATCACTTCCTTCTATTTTATTTTTTATTCCCATAGAAGCATATTACTCATTCTTTTACATAACTACAAACACACAGCAGTTCCTTACTGCTCAAGGGCAGAGAACATGGCTTATATATCCCTTTTATAAGCATCAAGCCCAGGCCAAGACCCAAGCATTCTGCCTGCTCCAGGCTGAGTGGCCTTTGACAGGTCACAGACCACTCTGACCCTGTTTCCTCTCCAGAAAAACAGGGCTAAGTGTGCATCTCACAGGATTTTGGGGGAAGAGCTGACTTAATGTTTATAGAGCATATACACAATTGCCCAGGACATAGTAGTTTAGTTTAGCTGCTCAGTCGTGTCTGACTCTTTGCGACCCCATGGACTGTAGCCTACCAGGCTCCTCCATCCTTGGGATTTTCCAGGCAAGCGTACTGGAGTGGGGTGCCATTTCCTTCTCCAGAGGATCTTCCCGACCCAGGGATCAAATCCCAGTCTCCCATATTGTAGGCAGACGCTGTACTGTCTGAGCCACCAGGGAAGTCCTAAGACATACTAAGTACTCGATAATAGGCAAGTATAGGTATTTCATTAAAATGTGTTCAATTAATAAAATTAAATAATTTCAAATGTAAAACTGAATGGATAGACAGACACAGACGGACAGACAGATAAATAGATAATTTTTTAAATTTCCAATAGTTATCAGCTCTCAACTGATAGTTTAAAAATAATCATATGGGTGGAAGGGATTTGTTAGCTGCAGTTGGGGAAGAAGTGTGGACAAAGAGATTGCCTTGCCTTATAGACACCAGATCAACCTGGTATATTAGGCTCTGCATGCTCAATTTCCAATATCCAGAAACAAGATGGCAGTACTGCACCAGCAACTGAGATAGTCTGTAGATATCCAAACAGGAAGACATTGCCTAGCAGGGTCAGCTGGCAGACACGGATCACTCCAGGTTGACCCCTCAAATCTACCTGGCCGAGTCATGTCATAGTGGATAGCTATTTCTTTACCTGTCTAGCATACATGATCCCTCTGGTAAGAAAACAACCCCTCACTCTCAATCTCTGTGGCCCTGCCCCCATTCTCCAGTTCCAGGAGTGGGTGTACACCAGGCTGACCCAATGAGACCAGCAGACCCATCTTCCCGGCCACGGTAATTGGTCCAAAAACAAGCGTGTGAACCAACCTGTTTTAGTAAGAGTCAGTTTTGGTTATTTTTGCTGGAACTTCTGTATTTAAAAAAAGAAATTGCCTTTTCACTGAGAGTTAAGGGTAAGAAGTGAATATGAAATGCATTTGACTCCATTGCAGAAAGTATAAAACCAACACAGAGGTACAAATATGATATGGAAGGTGAAATGGAGTGAACCAGGAAGAACAGGGACTTGGAGACATCCTTCAGGTGCCTGGGGTCAGCTAGACAGAAAGCCGAACCTAATCTCTGAGGGTTTCAGTTACCAGAGTTATCCAATCCCTCCTCAGCCTTTCCTTTTTGTTTTTATTTTGTGCTTAAGCAGCTTGAACCAGATTTCTCTCATTTGCATACAAAAAAGTCCCAGATGATACACGCACTCATGCTGGAAAGACTTCCCATCCCTTTGCTCCCAGGATTTGCACCTTGACACTCTTGGGTTTTGGGAGGGTCCAGAGAGGGTCTGCTTGGCTCTGCTTAGGTAGAGCTCACTGAAAAGGAGACATGATAAATTCAGCCTTGATTTAAAAATCTGGTCTTACAGGTTCCATTCAGCCTTCTTCTTCTCTACCCTATAGGTTTCTCTTGAGCTGAATAAAGAATCATTTTATAAGTAAACATCTTCACTGCTTATCCAGCAGAGCTCTCCTCCTCTTTATTGGAAAACACAATTTATTTTAAAAATTAAATTCCCCATGGGATGCAGTCATTTAAATTAAGGGAAAAGCTAGTATTTCTTCAACTTCAGCTTGCTGTATCCAAAGGGATGTTTTATGGATTCCAGAAACTTCCAAACTTATGAAGATGGCCCTCGGGTTTACTCCTGGGTTCAGATTCTCTTCATTACTTAAAACAACATGCAAAGGATGAATCACAAGTATAATCTGAAGAAATACAGAAAGAACCACCTAGGAACTCAAAGCTTAAGAAAGAAAGAGGAGGGACTTCCCTGATGGTCCAGTAGCTAAGACTCCATGCTCCCAGTGCAGGGGGCCCAAGTTTGAACCCTGGTCAGGGAACTAGATCCTACATGCTGCAACTAAGACTTGGCACAGACAAATAAAATAAATAAATACTTTAAAAAAGAAAGAAAGAGGAACTTAAAGATAAAAAGCAAGATGAGGTGAAGTGGACTGGTGTCTCTGAAAATATAACATCCCCAAATCAGCTTAGAGTCCAAGAGCTGCAGGATGATCAGATGCAGGATAGAAAGAAATGCTTTAGTTCCCAGGTCTCTTTTCCAAATGAAACATTTAAGCACAAGATGAGAAAAAATATGTAAGTAGAAGAGCTCTCTCCAAGAGGGGGGCAGTCTAAGGAGGAACAGTGAGGATCAGCTGAGAACCGGCCCCCAGGACTCCCTGCAGCCCAGCTGATGGTCACAGAACCAGTGCTCCCCTCATACTGTTCTTCATCCCCACCCCCCAACTCTAGCTGAGATGCAGCTGCACTCATCAGACATTCTTCCAGGAAGCTTTCAGGATGAGACAAGTCTTCTTCCACTGGAATCTTCTGTAGGCATGCATAATCAAGAGTAGGACTTCTCTTACTGACCTTCTGCAATAGATCTGGTTAAATCAGGTAACAATCTCCTTCCCCACTTTTCTACACCCACCACCGCCACTACTCCCCCCCCAGCAGGATGTTAACTCTGAACCCATATCTCCCCAACCCTCCCATCTGGAACATGGCAACAGGACACTTCCTAGGACCTAACAAATGATTGCTCCCCCCTGCCCTTGGACTCATCTCTTCTTTTCCCTCTCAGAGGCCCCAGGGACCTGGCCCTCCAGCATCTTTCTCCAGACAGCCCTCTTCCTCCAGGAGCCTACCAAGGAGGAGGACACTCTCTACCACCCTAACACTCAACCTAGACTTCTCCAAGACAAGTCCACAAACACCTTTGAGGATTGTTACTGCTACACCCACATGGAGGGAGTGATAACGTACCAAAAACTAGAGTGAGTTTATAAAGAAAGATGGAATATTCTACATCATTATAAAATATTTGCAGGACCTTCATATACTTAGACATGAATGTATGCCTGCTTCTTCTCCTCTCATCCCACCACCCTCATCTGTGTCTTCAGCTGAGCTGCTTCATCTAAATCTTGTTTTAAGGCCATCTTCAAGTTAAGCCTCCCCTCTTTTAGAATATGAGAAGCCCATCCTCCATTCCCCCTTAATACTACAAGTAAGCTCCATTTTCAATATGTGCCCACACCACTTCCTTAAGCTCTCACTCCTGAAGGTAACAGGGGCCAAGTGAGGCGCTTCCTCTAGAAAGACCCATTCATATCCCGGAGGAGGTGATGTTCTGTGCGTTTTGCCCATTGTGCTCAGGATCAGCCATTCAAGACTTGTTCCAACCTGAAAGGCAGAAATGTGTTCACTGCCCAGCAGGTGCTTACAACCCACAATTCTGCAGTGAGAGCCTTCTTCACATCTCCTGGGTGCAAATCCTCTTGCTCAAGTCTGTTGGGCATCACGGCACACAGAGTTACCCTGGTCCTGTACCTGCAGCGTGGGAGCAGCAGGAAGGCATCCCCAGCAGGAGGAAAGGCAGGTAAACGAGGGTGCAGTGTCTGAGCCACAGTGGCATGATGTAGCTGCTGCTGCTGTGTGAGTGTTTCAGCGGTGCTGCTTATCTGAATGTGGCATCTGTCAAGGCTCAGTGAGGATGACAGATGTCTCTCTGCTCCAGGAACAAACACCACAGCCCTGTGGGGGTGACACAGACGGGCTCAGCCAAATCAGACTGGAGATGTGCGATTCTCTGAGAATCATCAGAAGACAGTGTGGAGGGATCCAGAAGCTACCACACACCTGCTCCCCTAAAAAAAGCCTGTCCTCATTATGAAACCAACTGAGAAGTGCCAACTCCAGGAACAAGCGTGCGTGAGCCTAGGTGGCCTCATTCATTACCAGATGAACTGCTCACTCAAGAAAGACTTGAGGTGTACCCAGGCAAGGGCCCCTCATGTACTCAACCCTTGAGTGAGCTCCCACGGGAATCTCAGCTCCAGGGGTGACATCATTAAGCCAGTGAATTGAGCCTCACCCTAAGTCAGCCCTAATTCTGTGCTTTTCAATTGCATAAGACAATTAAAACTACATATATGCTCATTTCTGCACATCCAGCACCTAGACGAGTACCCATTGTTGCTCAATGGCTGACTACTGAATAAACAAATAAAATGCCAGGGAGGGAAAAAAGAAACAACTATGGGCAAATGATAATAAGGATAATTAATAATTCCCACTATAAGGAAAGGGAGAATAATCTGACCTAAGTATGCAAGAGCAGAAACTTACTGTGTATGCTGAATTATGCCAGTGGTATTTTAAAGATTTCATGGGACTAAGCACAGAAGAAGAGATCATCCTATGCTTAAAAGAGTTCTCAGTCTTATCTTAGAAAAAAGGAGAAAGACATGTATAAAGTTGTAGGGAGACTGTGATGTAGCTGATGTTCTAGAATAAGGTCTGGAGCCATGATACTGGGCAGGCAGAAAAGACTTCCCAGAGGAGGTGACAGTGAGCGGGCCTTGGAGGAAGGATGAGAGCCTGGGGGAGAAGCAGGGTAGCCACTGTAGACAGAGAGAGCAGATTCCAAGACCTGCCCCTCTGTAGGCCCAGGGGCCAGAGAGCTGCTGGCCTACCCGTCCCCCTTCAGAGGGAGAGGCCCAGCTCCTGGTGGGGCATTAGGCTTTGTCCAGGCTAAGGAAGCCCTCCTGGTTCAGGTCGCTGATGGTCTCAGGCAAGTATGGAGTCAAGACTAGCAGAATCTCACTTCACCTTGACCTCTGGGGTACCAGGGTGGGCACTCTGACCCCTCAGGCCACTCTAAGATGAGTATTTCCCTGAGCACCGGGTAGAGGGGATGGGCATCCTCTTCACTTTTGCAGTCTCTAGTCTTCTTTTTCCCACTTTTTTTGCCTCTTCTCACCTTCCTATCCATTTTCCAGAGGTGTTTCTCAGGCCTCCAAAAGAAAAACTCGGAGTAGCTGGCTCAGGCTGCCTCGAGCCTCTTCATGTCCAGCACTTTCTAGAGTCTGCGGCCCAGCTCAGACAATGGCACACAGGGGGCTCCGTGCAGACACGTGGGGGTGGGGGGTAGTGTGGGAGGAATTAAGGAGCCAGGGCATTAGTGTGGGCTGAGCCTCCTCACTGCCAGAAGGGGGAGCTGGAAGGATCTGAAGCCCTGCCACTTTCAGGGGGTCTTCTGAGTAAGTGACCCTGGGGCTCCATGAGTCATGGGTCAGAACACCCGAGGGGACAGAGCTGGGCTTGAGGTCAAAGAGATGTGGGCATCAACTGCGGCTCAATCATCTTCCCGCTGTCTGACTGCTGGCAGTCGCTCAGCCTCTCTGAGCATTAACTTTCTTATCTATAAAGTGACTATCATGCCTGTCTCACAGGGATATTGCTAGAATCATACGACATGGGGTCCACATTGGCACAAAACAGGAGAGAAGTGAATGACAGCTAGCTCGACTATTACTGGTGTTACGATCACCACCATCTTCATCATCAAGGTTGGACACATCTCAGACCAGGCCCCTGGCTGCCCGACTCTGAATCCAGAGCCCTTCACTCCAGCAGACGTGAAGCAAAGGTGGCCCTGAAGTGCAGCAGGCCTGCAGAGTCCCAGTGTGTGTCCCTCAATCCCAGACCTCCCTCCCAGGGAGGTCACGGTGCCACAAGCCTAGGATTCCATCTTTGCCCCAGGAGCAAGCCCTGGCTAGCCCTGGATATGCCAGCAGCAAAGAACAGGAAGGCAGAGCAGGAAAGCACAGGAACTAATGCGATTCTGAAAGCATGAAGATTAGAGACAATTGGGAGGGTGTTGCCACCTAATTGTTCCAGCACATCCCACTGCAAACGGCAGAGAAACTGCAAGGAGGAGGTGAGAGCAGGGGGAGGAGAGCCGGAGGGGCCGGAAGTCCCAGCGCTGGCTTCAGCTGGGAGCGGCTCAAGGGACTCAAGGGACTCTCGTCGCTGGGTAGGACAGAGTGACCTCTGCTCCCTGCTACCCCTGTGGTCCATTTTGGGGGCCAAGAGATGCACGCCAGCTAATCCTCAGCTTTAAGGAGCAGGGATTAGAGGGTCCAGATGCACACCCAGGCAGGGAGCAGCACACCCAGGCACTCCCTCAACCATGCAAATGGAAGCGGGTGACGTGGGCTCAGGAAACGTTGTTTCTCACCCAGCCCAGGCAAAGCGTGGCCTGATTCTCAGCTCCCTGAGAGTTGAGCCCACTTGTGGCTGAGCTAGGACCAAGGTCTCCCTTAGCAGGCTGCTGGCTGTCCATTTGCACCTCAGCCTCCTTCCCTGCGCTCCCTCCTCCCTAAAGAACTTCCACATCCATTAACTCACACCAGCGCCCAGCGGGCTGGCAAGGGCAGGCCAACAAGGCAGGCACACTGACCCTGCTTCACCGGGGAGAAAAGGACAGCCCATTGACAGGCCAGAGGCGACACTCGGATCCTCCCAGTCCAATGTCCCTTCACTGTCCCCTCCCAAGGACAGTGTCCTAGCGTCAGGCCAAGCTTGGCAGGAACGCATCACAGACCCTCTCCCCCACATTACACACATACAAGAAGTTGGTGTGGTCTAAGAGACACCATAAGAAGAGCCAGAAGGATCTGTACCCAAATCCAGTTTACCTCGTGTCTTAGTTTGTTCAAGCCAGCTAATAACAAAAATAAGCTGCACACATTTATTTCTCAGAGTTCCAGAGGCTGGGAAGTCCAAGATCAAGGTGTTGGCAGGTGTAGTATGTGGCGAAGGACTGCCTCCTGGTTCACAGATGGTCATTTTTGTGTGTCCTCATATGAGGAAAGGGTACAGTGGCTCTCTGGAGTCTCTTTTTTAAGGGCACTGATCCCAAGAGGGCTCTGTTCTCATGCCCTACTCACTTCCTAAAAGCCCTACCTCCAAATACCATCGACGGTGGGAAGATTTCAACATATGAATTTGGGGGGTGGGAGGGACACAGACATTCAATCTATATCAACCCCTTCTTGCCCATGTGAGTTTGGGTACGTTTTGTAACCACTCCGAGTCTCCATTGTTTCATCGAAACAATGGACCAACTGGGAAGGATAAATGTGCTGGCCTGAGCAAAGGCCAGAGCCTGGAAGACAGCAGACTCTGAATAAATGGAGAGCTCCTTCAGAAGGATCACAGCCACCGTTGCGCCTCAGACCTGGCTGCCCTGCTCATAGGGCAGCTACAGCCTGGCAGGACCTGGGAGCCACTGCCCATCGCCCTTATCTCACTCTGCCACACCCTCTCTTCCAAGAAGGGACTCTCCCCTGGACAGTTAGCTTATAAAGAGATACACATCTGTCAAAGGGGCTTTTGATGAATGTCTCCCTGGACTCCTTGCAGATATAAAGGGGAGGAACATTCAGAAAGAAAAAAAAAAAAGTCACCGGTTCTCTCCAGACCAAGCCATTCCACTGATTAGGCTGCAGTGGGCACAGAGAACATATGTCCCCTTCAGAGTGTTTAGGGTCAGTGAGAGGAAGAGAGGGCACAAATGACTTAGTTTGAATGACCTTTTTTTTCCCCCCTGAAAAATACAGGGTGAGCTTCCTTAACCCAGTTTATTCCAGCTGATGCCACAGACTCACCATTCCTCTTCCAATCAATAGTAGAATCAAATCATCAAGCCAGAATTTCCAGTTCAGGCCATACAGATAACAACCTTCTGGATTCTCACTCCTAGGGAGTCCCAAGACAAGGGAAAGTCTATTGGCTTCAGTCAGGCAGAACTTTACAGAACCCAGAGACTGCAGCATCTCTGAGTTGCTCCCAGCTCCATGAAAGACCAGAGTCAAGGAGAACCAAAGACTATAGACAATGGCCCCCACCCTTGCCTTCTGCCAGCCCTTAGCACTGAGCGCATGAGCTCTTCCCATAAGTAGGCACTGTATTCTTAGTAACCATTTATTCAGTCCAACTGGGTCCTAATAACTAGAATTACATTACTTCTTTGCTTAAAGCCCTTCTACGGCTTGCTGCGGCTCCCAGGATAAGATAGCTGCCGTGCTCTTACCCTTCTCTCTCGCTGCTTTTCAGCCAGGCCACTCTTCGCTCACTACACTTGGATCCCCTTGGCTTTATTTTTCCTTCCTTGAACATGTGCATTCAGGAATGGATACGTGTACTTTCTCTTCTTTGTCCAGTTAATTCCCACACCCCGCCTCCCTTTCTGGTCTCAGCTCAAAGGCTGCTGCTTCAATTCCTTAACTACTCCCCAGGACAAGTTGTCCCCACCAACTCTCTCTTCCGGGTCTTTTAAAAACAGACTGATCAATACGTATGATTGTACATTTCTAGGTTCATTTTCCTCTTCTTCCCTAAGGTGTAAGCTCTAGGACACCCAGGAAAATATCTAATTTTCTCTACTAGCTCTCATAATATCTGATGCCTAGCAGATTCTCAGTGATCTTTGATGAACACTTGTGTTCCTTTATTCATTCCACTCTCTAAATTCTGACTTCACATTTAATCAAAGAGCTTCAATGAACCATGAATTAAGAAACCACTGTCTACTGAGCGCTGTCCTAGAGAAATACATGAGCTCATTTGTATTTGTAGTTAGTAATGCTGCCATTTTTAAATGAGTAAATCCTGACTCCAAGAGGCTAAGTAACTTTTACAAGTCATAGAACCAGCAAGTGGCCAAACCAGAATTGGAGCTCTGGCTCATAACTACTTTCTTTTTCCACCATATAACAGAAGTGATAATCGCTTGGGTGCCCGGAATGAATGGTGAGCAAGTCTTAACTGTGTTTGTCTCCAACCCTCTAGCAGCCAGGATTGGCCCCAGTGTGGCATGGTTCCTCCACCACAGCAGAGGGGGCTGCTTGGACAATGAACTAGAATTGGCATGTTTACTTGCCTCTGATTAACCAGAGTTTTTATTTGACAGCAGTTGCTGAAATAACTGAGGCTATAAATAAATAGGAACTGGGCTAGAATCTGAACCTGCTTTCAAAGCAGGTTTCCAAAGGAGCTACACAAAATCCAATCTGCTCAGGGGGAGAAAATGGAACAAGGGAAAAAACGCTTTCATCTCTGTGGTATGTTAACTAAGGATTAATTGAGGTGTACGCTGCAAGGAAGTTAGTGTTGAGAAGTCATTGTCAAGAAAATTGAGGTGCAAGAACCAGCTGCATACAAGAATCATCTAAGGTTATCAACCAAAGCACAACTGAAGGCAGCGACACTTGGAGCAAACAGCAGAGGCTTGAAACGTCTCACCCCAATGTCTCAACATAGGAAATAGGCCCCACTTGTCCTGCAGATCCCTGGCTCTCCTCACTGCCATCCTCGGGCAGGCAATGGCAATTCATGGACATCTTCCACTCCCAAGCCTTGGACAGCACAGATACCATTTCCAGGGACCTACTAGAGACAAGGTTTTCATTGATTTGTTCAAGATCCCTCAACAAGGTAGCTGTCAGCTGCAAGAGGACTGAAGCCTGAATGGTTTGACTCTAATGAGCCTCTCATTCAACGCTGGAACTTTCATGAGGACCTCCTCTAATTGGAGGCAGAGAAAAGACAATCAGGAGCAGGTGATAATATGGCTTTCGGCAGGTTCACCACTTGACCAAGTGCCATCATGTACTTGAACCTAAACTTGACAGTCACATGTGTGAGTTTGCAGCTGACTACCCAGAAGAGTCCTGAGAATCTGCTCCCTGAGCTTTGTGGTCATAATGGTTCAGGCCACTTGATATGCCTCTCATGGGGATCCTGGGGGCTCTGGGAGCTGAGAAGCCTGCTTCCGCCTTACTCTTTCACTAACAAGCTCTGTGACCTTAACCTTCAGGATCTCGTGATTATTACCTGCAAGATACGGAGATGAACCTCTGCCTGGGATCCCACAAAAAAATATAGGGTATCTAAAGAGCATAATACACAGGAGCTTTGAGAAAAGTAGAAAACTCTGACAGACTATGCTTAGATAAATAATGCAGTTGTATCCTCCTTAGAGTCTCCTAACCTCTGGAGTTAGTTCCAAGGAAACACTTTGCAGAGTGCTTGTCACCAACAACTGATGAAGTGTTTGTTCAAGTCTTTTGCCATATTTCAATCAGGTTGTCTTCTTGCTACTGCGTTTTAATATTTCTTTACATACTCTGGCTATACACGAAGTCCTTTGTGAAATATGTGATTTTTAAGTATTTTCTCACCGTATGTAACCGGTCTTTCCATTCTCAAAATAGTGTCTTTCACAGAGCAAAAGTTTTTAATTCTGACAAAGTCCAACTGATCCATCCCTCTTGTATGAATTGTCTTTTAGATGTCATGTCTAAGACCTCTTTGCCTAACCACAAGCCACAAAGATATCCCCCTGTTTTCTTCTAAAAGTTTTATAGTTTTACATTTATATATGTGGTCTATTTTGAGCAAATTTTTGTACAAGTGTGAAGTTTAGGTGGAGGTTTTTCATTTTTTTATTGTGGATGTCCAACTTTTTAAACTTATTTCTAGAAAATATTATCCTTTCTTCATCAAGTTGCCTTTAAACCTCTGTCAAGAAACAATTTTGATGTGGGTCGATGTTTGGACTCTATTCTGTTCCATTGACCTACATGTCTATTTCTTTGCCAATATCACATTGTCTTTATTTCTATAGTCTATAACAAATCTTAAAATCAGGTAATGTGATTCTTCCAAATATATTCTTTCTCAAAATTATCTTAGCTATTCCAGCTACTTGCCTTTTCACGATTTTAGAAATTGGCTTATTTTTACCTATAAAAAGTCCTGCTTAGATTTTGATTTGAAATCTGTAGAGAAACTGAGGAAGAATTGACTTATGACATCTTTACTTATAAATCTTCCAGTCCATGAACATGGGATGTCTTGTCATTTCTTTAAGTCTTCAGAATTTTCATTTTAACAAGATCTCCAGCCCCTCTGGACCAACTGAGTAAGAATATCTGAAGGTGGGGCTTCCTTGATAGATCAGCTGATAAATGCAGGAGACCCCGGTTCAATACTTGGGTTGGGAAGATCCCCTGGAGAAGGGATAGGCTACCCACTCCAGTATTCTTGGGCTTCCCTTGCTGCTCAGCTGGTAAAGAATCTTCCTGCAATGCGGGAGACCTGGCTTTGGTCCCTGGGTTGGGAAGATTCCCTGGAGTAGAGAAAGGCTACCCACTCCAGTATTCTGGCCTGGAGAATTCCATGAACTTTATATAGTCCATGGGGTTGCAGAGTCAGACACGATTGAGTGACTTTCACTTTCACTTTCATCTGAAGGTAGGCTTAGACACTGGAATTTTTTTTTAACTCCCCAGTTGATTCCAAGCATCAGACAGGTGTAAACCTCTACTCTAGACTAAGGTGAGGGCTTATGAGAATCTGGGCTCCTGTCGCCTTGGCTGATGCACACTAAGTCAGTCTGATTGAGGCCACTGGTCCCCTGCTTCTCAGCCCCATTGCACTTCAGAATCGCCTGAGGACAGGAGTCATCTCACTGAGAAGTTTTAAGGAACAATTTTGACTGATGGCTTCACCTAACTCCTCCTATTGGTCTAACGTGTTTCCTATACTTGAAGACTGCCTTCCTCTACCCACCCCAGGAAGTGGAGCAAGACTCCAGAAGCCCATCCTCTTGCTGCCTCTTATCTTCACAAATCTCTCTGGAAGTTACTGAGGCAGCAGGAGACGGAGGAGAGAACGAGCATGTGTGGGCACGAGAGAAATGTCCAATTGCGTAAGTCTGATCAATAAGATCCATGACCCAAATACTTAGGGAACAGCTTTAGCTTTCATATCCACCTCCTTCCCCTGCTGAGTCAGAAAAACAATTCCATATTTGAGAGAAAAACCCTCCTCTAATCTCTAAGGGCAAACAGAAGTTTGGCTGTGTCTTTTTCGGTGGCTCCTTGCAAAGGTTAAATGCGTGTCTCAGCTACAGCAAGGTGGGACACATTGGTCCCCCAGATATGAACCAATCAGATGTTGCCTGAAGACAGCTCTGTTTTCTGCTATCTTTTAATGGATTTGGGGGAGAGAGGAGCTGATGTAGATAAAACAGATGTAAAACTTAATGCTTCCATTTTGGATGGGCACCAACCCCAGCAAGCCAAAAATAGACGTAGCGCATCAATAATATTTCTCTTTTAAGCTGCGGGTCCTTTGGGGAGTTTGCACACGTTCATAGATTACAGAAAAGCAGAATGATGGAAACAGTAGAAGCTGCATGCTATGCTCCCAGGTTGGGGCCTCAGTGACAGCCATGCAGGAATATCTGTTTTTTAGACACTCTGTACCTATTTCCTACAAAAAGCCCTTCCAAGAATGATAAGAGCACATTGTCTCCTGCAGGGCTGCCAAGCTTTCTCAATGCTGCTGCCACTGCCTATCTGAAGATGACACATCTCTGATTCCTAGTTCTTTCTTTGAAGCTAAACGTTCAAAGACCTTTAGCATCATAAAATCCCAACATACGAATACTTCAATTGCAGAACCATGGCACCCTGAAGTTGAAGCAGGCAGGCCCTAAAGTTTCCTCTCCTGCTCTTCTGTGAGAAGGTAGAAGTGACCTATCCAAGGTCACACAGTCAGTGCGATATGGAACACAGTGAAGGACATAGTGTGGCGAGAGGAGTGGTGGGGACCATGGAAAGGACTTGGCCTGTGCAATCAACTGACCTGGGTTCCAAGACCAGCCTTGCCATCGATCAGCTCTGTGACCTTGACCTTGAACAGGCAGAGTCACAGCATTTTCTACTTTGCATGGCAACTTGGAGAATTAGGAGAAGCATGAGAAGGTGTATGAGTGGCTGACACGTGACGGGTACTCCATAAACAGCAGGAACTTTTATAACTTGACCTCCCAGTTCCTAGTTCAGTGCTCTTTTCACAAGCCCATCTTATGAACCATCCATATAAGCCCAAGTGTGTTAAGGGTTGGATCTCCTGCCCGCCTCACATATACAGGACGATACCATCCAGGCTTCTTTAGAGACAAGAAAGGAAACTGGATTTGCACTCTTCACTCAACCCTGACCCTGACACCTCACAACCTTTCCTTCAGTCTTTCTGCTGTTCTGGGGCTGTGGTTCCTGGTTAGGCTGAGCCCTGCTCGGTATTAACTGTGACCGCTTGTCACTGTGGACATGGCCCTGACTCTGAAGCTGCCTGCTGCTTGCTCAGTTCTCCAGGTCAGCATCCGCCTCTTCCCTCTGCCCTGAGGTACCCAAGGAGTAAGGACCTTCACTGACCACACTGCCTATAGAGAAATGATGAGATGGAGCCCTGCGGGTCACATGGCTATTTGTTGACCCACAGAATGACTTTATTATTTTTTCATTTAGTTGACAACATGTTTTAAAAAAAAAAAACAGACTTCACCAAAATGTATATTTCTTTCTTCCCTTGAAAATTCACAAACTGGTCACACGGCCACGTCAGCCAGAGCTCCAAGGCAGCTGCTCCCTCCCTGACCCCCACTCCACGAAGCATGGCCCCCAACAGGTCCTCTTCCCTCATGGCGTGATCTTCCTAGCTCACAACAACATCTGAGTTTTTAACCTGATACAACATGGACCCCAGAACTTCTGCTGGACATTCATGGTTCTTCACTACCTGACCCATCCCATCCCACCTGTTCAAACTCTTCTCCCAGGAACCCTGGGAAATCTCCCTGCTTCCAGGCCTCTCCTGGGAGCATTCCCCTGCCCAGAATGCCTCTCTTCTCTTTTGTTTGCCCAACCCAGTCAAGAGGGTCTCCTCTCCAGAAATTCTTCCTGACCACCCAAGCCACCAAGAGTTCTCCTCCCCCAAAGCCTTGAGCCAACAGCCGTCTTACCCACTACCACACACTGTGGCTTTTTCCTGTGAGTGTGTCTTCTTTTTCCCTAGCCGAACTGTAAACTTCCTGAAACAGTTACCAGTGCTCACACTTGCTCCCCTTCCCTAGAAGGCAGTTGCAGGCTCTGTATAGAAAAGCTTTTGGCCAAAAAGTAATTGTCTGGTCAAGGGTTGTCATCCATACCATCTTTGAGCTAAAGGTCAAGCATCATGTCTCTCCAGCCTGACTTGTCTCCATACCACCTCACACATTACCCCTTCTCCCACAGGTACCCACGACCCCAGGCTCCTGGAAACACTCCAGAAGGAGTAGGTATGTCACCAATAAGGGTTCCCATTTCCTCCACTCTCTACACACACCCCAGGGTCAAACAAAGAGAACTTGGCACACATCAAAAGCTCAACAAAGATCCATTCAACAGAAAGCACCTTACATTTTGAAATTATACAAATGAACTTACTTACAAAACAGAAAGAGGCTCACAGACTTAGAGAGTGAACTTAAAGATGTTGGGGGAGGGAGAAATTGGGGGAAGAGATACTTAGGGAGTTCCAGATGGACATATACACACTGCTATATTTAAAATGGATAAATTACAAGGACCTACTGTATAGCACATGGAACTCTGCTTTGTTATATGGCAGCCTGGATGGGAGGGGAGTTTGGGAAAGAACAGGATATTTGTATATGTATGGCTGGGTCCCTTTGCTGTTTACCTGAAACTACCATAACATTGTCTGTTAATTGGCTATACATACACGCTAAGTCACTTCAGCTGTGTCCAACTCTTTGTGACCCTATGGACCATAGCCCGCCAGGCTCCTCTGTCCATGGGATTCTCCAGGCAAGAATACTGGAGTGGGTTGCCATGCCCTCCTCCAGGGGGTCTTCCTGATCCAGGGATCTAACCTGTGTCTCTTACCATGTCCTGCATTGGCTTCTTTACCACTAGAGTCACCTGGGAAGTCCTTGTTAATCGGCTATGTGTGTTGGCTATGTCCAATACAAAATTAAAAGGGTTTTTTTTTTTAAAGAAGCTTACTTTTTATTCCCTGTACCTTTGCCTATGCTATTTACCTGGTCAAGCACAGTTTTCTTTTTTTCACCAACCACCAGATATGGGGCTTGGAAATTCCATATCTAATGTTCTTGTCTTGGTTCTTTCTCTTCCTCTCCTCTACCAACTCATCCCTCTGTCTAGGCTCTGTGGCACTCTGCTCTTGCCTGTCCCAACCATTGCCAAACGGTGGTGCCATTACTTGCACAAGTCTGCGTCTCCTATGGATGTCATGTTCTTCCAGTGCTGGGACTACATGACCTTCTTCCATGCACTTGCCCAACACCAAGCCACATACGAGCAGAACTAGCCCATGAGGGAGGTATGATGAGCCTCATTTTGCAAACAAGGAAATGGTAGCAAAGACCCAGACTCTATGCATGGATGAGGAGGACAGAAAGGAGGAGGAGAGGAATGGGTTTGCTGAGAAGACTTGGTTCTGTCATCAGGATTAAAGGAAGAACATTCCTTCAATGTCATATTTGGGGTATTGTTTGACAGCTGGCCAAAGGAATAGCTAATTATATAGGTGAAAGCACTTTTGTCTGATTTGTCATTTACTTTCAGTGAAAGGCTCAGAGTCTGTGAAGTTGCATGATCACTTGACCAGTAGAAATGCAAATGATTTCTGTTCAGTAGCAAAAATAATCCCAAAGTTTATGATTTTATGGCCTTGTAAAACATTAACTGGTTTTATATTTAATCTGGCAATCTTATTCCAGTGTTCTTTCCTCAGTGCATATGTAACTCCATTTTGCTATTTTGTTGATCCCCTCATTAGAGAGCTAAAGGCAATTTTTGACATGTGCACATTCTATATTTGTATGAGTCACATTTTTAACTTCTGAAAATTATATTTTGACACTAAGCCTGCCACCAACTCTGAAAGTGTGGGCAAGTCTCTCCCTTCCCTCTTTTGGATTCAGTTTCCTCATCAGTAACATAAGGCAGTGAGTCAGGTGGGGAAATACAAGCCCTAGAAATTTTTTATTTTGATACATAATCTTCAAAAGAATAATTTTCTCACAGGGGTTGAATATCTTACAGAGTTATTTCCAAAAATAACAACAACAGCAATCACGAACACTTTTCCCACCTCAGGTATTAATATCAAACGCTATCCCATCAAATTCTCACACGAGGTAGGTGCTATTGTGGCTGGTCCCACTGACAGAGGAGGTTAAGAAAGCGGAAACACTGTTGCTGTTATTTTAAATCAGGAAACACTACATTCATCCCTCTATCCATATTTCCTTCTATTCATCTCTTCCCCAGTCTACTCACCCAGCCAGCCAGCCAGCTGATAAAAAACAAGCATGATCCCCACTTTCACAATGGATCTATGTAACTGACTGAAATGGCAGTCAGAAGCGGCAGCAATTGCTTCTGGCCGGTGGGTTCAGGAAGACATTGTGGAAGAGATGTCATTTCAACTTTGTTCCTAAAGATTCGAGCAGGGCTATTTAGAGAGAGGTCACACAAGCATCCTCAGCTGAAGGAACCCCTCGTGGCAGAAAGGACCAGGGGCAGGGGGAGAGGGACATGCACAGTGAGCGGGGAGCACCGGGGCAGGCTGCTGAAGACGGTGCAGGAAGGGTGGATGGCGGCAGATGGAGCTGGAAAGAGATATTGACTGATCCTGATGTATGTCAACGTCTTACCAAGCATCACGCTAAGGGTCCTTCATCTAATGCCTCCCCACAATCATCCAGACCTGGAGTGCCGTGCACAGTGGTAAGTTACAAGGCAAACCCTTTTCCAGTGCCACGGCTGGGCACTCCAAAACGACCAGAGTTCTACACCTTTGGATGGCAGAGTGGCCAACAACCACAAAAGGAGATCTATTCCAAACTCTAGCCTCCCTTCCGGAACATGTGGCCCAGAGCTAACTGAAGCTAGCTTGAGCTCACTCTGCAAGCAGTTGTCACAAGGCACTACACAGAAGACTCCCAAGGCCCAAATATTTAACAACCAGAACATCCCTCCATCCATCAGGGTGGTAATTCTATCCAAGGGGGGAAAAAACCTATTGGGGCTTCTTCTCTGGCCTGCTCATTTCCTATAAACACGCCAGGGCCATTTATAGCTCACAACTCACTTCTCTCTAAACATTTACACATTTCTCCCTCTTAACACATCCTTGGCCATTTGACTAAGTAGTAAGTGATAGAGGTTGGATATCAAGGCCTTGGGACCTTTGGATTCTGTCCAGAGCTGCTTTCAAAAACCTTTCATGCCAGTCTCCCCCTTTCAGGAAACATGGGGATCACTGGTCTCCTTCAGCCTTGTTGATGCCTTGATCTGCCCCACACCCGCTTTCACACTTGCTGCTGGGAGGACTGCTGGCAGCCTCTTCAGGGTTTGCTAAGCTGCAAAGAGCTGCCTGGACCAAGGTCACGCCCTTCAGAGGCGGCCCAACTCCTATATGACTGATCGGGATGAGGAAAAAGAAGCCCATTTTAGCTCATACCAGGGCAATGCTGGCAGACCAACTGAGTTCCAGCTTTCTCTATGGGACTGGGTGAGGCTGCAATAGGACTGCCTCACAGCCCAGCCTCTGTGAAATCCTGGCCTGCTCCCCTCCATCCACGGACTTTGGTCTTATGGACACTCTGATAAATACCCCTGAGAAGCACACTCACCTGGCCTCCATATCTGCTTCCCAAGGATGCTGAATGCCACAAACTCTGAATCTGTTGACTGAACACATGGCAGAAACAAGACTTCTTGCCTGCTAAATCCAAAGTAACCCAAATCCCACATGCCTGGGCAGCATGTGGTCCCGGAGCCTCTCGATCCTGGGCGCTCTTGCTGCTGGCATGGCCGAGAGAGCAGTGTAAGCAAAAAGGCACATGGAGGGGGGGTGCTCTGACCACCCTGGGAGGGGTTTTATTTCCACATGGGCAAAGCTGCCTTCCAGGGGAATCAGGTACCCAGTTGTCTTCCAACAGGGTCTGGGAAGTTTTAGGCAGAAGTTGGGCACTATAAACCCTCTCTATCAAAAAAGCCACAAGGTTCAACCCTCGTCCATTTTTTTTTAAATTCCAGGAGCCACTGAGGACTTCGAATGTCTCAGATAAACGTAAATGATGAAGGATGGTCACCTCGGGGCCTTATGTAGAAAGCCACCTTGAGAGAGAAGAAAGCTTCCATCAATATCAGAAAAGCCAGATTTTTTTTTTTCCTAGAAGAAAAATGGCTAATTTCAAAATAATTATTTTATCAACTGTTATATGTTTTCAAGTTAACTTTTTAAAAAATGAAATGTTTCACTTTTTAAATGAAACACTGGGACATTTAGATGTAAAGTGCCAGTAAGTTAGTTCTTTTTTGGCAGTGAGATGAGGGATAGAGAGGGAGTTAAAAGAATCGCCAGCATTTAAATGGCTTAAAAATCTGAGAAAAAACAGCATAGTTCTGAGAGCACTCTGTCATCATCCACCGGAAGCAATGCTGGTCACCACAGCCCCAGGGTGCCCGGGAGTCGACAAGCGCTGAAAATAAAATGTACTGACTCTCCCACCCAAGAGGAAGGGTGCCACAGGGACACGAGCAAGTGGGGAGGGTGCCGCTTTACTGTGATTCCTAGGTTTGTACCTCCTCTTTGCCCCACTCCCATCTCACACGCGCCTGGGGTTTGAGCCAAAGGCTGAGCTAGGAAGAGCTTAAGGCACCTGCTTTTGTCTTGACTCTTTAGGGAGAGGAAGGAGAATCTGTCTTTTGCCAAGGTGAGGCACACAAAGCTGCTGAGTTGACCACCCCCCACCCCAAGTGCTCTGCTTTCTACTTTGAGCACAGTGGATAGGATGAGGACCCATCAGTGGTGCAGCAGCTCGACAGACAGGATGACATCTACCTCTGCCATATGCATTCAGGGAAAAGCCTTGGCTCCTAGAGTCTAGAGACTTGAATTAGGTCAACTGTCACTGTTGATTTGCCGTTGTATGTCGCAAGGCACGTGACATACCCTCTTTGATCCTCAGCTTCCATGTTGTGAACAGATATCTTAGTTCCAGCCTCCTTCTTCCAGGGCGCTTGAGATGTTCAAATAACAAATAAGATAGCAAATGATAGAATACCTTGACAAGTGAACATCAAGTATATGCAAATATGAAGCACTCTTATCTTCATCATAAACCAACTAATCTATGGTGATCACTTGGCAGGAGGGATGTAAGGAGGCAATTTCAAGACAGAATTATTATTCATTGTGGGATTATTTGTGTAATGTTGTAAGTGACAGCTCTTCACCCCATCCCCGGATTCAAATCAAAAGCCTCATTCCATGGCCTTTACGCACACATTCATTCTCATTGTTCAATTACAAACACTGAGATGAGATGCCGATGACATCCTGGGTAATTGTCTGGTTTCTATTCAGAAGTTCTTGGTTCACGAGCATTGTTTCATTTGATATTTGGGGAATCACTAGGCCTTCCCTTGACACTTAAAAAAAAAACAACAACAGTGTTTAACAATTTCTATGTTAAACTGAGTAATAAATAACCAAGAAAGATAATGAACCAAATTCTGTGGTTAATAGAGAACTGTGAGGCTTCCTCCCCACCCCCATCAACTGTCCAATAGGGAATCAAAATATTCTTCTGATACTAATTAAGTTAAAAGGCAATTTAATGTTTTTGTATTTAAAATAGAGATCGACTAACTCATCGAAAAATTTAAAATTAAAGCCTAAAACTCTTCTACTCAGTAAGCAATAAGAACACACTTGAATTCTTTTTTCATGGGCATTTAAGGGATCCTAACAGGTACAGAGAGAAAAGGGAAAAGTAAAGAAAACAGCTGGATAAATACCTAAGAGGAGAAAACAAGAGTGATTCAAAATAAAAAAAGAAAAATGGTTACGAAAGGCATCTAGGATAGAGATAGAGGAGAAAATCAGACAAAAGTAAGCAGAAAACAATCAACGCAACGAACAATGACAGTATAACGAAAAATAAAGATAAACTTTCATAAAGCAGCCTCTAATTTTGGAACGTTAACACCAAAAGCTTTGAAAGCTATTTTACAGATTTAGAATGACAGAATTAAAGGGTATGTAACCTCTTGGTAACTACTTCCTTAATGAGATAAAATCGTATCAAGACAACATCCAGCTCAAGGGCAAGTCACTCCTCATCCCTGTCTGATAAAGGCCATGCTCTATGTTTCTCATGTAAACCATCTGATGTCTATGCAGGTCAGTATTTTTATCAGGGCTTCCCCTTACTAAGACAGGTGACTTAGCTTCCGCATACCACAGTGTCCGCACCTAAAGGGTCATGGAATGGGAACAAATGTAGTACTTACTTCATGGTGGAGATGTGAGGGTTGAAGATATAACACAGGGAAAACACCTGGTACCTTGCTGCTGCTAAGTCGCTTCAGTCATGTCCAACTCTGTGCAACCCCAGAGACGGCCGCCCACCAGGCTCCCCCGTCCCTGGGATTCTCCAGGCAAGAACACTGGAGTGGGTTGCCATTTCCTTCTCCAATGCATCAAAGTGAAAAGTGAAAGTGAAGTCATTCAGTCGTGTCCAACTCTTTGCAACCCCGTGGACTGCAGCCTCCCAGGCTCCTCCGCCCATGGGATTTTCCAGGCAAGAATACTGGAGTAGGATGTCATTGCCTTCTCCAACTTGGTACCTTAGGTGGCACTTAATAAATCCTTAATAAATATGAGCATCTGTCATTAGCTAGGGCTACAGTTCACTTTAGATGAAGAAAAAGAAGGAATGTGTGTGTATAGATTTTTTTAAAGTATTTTAGATATTGTATAACATCATCTGAATGCTCTTTCTTCATTAGGTTGAAGGTATCACACTCAGAGCCGTCCTTGTCTCGTATCCTACATGAAGAATGAAGAACATTCTGCATTTTCTATCCTGCATCTCCTTGTCTCTGGCTTCCACATCCAGACCTCAGGCTTGGTCAGCCCCCAAGTCTTCGTAAAGTCTTAGTCCAGCCTGGGCTCTTAACTTTGAGAAGCACTTCTCTTATTTCAGGTCTTCATTCAGGCCGTGGTTCAACCCCAGCATCTCCTCTGTCTCCTTCCTTCATTTCCCTCCAAAGGAATCCTTTTATCTAGAGCCCTTAGTTTGGCTCCTTGAAAAAGAGTCTCTTCTTGCATTACTTTCTTGCTCCGCCTACCCTTCCAAAGAATGAAAGCACCTTTTAGGAACCTGCCAAAAAATGTTAATCCTTCTTTCTCTCAGTGTCCTACACATGAACCCTCAAATACTCATACGCAAGTCACAGGTCCACATTCAACTCAGAGCTTAGCCCATAGCAGGCTTCTGTGTTCACGGCTTTGATTCCAGCATCCCTTCATTTGGAAGACCTGTTCCTCTTCCTCCAACCTAGTGAAACACTACTGGAACTTGATAGGAAAAAATGCCTTCTCTTTTGAGGGAATGATGCTCTAAGCATCCACCCTGTGTACTGTTTACATCAAGCAGTATAGTGGGCACCATGATGGGAAATGACTTGCCTACTTCAAAAGAGCTCAAAGTTCCAAGACTTATGACCTCTATGCAATTCATTATTTATAACTTAGTATAGGACAGCTCTGTGCTGTTCTAATCTTAGGGTCTCATTTGGGGTAGAAGTGATGGCCCTATATCTCTCCAGAGACTCTGAATTAGCTATATCTTTGAAGCCCATTAGCTCTCAGCCCCTCCTTCAACAGATTCATTCATTCAACACTGACTATACTCCAGCAAATAGATGCTAATGATACTGCAGTGATCCAGGCAGACAAAATTCTTGCTTTTATGGAGTCAGTAGGAATTCTAATGCAGATGAGAGAAGATAGATGATAAACAAAATACCTAACAAATAATCAAAGTATATAAATACTATATTAGAGAATTTTAAGTTTATAAAGAAAAATGAAAGATGCAGAGAACAGAAAATCAGAGTAATTTAAAATAGAAGAAACTTATCAGGGTGGCCAAAAAGTTCATTTTTGTTTTCCCCTAAGTTCTCAGAATGATTGAAAGTTAGAGAAAATATAAGGAAAATGCCTTCAGAAAAATGATACTAATTTGCCGTGTAAAAACGGCATGTAGCCTGCTCCCTCCAAGCCTGTTCCTTCTCTACAGTACTTTGTATGGTACCTTCTAGCACTGAAATTTTATTTCTCTAAGTTGTAAGTAGCAATTTAAACTGAGACTAGAGTTTGCTAAGACATAATTACTGTGATCTAAGTTCAATGACATAAAGAACACTCCCATGTTCCCCAGAGGTCTCCCCAAATCCATCATGTGTATTCCTGGTCCCAAACAACTGTGAGGGCAATCACAAATTCACTGTGATTTTATTTTCTTCCACTGACTCAGAAATAATTTAAATGCAGGTCCTGCCTTCTCTCAGACACCCTCCTGATAGGGATGATGCTAAAAAGAGTCAGAAAGTGGACTCTGAGCACAAGGATGCTGGGCACCCTAGCTTCAAGCAGCAGCTCATTCCAGAGCCATTGGCTTGACTCCAGTGAATTCAGACCTGATAAGGTGGCACCCAACCAAGGGTTTCCTCTTCTGGATCTTTTATTTTCCTCTGTATTTTCCTCAGAACTGATACAAGGCTCAGGAGGAGGCCCTTCGTCTCGGAAGTGTCATCTTGGGACCATCCAGAGAAGGAAAGCCATCCATCAAGTGCTCATCAGCCGTAAATAATTAAAAGCTCCCTTTGGGGTGATTCCTCTGCTTCTCAGAGTTAGCGCTCTGCCTGCTGGAGGAGCTCTGATGGGCAGGTTAGGAAGGGCCTGGAGGCCCTGGAACAGCCACTGGCCCCCTGCAGTCTGATGAGAGCTGAGCCTTCTCAGGTTCTTCCTATGGGTGAGACACAGTTCTGAGTCCTCTGCATATGTTAGCTCATAACCCTAGGAAGTGGATTGCTTCTGTTATTCCTATAATACAGATGAAGCAAAGGAGATCCAGTAAAGCAGCCTGTCCAAGCTTATCACGTTTATAAACAGCAGACAATAGCCTAGACTCTGTGATTAACCACAAATGCTATGCTGCTGCTGCTGCTGCTGCTGCTAAATCGCTTCAGTCGTGTCTGACTCTGTGCGACCCCATAGACANCAGCCGTCAAAGCTTATCACGTTTATAAACAGCAGACAATAGCCTAGACTCTGTGATTAACCACAAATGCTATGCTGCTGCTGCTAAATCGCTTCACCACCAGGCTCCCCCGTCCCTGGGATTCTCCAGGCAAGAACACTAGAGTGGGTTGCCATTTCCTTCTCCAATGCATGAAAGTGAAAAGTGAAAGTAAAGTCGCTCAGTCGTGTCCGACTCTTTGCGACCCCATGGACTGCAGCCCACCAGGTTCTTCCATCCATGGGATTTTCCCGGCAAGAGTACTGGAGTGGGGTGGCATTGTATGGAGCAGCCTTATCAGAAGAAATATCATACAAGATACATACATAATTTTAAGTTTTCTAGGAGGCATTTTTGGGACACTTAACTGATTTATTTACTAGTTTATTGATTGATGTATTTAAATCTGTAGATATTTAAAGACAAATCTTTAAATGGGAGGCCCTTAGACAGCAAGATCAAACCAATCAATTCTAAAGGAAATCAACCCTGAACATTCACTGGAAGGTCTGACGCTAAAGCTGAAGCTCCAATACTTTGGCCACCTGATGTGAAAAGCCCGCTCACTGGAAAACACCCTGATGCTGGGAAAGATTGAGGGCAGGAGGAGAAGGGGTGACAGAGGATGAGATGGTTGGATGGCATCATCGACTCAAAGGACATGAGTTTGAGCAAACTCCAGGAGATAGTGAGGACAGGGAAGCCTGGAGTGCTGCAGTCCATGGGGATCACAAAGAGTCAAACATGACTGAACAACTGAACAACAACTGTTGGAGGAGGAAGGTTTTAAATTGCTTTCACCTGAAGCTCACATACATTGGTTTTCTTGTACATCTTTTTTTTTTTTTTTCTCTTTGGCTGCCCTGAGCAGCATGTGGGATTTTCGTTCCCCAACCAGGGATTGAACCCATGTTCCCTGCATTGGAAGCACAGAGTCTTAACCACTGGACTGCCAAGGAAATCCCGTTTTGTACATCTTAAGGCTGCAGTGCTGGCTGCCCTTTCCCTCTCTTTCTTCAGAAAACCCTGCTTCAGGGATGCAAGTGACTCATCACAGAGACCCTGGCTTCACTCCTCGGTAGCCCTCGGCAGTCTCAGTCAGTCACAATGTTGCATTTCTTCACCAGCAATTGGTATAGAACCAGGCATGTGACTCAGTTTTGGCCCAAGAGATAAATGGGGAGATGTCCTTGGGGCTTTTAGAAAAATGGTCCTAAGAAAGAGGCCTGAAAGAGATGGTTGCTTTCCCATTGGATAATTTTTCTTTTTGCCTTCTTTTAACTGTAGTGAAACATACAATGTAAGATTCATGTTAACCATTTCTAAGTTCAATGGCATTAAGTACATTCACATTGTACAATCATCCCCCTATCCATCCAGGAGCATGTTTTTTTAAGTCAAAAAGAAACAGGTGAAATTAATTTTAATAAGAGCTTATTTAGCCTAGATTAGGTTCTGGTGAGACTGTCCTAAATACTACTCTTTCAAAATACAATCAATATAAAAATTATTATTATCAATAATATTTTGGAGTCTTCCTTTCATGTTAAAATTTTGTACTCAATTTTACACTTACAGCATATCTCGATTTGGACTGGCCACATTTCAAATGCTCACTAGCCACCTGGGGTTAGTGGTTCCCATGTGGACAGCCATATGCAGTTCCTCTGGTCCACGCACACTCAGCCAGCCCAAGGCCATCTCCGGGGGAGAACAACAAGCCATCTGTTTACGTATGTACATCACCACCACCTCTCTAGGGCAGTCTGTGATTCACTGCCAGACCCTACATGGTGTCTGACTCTAATAGTCCTAGATCAGCTTCTCTAAGCTCCCTCACCCCCAACATGCCATCATCATGATGACGTCAGCACAAGACCTAGGCCGTGAAGGAGAGCGTTTCCTGGCGGGGCAAACTTTGTGCCTCTGGCCAATTCACCTGTGGGTCCATGTCCAAACTATGAGGGTGACCTCAGCAGTGCAGGTGGAGACAGCACCTACGTAGCCACTTGAGCACCCCCAGGCTAAGCCATAATAAACAACACATGCCTGCATGGAAAGAAGGAAGTGTGTGAGCAGAACTGAGGCAAGGGACGGTTGCCATGGAAACCAGCCAGCCTTACTCCAGATTTTTCCCTGATGTCTTGATCATTATTCCGTGGCTGATGAAGCCCAGTAGATACGAAGCATTGTCCTTGTACCTATGGAAACCTTCCAAATGGTCCCGTTATGATCAAAGCAGATTAAAGAAGGAACAGTCATCATCACATCCACCTTTTGTCCTGGGTATTACCCAAAGGATCAGAAAATAAAACCATCCTTGCCTCAGAGATAAATGCCTGGAGGGCATCAAGGTAAGACAATAGAGATGAGGTGGATCCCAAAACAAAAATGCTAAAAATCCTTGACTGGACAAACGGTTATGGCTTCAGGAGTTTACCACCTTTCCAAGCTGACTGAGAACTCATGCTGTAAACAAATCCTTGGGCTGATCTCCTCCCAGAGCCATGGGTCTTTGGGATGGTCCAACATAGTCTTTCACACATCCATTCACTCCTTCAGTCACTCATGAATGAGAAGCACCATGGTACAGCAGAAAGAGTCTAGAAATCCAGTTTTAAATTCCAACTTATTGGAATTTAACTTCCAATAAGTTGGAATTTAATTCCAACTTATTGATGCTTATTGGCTATTTTGTCTTAACTAAATTATTTTTTTTAATCTTTGTAAATCAATTATACTTCAATGAAAAATTTAAAAATGAAAATAATGAAAAGTAAACACTTTTGTGTTGTGCCCTGGTTTTCTCATCTGTAGCATGGGGGTGAGAACAGAATAATATTTGTCACTTGTCATCCATATAGTCATAGTCAACGTCCTTAGATATTGACTTGAAGTTATATCTTTTCCCCTAGACTGTGAGCTCCTTGAATATTGAAACCATATCTCATTCCATTTTGATCATGAACAAACCACCTTGCAGACAGCCTGGTACTTCCAGATACTCAGTAATATCAGTTGGATGAAGAAGTGACAAAGTGCTTTCCCTCTTTAATTTCATTCTCACAGCAATCTGGTTCAGGATTATTTTAGCCCAGTGCAAGACAAAGGAGATTATAATATTAAAATACATGCTTCCTGTTCTCAAGGTATTTACCATTTACTGTATTTAACAAAAAGTTTATATAATATTTGGTCTGTGCCAGCTACTGTTCTAACTACTTGATAAATATTAGCTCACTGAATCCTTATAACACTCCAGTACACGGTTAGGCGCTGCCTGCAGGACTATCCCTGGCCCAAGGTCACATGAGAACGTGGCAGAGCGAAAGTCAAATTCAGCTGGCCTGGCTCTGCAGCCAGCGCCCTTAACCCTGGGGCAATGCCTTAAATAGGGGACATAGATCATCTGCGCAGTATAAAGAATGTACAAGCGCGATGGGTACAGAGGAGGAGAAGACCCCACACTGCACTTTCAAGAGGAGAACGACTTGAACATACAGGAATATTGGAGAAGAGAAGAAGGGCTGGCTGGAAAGTGAGTAGGGGCCAGATGATGGTCAGTGCTGACTGACTGCATAAACAGTTTGGTCTTCAGGCCATGGGATGCCACTGAAAGTCTCTGAGCCATAGAGGAAGCTAAGCAAAGCTGGCTTTCAGGAAAATTCATCTGACACTGGCATGCAAGGCAGACAAAAGGGAGAAGATGGGCCAAATGGGGAAAGTGACACAGTGACTGATGTCACGGGTCAAGGAAGAGGTCTCAGAGTCTAAACCAGGACGATGGCGGCAGAAGCACAGAGGGCAAGTCCACAGGACATGGCTTCTGCCATGATGTAAGATGTCTACATCAGCTTTCCACCAAATCACTCAAATTAGAAACAAGTTCCAGGAAGCTCTTACTGGGTACCTTCCCAGCCATCCAGAGGGGCACAGGGGCAACTTACGGCACCGGTTTCCAGACAAGGTAAACCTCAGAGCTCTCCTAAGGAGTGCCTGGAAATGTAGGCTGAGCTCTTTCCATGTATATACAGCTGGTTACTGAAGCTAACGGAGAAGGCAATGGCACCCCACTCAGTACTCTTGCCTGGAAAATCCCATGGAGGAGGAGCCTGGTGGGCTGCAGTCCATGGGGTCGCTAAGAGTCGGACACGACTGAGCAACTTCACTTTTACTTCTCACTCTCATGCATTGGAGAAGGAAATGGCAACCCACTCCAGTGTTCTTGCCTGGAGAATCCCAGGGACGGGGGAGCCTGATGGGCTGCCGTCTATGGGGTCGCACAGAGTCAGACACAACTGAAGTGACTTAGCAGCAGCAGCAGCCACTGAAGCTAAGATGGCAAATTCAATCATGACAAAGAATCCCAGCCATTTCAGAGGTGAAAGGCAGCCTCGTACATCGAACTGCTGTCCTGTTTATATCACCCTATCCGTCACCACCCAGCATCTAAACCCAGCCTGGGTCTTACAGCTAGTGGAACTTTCTATTCCAATTCCCATCGCAGAAGTAAGGAGCAAAATGAGGAATGGGTGAGGAGAGTAGGGGTGAGTTATAGCTCAAGGACGTGATTTGTGAGTTTTCTTCCAAGATCTACCAATTGTCTGAAATCCTTATCTATCCCCAGTGCTGCATGAATTCCTGGGGAAGGTTCTCTCTGACATCAGAATGAAACAGATGCCAGAGAACACATATAATAGGTTGACTCATAAAACTGGTACAGAGAGCTTTGCTCTGACAAAAGCTGGAGTCTTCCTTATTATTTATCTATCACATTTGAAGCCTTGGAATCCCATTTTCATCTTGATGGAAGCGATAAAAGCTTAGCAAACTTTTATGGCTCCCAGGTCGAAGCTGAGGACTCTACCCCCTGTTCCCACCCAGCAATGCTTACAGACTTTTCAATTCAAAGTCAGGGCAGAAATTGCTTTTGGTCAAAAGCAAAATGTATTTATCTCTGTAAGCATAGTCATTAAGATGTGAGCATGAATACCTGAAGAGATAAAACACAAAGGGAGAAAACAGGCAGAAATAGAAAGTGAGGCTTCTGAAGCTAGAGAGAAAATGATGACACATCAACCCCCACTGAAAACTTTTATGGTGCAAGAGAGTGGGGTGTGGAAAAAGGCATCTTCAGAGATTGGGAGAACGGAACCCCAAGAGTGGGCCAAGGGGACAGCCTTGCAGTAGGAGGGCTGTGATCAGCCTGTGCTCAGTGCTAAAAGAGCTTTGAGAGGAGACCTAATAAAGGGGAAATTTTTGCTTGCATTCCTGTTTGTCTGTAGAATCACTGTGGATCTGAAATCCACCCCCTCCACTTCTCCACACACTGAAGAAGGTCTCCAGATGGAAAAATCTGAAACTCGGCTTCAATATGAAAAAGAAAGAAAAGAAAAAGAAGGCTCATCCAGGAAGCTGACTGCTTTCTCCTCCTCTAAGATCTAACCTATGGAGCTCCAGTATCAAATATTAGAGAGAGTCAGGAAACATGGGTTCTTGTCTATTTATTGCTTTGCACTGACAGCGTGACCTTGGACAAACTTCACTTAAATCACTCATAGACTTTTTGGAAAATGATCTAGAACAGAGGTAGCAAAGGCATAACAAGGCATAAAAAACATTGGTACTGCCACCTCCCAAGACATTGCTCATGGCAGACATCACTAATCAATCAAAGCATTCTGTAGAGTAGTAGTCCTAATTATTCTGCCACACAGCCTTGAATCTTCAGCAAAGTCAACCAATCCGGCCAACCAATTAATCAGAATGGGCCCTGGAGATGAAACCTATTCACCTTTCCTGGACTAAATCTCTTCTGATCCTTGAATTCCAGAGCTATAAAATGCTACATGTCACATATATTCTTATTACAGATACCCTTGCAACTGAAAGTCACTCAGTCATGTCTGACTCTTTGTGACCCCATGGACTGTGCAGTCCATGGAATCCTCCAGGCTAGAATACTGGAGTGGGGAGCCATTCCCTTCTCCAGGGGATCTTCCCAACCCAGGGATCAAACCCAAGTCTCTCACTTGCAGGAGGATTCTTTACCAGCTGAGCCACCAGGGAAGCCCAAGAATACTGGAGTGGGTAGCCTATCCCTTCTCCAGTGGATCTTCCTGACCCAGGAATCAAACCAGTGTCTCCTGCATTCAAGGTGGATTCTTTTCCAGCTGAGCTACCAGGGAAGCCCTCAACTAAGATCGATCTTTCTTCTTTTCCTTGGCCTTTTTTCGAAGCCCTAGCAAGGCTAAGGCAAGGCTAGGCTAAGGCTATAAAGAAAAAGACTGGCAGGAAGGCTCTTCCATTACACCCATGTCTGAAGCTCCAAAAGTGACCCTGTGTATTTTTCTTGGGCCTCTTTACCTTAGATTCCCTCAGTCTGCTAAAAAGCTCCTCCTAAGGCCAATGTCCCCTCTATCCTCTAAAGGATTTCATCAAGGTAGAGAATTCTGTTCCTTTTCAAATGCTATGAGATCATGGAAGAAAAGACAGCCTGGGGAAGTTCAAAGACATTTAATTATTATCCTCAGTTCTTTTGAAAATTATTAAAGAGCCCAGAATTAGAAATTCAGATTTCCTCCAGATCCCTGAGAACAAACATCTCACTTGTAAATGGCTTAATGCATCTGTTTAATGTACACAAAATTGTCTTTCAGGAAAGCGGATTGTTTTTCATGTCATTTTGCATCTCTAAAATATACCACCTATGGCAAAAGGATTGAGATTCAAGGTCTGACAAAATCCACAGCAGAAATAATTAGCCCCAGAGGCTGAGTCTGAGAGTTAAATGAAAGGGAATCGAGTCACTCATTCATTTCTGTTCTGTCTGGATCTCTCCATCACATCCTGGGGAAGAGGGACTGTGTCTCTGGAGGCTGGGAGGGTATTTTGCTGTGTTGTCTCTCTGAGGGGAGCCCAACACAGCGACTCCTTCTGGTCCAGGAAGCTATGAAAACCTGCTTCAGTGACGTGACTTTCTAGGGAGAGCTACCAGAAAATTCTACTTGTTTCCAAAGTTTGCCCAGATCAGAGGAACAATGATGTTTCGTCATTTAGCATACAAGGAAGGGCTCAGTCCTTACTCCCAAGGACATGGACAGTCTTTTCTTGAACTAAGTTGCAAACATCAAAATAGACGGCCAATTGAGGGTCTGCTGTGGTTATTTTTTCAAGTTCATCAGAGAAGTTTACTGAAAATAAAGCTTCATTTAGTGGAAACTCTGCAACATCAAACCCACTAAGAACCTCAGTATTCACACCTTCGCTGTAATTTGGAGGCTAAACGCCTGGCAGCTCCTGTCAACCCCCTAGGTATATTAGGAATATAGGTATATTAGGTATATAGGTATATTAGGTATAAAAGTATATTAGGAATATAGGTATATTAGGAATATAGGTATATTAGGAATATAGGTATATAGGTTTATTAGGTATATAGGTATATTAGGTATATAGGTATACCAGCTACTTTGCTCCCCAAATAAAAAATGACTCTTGCCATGGTACTGTCTCCTCGCTCCTCAGCACCTCTTGGGTGTCTCTGTCGGTCATGATTTAAATAAATGTGCCTCTTATGAAACATTTACAGATATCAAGAGATGGAGCTGCCTCTGCCCTCTGCCCAGAAGAGGAACAGACTTCCAGGAACTCTGGGACTTTCATTGGCAGCAGTTCTGTCAAAGCAATGCAAACAGCCAAGGACAGAACCCATACCTCCCTGAGAGCCTCCTCCAGAAGGCTGCTTCATGGGAAAGAAGGCTCTTCAGTTCAACTTTGGTGCCAGTGGGCTTACCAAATCAGAATGTGATCCCCTCAGGGGTTTCCAACTCTTGGGAGATAACTAGAGGAGGGATATCCAAGACTGAAGTGGTTTACAGGAAGACACTTCTTCGGAGAGCAACTGGTCCCCCTTCCTCCTACCCAACTCCATGGCCACAGGCCCTGCTCCTCCTGCCACGTGCGTCTCTCTCTGCATATGGTGATACACCTGGAAAGGAGTCCAGGAGGAAATGAATCATAAGAGATGAGAGGGAGGCAGAGGCCTGACGACACAGGGAGAGATTTGTTTTAGTCTTAAATGAACTGCCAAGCCAGGGCAGGGCCAGGAGAATGGGTCCTTGACTATTTCTGCCTCCCTCCACTTTCTCTGTAAGCTGAGAAAGGACTGTTCTTTCTCCTTTTCCAATTCCCCAAGTGGTGAGCTCATTGCCAAATGCACCACTTGCTGCCTTTGCTGAATAAAGGACAGTAGAGGAAGTGAGAAAACATAGCAACATTTTGAACTGCAAGGGAGCAGACTATTCAGTTCAGTTCAGTTGCTCAGTCATGTCTGACTCTTTGCGACCCCATGAATTGCAGCACGCCAGACCTCCCTGTCTATCACCAACTCCCAGAGTTTACCAAACTCACGTCCATCGAGTCAGTGATGCCATGCAGCCATCTCATCTTCTGTCGTCCCCTTCTCCTCCTGTCATCAATCCCTCCCAGCATCAAGGTAGAGAAAGGACTGTTCTTTCTCCTTTTCCAGTTCCCCAAGTGGTGAGCTCATTGCCAAATGCACCACTTGCTGCCTTTGCTGAATAAAGGACAGTAGAGGAAGTGAGAAAACATAGCAACATTTTGAACTGCAAGGGAGCAGACTATTCAGTTCAGTTCAGTTGCTCAGTCATGTCTGACTCTTTGCGACCCCATGAATTGCAGCACGCCAGACCTCCCTGTCTATCACCAACTCCCAGAGTTTACCAAACTCACGTCCATCGAGTCAGTGATGCCATGCAGCCATCTCATCTTCTGTCGTCCCCTTCTCCTCCTGTCATCAATCCCTCCCAGCATCAAGGTCTTTTCCAATGAGTCAACTCTTTGCATGAGGTGGCCAAAGTATTGGAGTTTCAGCTTCAGCATCAGTCCTTCCAATGAACACCCAGGATTGATCTTTAGGATGGACTGGTTGGATCTTCTTGCAGTCCAAGGGACTCTCAAAAGTCTTCTCCAACACCACAGTTCAAAAGCATCAATTCTTCAGCGCTCAGCTTTCTTCACAGTCCCCCTTATTTTATCCATGGACACACAAGACCTTGAAAAGGAATGGACTTATCCAAGGTCACCAGAGAGATTATGGCAGAGCCCGGATTAAGAACACAGTGTTCCACTGTTCACCGTTCTTCAGATGAAAGGAAGTGACGGTACCCTCTGCTGTCATATCTCAAATTGATCTTAAAGCATCATCACCAATCCCCAAGGCCCAGACGGATACACTGCATGAAGCTAGGTCAGTAAACTCATTTCCTCCTTCCTGAGGATGTAAGCTTTCTTCCTGGAGCGGCTGAAGGTGGTTGAGAAGCCAAACTGCCCACCTCATGGCTTGGGGGAGACAGTAACCTCGTGGCAGCTTCCCCCGGAGCCCATACACAGGGGCCTGTGGGAACAAGCAGCCCCTGAAACCAGCCGCTCTCCACTGCAGGAAGTTACCTGTCACTCCTGGGGCACAAGCCCTGGCAGAAGGCTCTGTGAGTGCCTAACTGACAGAATTAACTCCAGAGAGATCCAGCATGACGCAGAAGGAAACAGGTTGCCCCTTCCCAGCAGGATTCTGCACCCCACCCCTTCCTGGGCAAGTTGAAGCCCACAGGCTAACAGAACCAGCAGGTCCCTGTGGAGGTCAGGGAGCCGGTTGCTTCTGCCCTGGGAAATGCTACCTTTCTGTCATTCGGCTTTCGTTGCAAGCTATTTTTAGCAAAAGCAAAGCCAAAATTTGAGGGAGAGTGATGTGGGAGTGGGGCCTTGTCTTCCTCTCTCCTTTTCCATGAGCTGCTTGCTCCGATTCCCTGGGGACAGTTGCTTCCTCAACAGCCACCATGAAATGAAGAGGAAAAAAAATGCTGAAAAAAGAAAAATGGGAAAATGGGGAAAAGATCAAAATTCAGCCTCTTCACTAAAAGCAGTCTGGGAAGGTGAAGGTTTTTTAACCTTTCAGCTTAATGCGCTGGATGCTGGCTTTTCCATACGCACAAGAAACCAGAATGCCCAGTCCATTCACTTTCTGGATTATCTCACCTCCAGCAAACAAGGAAGGCCCAGAGGTCTGCTTGCCAGGGAGGAGGCAAGTCACAGGTAACCCGGATGTCCTCAGGTTAGATCTGTGTCCCCAGAGGCTTGTGAACCAGGAAGCGAGCTTCCACTCAAACAGGCCCCTGGCTCCTCAGCTTTGTAGAGCCTTCCATGTCAGCACGGGGCCAATTTTGTGAACTACAGTTAATTAGATGAACCAAAAAGACAGCCCCAGTGCTTAAGAGGCCTGGGTACATTTAATTGAGTTTCCAAGTGCCCTAATTTCTTTAAGAAAGCCAGAGAAGTAAATGTCCTGTCCTAGTTCCCGCCACTCCTCAAACACCTGAGAACATTTTCCACAATTAAATTTTTAGGGCAAATTTTCTGTTGTTGTTATTCTTCTGAAGTAGTCGTTTTTCTGGGAAAAGCCTCATTCTGAACCCAGACCCTAAAACAGGGCTTTTCGTGTACCAATTTGGGATGTTTGGGGCCTGGAGGCACGAGTCAGTCTGCCTCCTCCTAACCATAGCCTAGTAAGCTAAACCTGGAAGCATCAGCTCGTGTGTGGTCCTGAGTGTGATTTTCCAAACACGTGTTTCCCGGCAATGACAATGGCTGGCAGCTTTGTCATCATCATCTCTATTTTTGAGTCTTCCTGTTCAACGAACTTCTTCACAGCTGAAATGGAGGCTCCAAGGAGAGCCTCAGTCCACCAGGTACTTTTCTGACGGATAGGGGCTGCTAAACTGTGAGCATTTCCCGAAGGCCCTGGGGGAAAACGTGCATGAAAAAGTATCCCAGCGTGAGATGTATCTGGTGTGTGTGTGCTCAGTCATGTCCACCTCTCTGAGACCCCATGGAGAGTAGTCCACCAGGCTCTTCTGTCAATGGAATTTTCTAGGCAAGAAATACTAGAGTGGGTCGCCATTTCCTATTCCAGGGAATCTTCCTGACCCAGGGGTTGAACCCAGATCTCTTGCATCTCCTGCATTAGCAGGCAGATTCTTTACCACTGGGCCACCTGGGAAGCCCTAGAGGAGAGCAGTTCAGTTCAGTTGCTCAGTCTGTCTGACTCTTTGCGAGCCCATGAATCGCAGCACGCCAGGCCTCTCTGTCCATCACCAACTCCCGGAGTTCACTCAGACTCATGCCCATCGAGTCCGTGATACCATCCAGCCATCTCATCCTCTGTCGTCCTCTTCTCCTCCTGCCCCCAATCCCTCCCAGCATCAGAGTCTTTTCCAATGAGTCAACTCTTCGCATGAGGTGGCCAAAGTACTGGAGTATCAGCTTTAGCATCATTCCTTCCAAAGAACACCCAGGGCTGATCTCCTTTGGAATGGACTGGTTGGATTTCCTTGAAGTCCAAGGGACTCTCAGGAGTCTTCTCCAACACCACAGTTCAAAAGCATCAATTCTTTGGTGCTCTAGATGGTGGCTCCCAATACAGATGTTCTGTTTCCTACAGAGCCTCCAGGGGGCACCAGCTTTTACTAACTGGGAGGGAGGGGAAGGGAGGGAGAAAGAAAGAGTAGAAAGGAAAGAGAGAGAGTGTGCCAGTTTCACATGAATCATATATTGTTAAACTCAAGCCCCTTGCATCCAGCCATAGAAAGACATGGGACATGTGATCAGGATTAGAAGAGGTGAGTCTCCAGGCCTGTCCGAGGATGGATGGAAAGGTCACAGGCCTTGATTTATCACCAAACTACTTCAAGCATCTTGCCACCCAAAAGCACTGCAACAAAGAAAATGCAACAAAACATTTTCACTTTCAACACCTGGGATTATTTCACTTTGCAGACTTTGCTGGAAGAACCCCTATGTGTCCAGTGCCTTGAAGAGCGTCTGACACCTCTCAGGTGCTGCAGGGATGCTTGAAGGAATGGGTGAATGACTCAGAGAAGAGTCCGGGCATATACAGTAGAAACTGTGTCCTTCTCTTCTGGTGACTTAACACACCTTCCCGCATCTTTCCAATGGATTTGGGATTGCTTCCTGCCAATGGATGTTAAAGACACCTCCCTATGTCGGAAGGTACTGACATGCCTTCTGAAACCAGCTCTGTGTTCACCAGCCTCAGCCACTCCAGGGAGGACTGGATACGGGGACCACAGTGAGCACACTTGTCCCTCTTTCCTCAAGATTCATCTGTCAGCCTGCCAGGGTGTTTCCTGTGACACACATGCCTACAATGTACAGTTCCCAGGGAGAGCCCAGCCAGCCCTCCGGCCCCCAGCCAGCTCAGGATGACTGTATGAAGTGAGAATTTCCTGGCTGACTTGACAGTGAGGAGTCAGGCTAGCATGAGCCAGCTTCAGAAATGACAGGGCCTGAATCGTGTGCATGGACCAAACATCATGGGCTGGCTGGACCCAAACCTGGGTCCTGGAATACTCAGACCCCATTTAGATGGCCGTGCCTAGAGGTGGCTCAGCACTCGTAGATGATGTCTGAGTTTGGCAATGACTGAGGGCTCCTCCATTCCTGTCACAGGAGAGGATTTACCCTTCATTCCCTGCCCCTGTGTGTCTCCAAACCATCACGTTTCCTCTGTGTTTATGGTGACCAGGCTCCCTTAATACTAACAAAAATAATAATAGTAAATGCTTATTAGCACTAACCACATAAAAGGCACTATTCTAAACATTTTACATATGTTGATGCATCAAATCCTCCTAACAACATGAAAAGGCAGATGTACACTGCTATGTTTAAATGAATAACCAACAAGGACCTTACTGTATAGTACATGGAATTCTACTCAATGTTGTGTGGCAGCCTGGATGGGAGGGGGGTTCAGGGGAGAACAGAGGCATGTATGTACAGCTGAGTCCCTTCGCTGTTCACCTGAAACTATCACAGCATTGTTAGTTGGCTATGCCCTAATACAAAATAAAAAGTTAAAATAAACATTAAAAGGCAGAGACTATTATTACATTCATTGAATGGATGAAGAAACTGAGGCTCTAGAAGACAAGGCAACTGGCCCAGGGGGAAAGCCCTAGAGCTGACATTCAACAGAATGAGCACAGAGGCTGTGTTCCTAACCGCCCTGCCACACCACACAGAGCAGCCCGCCACGTGCCAAGCACCATAGCATCCCTCGCAAGGAAGCAGGTCCCAGGGAGAGCAGAAAAGCAGGACCTGCCGACCTGGCGATGCTAAGTGCTCCACCTGTCTTTGCTGGTTCCAAATGAATGAGACACCAGGCCAGATGGGGAGCAAAAGAGAGTAGAAGCCCCAATTTAGATGGTGCTAGATCAGCCCCAGGCAGGCTGCTGTCTCCCAGTCCAGACAGAGAAGCTGAACCAGAGCCAACAGAGACAAGGGAGAGCACTGAGCATCCTGCCGTGTTCAGCAGGCACCCACTGCCTGGGCGCCATATTCGCTCCTGTGTGCTGGGGAACACCAGCAAAGGCATGTGCATTGGACGGATGGATGAGTGGATAGAAATGGATAAACAAACAGATGGATGAGACAGAAGAACCAAACAGGCACCCACTCCTGGCAAAAGCCCCAGTGGAAAGAGGCGGCAGCAAAAGTACTGGCCACCAGAGCCCAGAGGCTATGGAAGCCGGGGATGAACAGCCGGGATGAACCGGACTGCTCCTGGGCCAGAAGGCTCTTCCTTTCCCCCAGGACTCTCTGGGGATTAATTTCTGAAGGTCTCCTTTATTTTCATGGGGGAGGGTAGAGAAGCTAACACACCAGTTAGCAAAATTAATAGCTGCTCTTTGCAGAATGTGCCGGAGAGGCAGGCACACACAGCGTATGCCCCCAGACTGGCAGCACCCAGGTGCTGGTATGGCTGAGGCACTTGGCCTGCAGGCCTGAACCAGGGGCATCCATGGTAGGGACCAGACACTGGGCTGCCGGGCTGGGCCTGGGGTGCAGTGACTGCAGGGGGACGCAGGCAGGTGGAGGCCAGGAGACAGAAAGTGACCCTGTTGCACAATTCTCAGACATATTCCACTGACCATGGGAAGCGGAAATTCCTATGCCGAGTCAACTGTGGGATTTGGGGGCCTGCCTAGCTCTGACCTCTGTATCCCTCTCTCTAATGCATCACTCAGTTGAGCTTGTGGAAGTAAATGTGGAGGGTCTCTACCAGAAGGGATTGGATGGTACTCTCATCCATTGCCTTGAACCGTGGGAACAAGTCCTGGTGGCCACTCTGAGTCCTGTTGGCCACAGAGCAGAAGGGGAACTTGGTCTGGTTTGGAAGTCACCAAATGCATTCTGTCCAGGACCCAACAGTAACTTCTCCAGGGTGGTGATTCTTGGACTCTGCGGATACTATTCAATTCTGCTGTGGTAGTGCTTTGCAAAAACAGCCACAGACAACATGTAAATGAGAACACGGCTGTGTCCCAATAAAACTTTATGAACACTGAAATATGATTTTACATCATTTTCACATGTCACAGAATAATCTTCTGTTGATTTTTTTTAAAAGCCGTGTAAAAGTGTAAAAACCATTTTGAGCTTGTGAGCTGTATGAAACAGGCAGTGAGCTACATTTGGCCCATAGGTGACAGCTGGGGTAGGTAAAATTTTCCCAAAGTTTGTTCTCTGTGATGCCCACAAATGCTTCATGGGGTAAGGGTTCCATGGTGAAACAGGAGTTGGAAATGTCGAGCCAAAGTCTTTCTTACTGCAGGACTTACACGCTGATACTCACTGGGACAATCTTGAAAACTGGACAAGAAGTCTGTTCAACTTCCAGGGAAGTATTTTTATTCTGGAGTGTCTCCTACATCTAATTTTCTGTGGACCCTAATTAAAGTAATGAAGATGAAATCTGGCTAACCATCAGCAGCAGTGCCACCGAATGAGATCCGGCCTTTCTTTGAACATCTCCAGTGACAGACAGCTCACTACTAACCATGGGTTCCTACGGAATTCAGTGACTTCTCTGACTTGTTTTCCCACCTAATGATGCTGGGTCCCAAGTAACAAAGCTAGTGCAGGCTCGCGCACCCTTCACCACAGATAAACCTTTATGTTTAATAATATAAATAAAGCTTTTCTCATTTGATTTACTGATTCAAATACTGAATATAAACTCTATTTATCTACAGGATGAAATAAAGAGTCATTATTAAGTCATGGGGTATGGGAGTATGGATTACCACTCTGTTCCTTTAAAAGAAGCCTCACTTAGGGGAGTTAAACTCAAATTAAATCTCAATTTACTCCCAACTGCATGAAAAGCAGGATATACCATTTCACTATGGGGCATTCTTACTTAAAAAAAAAGAAAAAGAAAGCCTATGCAACCCCAGATCTGTCTGCTACATAGGGCGTCATCTGTAAGGGATATAGAAATTTTATGTACATTTGTCTAAAATGTGAAAAAGGGGGATAGGGAAGGAGGTGAGGAAGAGAGTGAGATGAAAATGTGAGGTATGTGAATCTGCCACCGAGCACCACTGAAAATACAAAGTAGAAGATGCTGATAAGAAATGTCACCAGCACCATGAGGCACTTAAAGGGAGAAATGAAGTCAATGGTGTCACCCACGTGATTAAGCTCTGCCCATGTGCTCTCCATCTTGTTCACCTGGTCCGATTTCAGGTACAGACAGCACAGCAGTGAATGCACCTACTTAACACTATTAAGCCAATAGGATTATTTATCTTTGAAAGGCTTGTTGCATATTTTCTATGGGGCCCTGGGAGATAAGGATAGAATGGTTAGGCTATGTACACTATGCTAATGTGAAATGACACATGCATATATTTCGGGAGATAAAAGGAAAGACTGGCATTTTTCTTTCTCCTTATTTCAACAAATCATTCCCCAGACAGTAAAGCAAGTAGAATATATTTTCAATTCATGGATTAGATGTGTCTGTTTCCTGGAGCAATATTTAAATATAGCAGCGTGGGAATATGAGGTCAATAAGCAAAAGAAAAAGAATAAGTCTAAAGGCTCTATCTTTGTTCAAGGAGCTGATAGATATATTGGCAAGACCAGGCTTTGAAGTGAGCACAAAATACTGAATCTATAAAGGAGCTGAGCAGCTATACAACCCAGCCAGTGTAGACTGTGCTTACACCTTGAGGTGAGGCCACGCTTGGCCATAATATATAGTTTTTCCAGGGAAATAGTCACTCTGAGATTGCTGTGGAAATTAATATGAATATTCAGAAACAAGGTGCTAATGGAGTGGTGGTGTTAGTGTGTGTGTGCCTATGTCTATCTCTATAACTCTGTATGTCTATAATTTTTCCCAACATAAATGTGTTCACTGGTACAGTCACTCTTGTATTATCTTAGGGAATTCCTACCTAAAATTTTTTCTTTCAATTTCTAACTCTCAGTTTCTTAGTTTATGAAGTACGAAGTTGAACTAGACCAAGAATCAGTAAACTATGGCCCATGAAACAAATCTGGCCCCCCACCTGTTTTTATAAATAAAGTTTTATTGGAACAGAGTCACACCCATGTACTGTCTGTGCTGATTTCAAACTACAGTGGCAGAGCTTGCAAAGCCTAAAATATTTATTAGCTGGCCCATTACAGAAAAACTTAACCCTGACCTAGACTATTTCTAATACTAATTTTGGCTTATGAATATATAAAGCACAACCAAACAATATAAACAAAAGCCTACTCTGTGTGCTTCTTATCCTTTTTATTTATATACACAGGCATATCTCACTTTATTGCACTTTACTGATACTGCGTTTTTTACAGATTGAAGATTTGTGGCAACCCTGCCTTGAGCAAGTCTATAGGTGCCATTTTTCCAACATCATTGGCTCGCTTCAGATCTTTGTGTCACATTTTGGTAACTCTCGCAATATGTCAAATTTTTCATCATTTGTTAGGGTGATCTGTGATCTTTTGATGATAGTAAACGACTCACTTAAGGCTCAGATGATTGTTTGCATTTTTTAGTAATAAAGGATTTTTAATTAAGTCTCTTTAATTAAGATTTAATTAAGATTTTTTTTTAAGCCTCATGCATTTCAGACAGATTCTTTACCAGCTGAGCCACAGCAGAAACCCAGGAATACTGGAGTGGAGAGCCTATCCCTTCTCCAGCGGATCTTCCCAACCCAGGAATTGAACCAGGATCTCCTGCATTGCAAGCAGATTCTTTACCAATTAAGCTATCAGGGAAGCCCAACGTACATATAATACATTGTTTTTAAAAAACATAAAGCTATTGCCCAGTTAACAGACCCAGTATAATGTAAACTTATTTTACATGTACTGGAAAACCAAGATATTCATGGTTTCTAGCTCTGAAATGACTAGCTCTATTGTGATATTCACTTTATTGTAGTGGTCTGGAATTGAGCTTGCAGTATCTCTGAGGTCTGCCTGTACTGGCTTATTCTTAGAAAAATTTCATTTAGTTCCCCAAACTCTACAGAGCACATAACCACACACATGTGAAGTTCAAATATTAGGCAAAGGGGAAATGAGAGAAGAGATGCAGAGGTGAAGCTGGGAGAATAGAGAATGTTAACCCTGAGACGCTGTGTATATTCAATGGCCCATGAACTTGCCTCCCAGCAACCACTACAGAAAAGAGGCCAGTGTCCATCTCCCAATTTAGAGTGTTCACTGGAGGTTAACCAGAAGGACCACAGCAATCCTGGCACAAAGAACTATTTACCCCAAGTCTGTGCTTAAGCAGATAACGTGAGATGTAGTGAGAAGAGTCCCCAGAAACACCCAAACAGCTGGGCAGCATCTCACCGGCATTCACTGTGACGTTGAAACGTCCTTCAGCATGGACCAGCTCCAGGTCCCAAAGTGGAACTGATCATCAGTTCTCCCAATATATTCCAAAATTTTGAATTAAGCATGCACCAACATTCTAATCAGAAGATAGCAAGTATTTTTGCTTTAAGAAAAAGATAAGAAAAGTAGTCATCCTTAAGAGTCTGGGGGTACACTCTGATACAGAAACCCTCAGCCATCACTTTAAGAGGAAGCCCTACGCAGTCTGGATGTGAGGGAACTTTGGGGAGAATGGATACCTGTGTATGTATGGAGGAATCCCATTGCTGTCTACTTGAAACTAGCGCAACATTGTTAGTTGGCTCTACTCCAGTATAAAATAAAAAGTTAAAAAAAATTTTTTTTTTTAAAGAGGAGGCCCTGTGAGGTCTCGCTGTTTCTGTAAAGCTAAGGCTGAGACACAAGACAAAGATGGGCTATTCTGAGACCTGGTCATCCAGTTGTTAACAGAATTACAGTTAATTAAAGCACTGGTAAACGGTGACCCTCATTTCTCATTGTTTACACTGAGCGCTACACCCTTTATCTAGTTTAGCAGCGTGAATAATGCACACACTGAATCCCTGGTGCTCGTTGCCTGCTGCCTGGTGCCTGGAATAATGCCTGGTACAGGAGAGAAGTAAATACTTCCTGAATGAACGGTGTGCTCCTCTGAGAGATCCGGACAACCAGTGAATCCACAGATACGCCAAGGCTGTCTTGGACAGTCCTTCCCCAGCTGGGCCTTCCCTGCCTTGCCTGGTTTTGAGATTCACCTGTGACAATGAGACAGGTAAGGGCCCAGATGTGGAGGCCAAGCTCCTGAACTGTGCATCAAGGAAAACAAATTAAAAATTGAAGAGGAAAACTGCACAGCCGGTGTCTAGTCCCATTGTTGCAAGGATAAACATTTGGACAGTTCAAGACAAACACAGCTTTGGGTTCTGAAAAGGGAGCGCTGCTTCCCCTCGCACGCTGAGACTGCAGTATGAAATCTCTTCCCTGCTCAGAGCAAGGACCTGCCTTCCCTAAAGGAGAGGCCTGCTCTGAAGGTGCCACCTGTACTCAGAGCTTCCTGCTCTCCAGGCAGTGGGACTGATCCACCCTGAGCGCACCTGAGCAACCCAGGCCACCTTTTCCCCCAAGAGACCTTCAGAAAGCAGCTGGCCTCATGGGCAGTCCCAGCCAAGAAGGCCTGAGCATGCCATGCTGCTGCTGCTGCTGAGTCGCTTCAGTCGTGTCCGACTCTGTGCGACCCCAGAGACGGCAGCCCACCAGGCTCCACGGTCCCTGGGATTCTCCAGGCAAGAACACTGGAGTGGGGTGCCATTGCCTTCTCCGACATGCTAGTCCATGCAAATGTTAAGAGCATCAGAACAAGCAGCCTCAGGACCTAACTGGGCTCAGAGATAGTCATGTCACAGCCAAAGCAACAGATGACAGTGGCTTCGAAAGAAGGCATTATCTTCAGATGGTAAGTGATGACATAGGAAGAGCATGGATGGGGAGTCTGGAGGCCTGCAAGTACCAGCCTGGCTCTGTCACTTCACTGCCCTTCCTAGGCCTTGATTTTCTCAACTGTAAAATGGACATAAATTCACTGATAAGACTGGCTCCGTGGCTTCCTCCTCATGCACCCCTATAACAAAATGGGAGCTATGGAACAAATGTAACACTGTCCTTGCCCTTCAATCTGATCACAACATCTAGGGCTTAGCACAGTGCCTGGCTCCCGAGAGGCTCTCAGTAACGTCGTTGTCAGCAGTAGTATCTGACTTTAAAAAGTCTTTAAAAACAACACAACACATGATTACATTGACATGAAATGGCAAATCCATAGAGATAGAAAGTACATTAATAGTTGTTAGGGGCTGGGGATAAGGAAATGGAGAGTGACTGCTAAAATAGGGTAAAGGGTTTCCTTTTGGGGTGATGACAATTAGATAGCAGTGAACACAATCCTCAATAAAAATGGGAAAAACCCTCAATAATAACAAATCAATTCGAAATGGGGAAAATGTTTGAATAGAAACTTCACTCAACATATACTGATAGCAAATAAAGATATGGAAAGATGTTGATATTTAAACATGGGTAGACAAGATCCTCAGGGGATCTTCCCCACCAAGGGATCAAACCTGGGTCTCCTACACTGCAGGTAGATTCTTTACCATCTGAGCCACCAGGGCAGCCCCAAACATAGGGAAGTATAAATTAAAACCACACTTAGATATCACTACACACTGCTTAGAAGGCTATAATTTTTAAAACGAGCTGATATTACCAAGTACCAGCAGGGATGAAAAGCAACCAGAACATTCATACAGTCCTGGTAGGTACAGCTAATTTGATAGTTTCTGGCGAACTTAAACTTACCAGAAAGCAGAACAACCCAATTCCCAGATATTCACCAAACTGAAATCAAAAATCGTATTCCCATAAAAATCTGAAGTAGAAGTAGAAACAACCCAAGCTGGTAGATGGAAATACAAATGGTGATGCGTCTGTAAAATGGATGATCCAGTCCAAAGTCCTTAGCTCAGCATCTGAAGACCTGACAAGCTGTCTCCAGCCCACACTCCCAGGCTCACTGCCCCTCAGGCGCCCCTGTACTGCCAGCTCCAGCCTTGCTGCCTAGCACACATGCCCCTGACCTTCTCCCGCTGCCCCTCACTGTGGAGCCATTTCCTCTCCCTTAACTTCTCAGGATCCTAACCCACATTGCCAAGCTCCACTCGAATGCTTTCTGTTTTATTAGGCATCCTTCTCAGCTCCTGGCCCACTAAGTAGTCCCTGTTTTCAAGCTCAGCTATGTTTTTATGTTTTATATTGTCTCTATCATCAAATGTGCTCAGTTCACCTTGAAATAGACATTTCAGCTCAAAGGCTTTCCCTCCATCATGAAGCCCTATACATTCTTCCTTGACTCCCGGCTTCCCACACACACACTCACAGAATATTTGTATTCAAAGCACTTCTCCTCCAGACATCCTTTCAATACCTTCCAACCATGGTGCGATGGAATTAGGATTATTCATTATTTTTCACAGAGATGGTAAAACACGTGGCCTAAAGTTGGTGCTCAGTATCCCTTGCTGCTGCTACTGCTAAGTCGCTTCAGTCGTGTCCGACTCTGTGCGACCCTAGAGATGGCAGCCCACCAGGCTCCCCCATCCCTGGGATTCTCCAGGCAAGAACACTGGAGTGGGTTGCCATTTCCTTCTCCAATGCATGAAAGTGAAAAGTGAAAGGGAAGTCGCTCAGTCGTGTCCGACTCTTAGCGACCCCATGGACTGCAGCCTACCAGGCTCCTCCTCCATGGGATTTTCCAGGCAAGAGTACTGGAGATGATACTTTTCGCTGACTGGTTTGTGCAGGAGCGTCCTCCAATCTGTACAAATACACCTTCTCTCCATTGTTTTCCTTTCTGTCACCATATAAAGCCCTATGCTGCTGGAAAGGAGAGAGGAGGAAGTCAAGTGACTTTTTTACGTACAAGTATATACATCAATACAATATGGGGGTTAGGTGATGAATAGCAGGGAGGTTAGAGTCTGCACACAGAGCAAGAAAATAAATTAGCTGATGAAGATAGAATGAATGGTCCTAAGGGGCCACATTGAAGCAGCAGGCATCATACTGTGCAACCGAACTGTCTGCAACTCCCTCACCCTCTCACTGTACCTCTCATTATACTATACATATACAATGCACTACTTCCATTTCAACCCAGGTGAATGCACAGATCCAGACTCCAACCTCCTTAAACTTCTCACACAGAATCTACTCACACACAAGTGTGAAAAAATAACAGAGACTTTACTGAAGACTCTAGAGGGGAGATGAGGGTGATGGTCAGACAACACAACCCACAACAAGCCACCTTCAATTCCTCACGAGACACTGAGGGCTTCCCAGGAGAGCCTAAGTCCCACCAACCCAGACCACCTACCTCCATCTTCCTCCACACAGCAACTGGTCTCACCAGCTTCTCTCTCCTCCTTTCCATAATCCCAGCTTTAAATGTTCCCACTTTCTATTTTGCCACTACTTACCAATAACATAAGCTATGACTCCATAACCAGATTCTTCAGAAGGCACAGCTCCTGGTGGTCCCTCAGTTAACAGAGCCCTGTCCTCCTTGAAGGCTGTTTGGCCACCAGTTTGGTGATTTGAACATGACATTTAGTGACTTACTCCTTTCCTCAAGCTGTGAGTGAGATATTTATCAAAAATATAATGTAGAGTTCTCCCCAAGGATTTTGATGGGTGAAATTTCACCATCTCCCAACATCTGTGGTCACCCTCTCACTGAGTTTTTGCCATGAAACACCAAGAGTGATGGCATCTATCTTTCAGCATCCTTGCCTGATCTCTGATACTCCCTAGCCACCAGGACATCCCCACTCATTCTATGTCTAAGCCAAATGACCCTTGACTGAACCCCAGCATCAGGACAAGCCCATACAAAACAGCTTCCAGCATCACAGGGAGTTATTTAGAATGTCACATCCTTCTCAAGGAAACTCTTGACTCATCAGACCCAAGATAGCTGGTGGTCAGGCTACCCAGGGAAGAAGCCCAACCATGGCATGAGCCTGGTCTGACCAGGTAACCAGCTCATGTTTGTTTACCCACAACTTTCCCAGTCTTTGCACCAAAAGAACCATGTCCCAGGTTCCCCAGGCAAACAGGGATTACTGGTCACTGCAGGCTTGTTCCACCCACAATACTTGTCAAGAACCAGGAGCTCATGAAGCCAGTTAATGAAACCTAGCTCCACACAAGCAGATCAGAGAGAATGCAGTAAGTGCACAGAGAAGGGGAAGGATGAGCCTAGGCTGCAGGTGGGGCTGAGAACAGCCACCTCAGAAATAAGGTCACACAAGCAATGCTCCAAGCATGGGACCAGCGGTCACAGGTGGGCTGCTGATGAGTTTCATCACCAGCATGACCGAGGGTTTCTACCACGGGCATGATTCTGATCACATAGGGCGAGATTTCTGAAAATTATGGTGGCCAGAGGACAATAGTAACATCTTCAGAGGGCCACCAAACACACACATGCATACCGGAGAATGCACAAGCAAACACATACACTCAGAACTCACCAGATCCCATATTTATAGAGCCTCTGCAGAATTCTGAGCACACATTTCTCTGATCCTTTCTTCTCACCAAGATAGTCCAGCTGTATGCATGTGTCTGTGTGTGTAGTGTGTGTATGAGAATGCACACCTACTCTGCTGGCAGAGGAAATGCTCTACATCCTTCTCAGCAGGCCCTCTCTGCCCCAGACGCTGGCTCACTCTGCAAATCCTCCCCCCACCACAGACCACCAGCTCAGATGTGCACAAAGACTCCAGTCTCTCCATGATCCCATGTAAGCACTCACTCTTCACCCCTGCCTCGCAACAGCCAATGGTCTAGAGAAGACGGAGTGAAACACCACATCCCCTAAAAGCAGAGATCGTGGACCAGACAGCAAGCCCCCTTGTGTGAGGAGGAGGCCGGGGACTCACCAGGACTCTGCCGGTCAGCGTCTGGGCAGATATCATCACCCCCGCCCAGTCTTTCACGGAGGTCTCCAGCCGACCTCGGCTGCCACTGTCTCCTCTTTTTCATCCACTGGCTTGAGAGTGCCATCCGCTTGGCTTGAGCCATTGTTAATCTTCTGGGCCTCCTGGCAACAGAGAGAACAAGGATTGAGACGTGGGCACCAAGAGGATTTAAAAAACATATTCCACCCCAAAGAATTAAAGCCAGACGGACCCCTGCTGAGGTGGAACTGGTTTGAAGGTACAGAGGTCAGGAAGAAGGGATGGATTATGGCTTTGATTGTTTTTTTAAATCTTGTCTAAAAAGAATCTTTCCTTTGTTTCCTCTTAAACTATTTTTGTGAAAGAAAGAAGAATAAAATTATTCTCTTCCCATTTTAAAGAAAAAAAAAAAAAATCAAAAAGCTCAGGAGAGAAACCATCCTGTCTAGGATGAGAGTGGCTAGGAAAAAAGTTGGTATTCTGTAATCTCCACCTGCCCAGCCTTCATACCCTTCTTACAACTACACCCTATTTTCTGAAGGAAATCTCCATCTTCTCATTCAGTCTGCATGGTTCAAAAGGGACTAAAGGTACACACCGTCTCCAGGAATGGAGGCTGGCCAATCAGACCAGTCTATCCCTTTGGCAATAGCAGTTGGGCCAAGGATGGTTATGTGAATTATGCCAACCCAATGAAACTCAAGCCTGTGATTTTGCTGCAAAGAGTAAGGAAGGTTACCCTTCTCTGAGAATGAAGCTAACACAGAGGGAACTACGAGAAGTGATAGAATACTAATGTCATCATTGGGACACCTGGATCCAGTTGTACCTGAAATCCACCACAGACTTTTTTAGACAGGAGACAGTAAATTCCCCTTCTTGGCTAAAAGTGTTCTGGAGGAAACAAGACTGACCTCATCAGGTAACTGAGCCTCACACGAGGCCCTAAACTGCATGCTTTTGTATGAGCTCTGTCCTCTGCCTAGAATACTCTTCTCCCACCAAGGATCATGGCTTACCCCTCGCCTCCTTCAAGCCTTTGCTTTATATATTACCTTTTCAATCATTTTCTCTGGCTACTCTTTCAAAATTCCAACTACCTTCTAATGATGCTGCCTTTCTGTTTTATTTTTCTACAATGCACCTAAAACTTGTAACACACTCCGTAGATCTCTTACTTATTTCTTTTATAGTCTGCATCCTCCAACTGTTGAATCCTGAGTGCCCAACTGAGAGCCTGGTATAAAGCTGGCTTAACAAACATGAATGAAAGAGTAAAAGGGGTTATGCATGTCAGCCCCTCACTGACTACAGAGCCTGGGCTTAAGGGCTGCCAAATAAAATATAGGAAACCCAGCAAAATCTGAATTTCAAATAAACAACAAATAATTTTTCAGTTTAAGTATGTTAACTCTGAATATTCACTGGAAGGACTGATGCTAAAGTTCCAATAGTTTGTCCACCTGATGCAAAGAGCTGACTCACTGGAAAAGACCCCGATGATGGGAAAGACTGAGGGTAAGAGGAGAAGGGGGCAACAGAAAGAGAGAGTTGGATGGCAACACTGACTCAACAGACATGCGTATGAGCAAACTCGGGGAGACAGTCAAGGACAGGAAAGCCTGGTGTGCTGCAGTTCATGGGGTCGCAAAGACTCAGACATGATTTAGGGACTGAACAACAACAAAATATTGCATGGGACCTACTTATACCTAAAACACATTCATTTAAAATTAAATTTAAATTTAACTGGGCCCCCTACTCAAATAACCACTGAGATTATTTTTGCAGACATGGATGTTTCAGAAAAGATGTCAGCAAAATTATGGTCATCATTTAAAATGCTAGAATCCATTTACAAAACAAACTGACCCTGGGGATCATTGTAAATTGGAGTGAGGAGGAAAACCCGCAGGCAGAGGTAGAAATCTTTGTCTGTGAGGAGGTGGAACAGAGGGAGGAAGGAGAGCTGGGAGGCACTGACTGAGTCATCCTCCTGGGGACTTGCAGGCAGGCAGGAAGCTGCTCCTGACGCTTGGTTCTCCCCCGCCAGCCACCCCTGACTCAGGGCGTTGGGAAGCCAGACTGAGATCAGTTACACCAGGCATTCATGCTTAATTTCCAAGTGTACTGGGCTCCCCAGCACTAGAACAATCCAAAAGGAGCCCTGGGGTGGAGGCACAGGGTGGGTATATTTGGGGGCTGCTTGATGATGTCTTTGGAGCCAGCTACCCAAGCCACCTGAGGCCAATCCCAACGGCCTGTTAGGGCCCTGAGCCTTGGCCATGTGGAGGCTGCACAGGTGGGTGCCCAGGAAGAGACAGAGATGCTGATCCAGGGGCAACCGCTAGTAGCTGAAGGTGTGGATTCAGCCACTCTGCCTCGCGGGACCTTCTCTGGAAGACTGCCCGCCCTATAGGTGTTGCTGGGATTAAACAGTGCCCAACAGCACACGATAGCACATGTTTCATTAACTAGTCTCACCACTTCCTGTGCCTCCTGGAACCACACTCTAGCAGTGGTTCTTAAACTTCAAGAGCATCACCTGGAGAGCTTGTGGAGAAACAGTGCTGAGGGACGTGCATGGCAGTCCAGTGGCTAAGAGTCTACACTCCCAACACAGAGGGCCTGGGTTCAATCCCTGGTCAGGGAACTAGTAGACCCCACGTGCTCCATCTAAAGGTCCCTCATGCCACAGTGAAGACGGAAGATCCCTGGACCACAACTCAGACCCGGTGCAGCTACAGTGCTGGGCCCCACTCCCAAACCCCTATTTCTAACAAGTTCCCAGAAAATGCTGATGCAGCTGGTCTGGGAACCTCAGGGTGAGAACCACTGCTTCTAATCACTCTGGCCTGACTCGATCATCCCTGCCCTGATATGAACTGAGACGTGCATCTTAACCCCCAGCTTGACCCCAGCTTCTCTCTCTGCCCACACAGGAAAAAGGTCAGGGCAAGGCCCTCAGATCAGAGGCTTGTGTTTCCTTTTGAGCAGTGCCTCCTAGAGACATTCCTGAACTAGTCCAGGGCCACGACCTGGACGACTAGCTAGCTCTCTGCTTCTCGATCCTGGGGTACAGACTCCCCAGCCACTGGCTGACTCTGGAGGAGCAATCGGCATGCAAGAGGCTAGGAGGCAGGGAGTTCTCCCCAGACACAGTGGTTTCACTGCATCAATAATTCAGCGCACAAGAGGTATATGGCAGATAACGCTCTTGTGCCAGCCCGCTTACCTATTGTTTTACAAGGCATTCATTATTTTAATTACTTTATGATAGGAAAGGAAAAACACAGACTAAAGGGAGATAATAGTCTCATTATTATTTGCTTACACTACATGTTGTGAGCATAATTATGTGTGGGAGACAGGACTTGAGGGGGCGATGGCTGAGGGAGCAAGGAGACGGGAACACCACAAAGCCTGATGCTATGCCCCCAGGTTAGTGTCCTTAGCCTGAAGGGAAAGTCCTTCTGCACTTCTGACCTCACTCTGGCCAAAGCTTCAAGAGCAGGTATAATGCCTGCTCCAGAGAAAGGGGACAGAGGCCCAGAGAAGTTACGTGGTCTTGTTGGGTACGTATAGGGGTGGGAGTTGGCGGGAGAGGAAGGGTAAGGAGCAGAGTCCAATACAATAGTGATTAACCATCATTCATCAAGCCAGAGCTGGGTGCCAGAAACTAAACATTGTGTCTTCTCTGCATTATCTTCCTTAGACCTAGCAGGTGAAATTACAGACAGGCCAACTGAAAGCAGGTATTTATCAGGGGAAGGCTCACAGAGCCTGAGAACGCCAGCAAACCCATCTGGACTTAGGTCTGCTCTGCCATGTACAAGCTGGCTACCTCGGGCATGTTAGCCCACAAGCCTCAGCCTTCCTCCATGTAAAATGGGGACTGGCAGGCAGACCCCAGAAGGCGGTGCAAAGCTTATGTGAGATAAGCAGTGCACAGCACTTAGCACAGGGCTAGGGGTGTGGTAGTTACAGCTGGCATGGCTGAGCACCCGCTGACGGGACAGGCTGGCTCCAAGGGTATTCAGTGCACTTAAAGCTAAGACATCAATTGGGAGGGACACCAGACCAGAGTGAAAATAATTACAGAAGATAAACGAGTATAGATTCTAACAGCTATGAGCTCTAACTAGGAAATGAGCCCCCAGAAGATAAGGCACCCAACTTGTGGAGGTTCCAGCAGGAGCTGTGTGGCACTCCCCCAGGATGGCGGGGGCACGGATTCCTACACAGGCAGCCCTGGACCCAGTGACCTCTCAGTCCCTCTGTGCTCCATTAGATCAACCGCCCTTGTGATGAGGAAACCGAGGACCAGAGAGAGGTGGGCCCCTGGGTCCCAGGACACTGCTCTCTCCTGTGCTCCACGACAGGGAATGGGGCTTTGTTCTGAACGGCAGAGTGGGTGTCCTTCCACCTGCCACTGCAGAGAGGACCCAGTCCCTCTGCCAGGAGGACTCAAGCTGGGCCAGACAGGCTCCCCCTGGTATCAGGAGTGAGCTGGCCCTGATCCCTGCTCACCCTCCAAGAAATCACGGTGAGGTGGGGTGGAGTATGATAGGGGTGGTGAATGTGTGTGAGAGAGAGCTCCGCCAGCTACAGGCTCCAGCTAGAAAGATGGTGAGATTTTCTAAAATGAAGAAAAGGGTGCCTTGGAGGGAAGAGAGGAACAGGGAGGAAGGAGAAGCAAAAAAATAAAAAAGACCAGGTGGTTCCTGGGGGTGTCTTGGAAGGTGGAGGTCAGGCCACAGCCACACACCCCCCGCCACTGACCCAAGGAAAGGGCTCCATTTTGCCCTTTCTCCCACCAGAGTCTTGTGTAATAGAAGCCACAGCTTCTGGGGGCAACACAGGACAGTTCTAATCTCAGTGCCTGGACTAGAGGACAGGGCAGACTGCCTCCAGGAGGCTGGAGGGACCCTGGGGAACAGAGCAGCTGGCAGCCCCCTGTCATCACACGCCCACACAGGCAGCTCTCAGCTCTCATGGCCTGGGCCTGGGCACGCAGCCTCACCCCTCCTATGCCCCCTGCGGCCAACAGCCCGACTGGACCACAGTCACCCGCACAATATTCACTGTCCAAAGCACGTATCTGTTAGATGATCAAGCATTTCCTGCAAAACATCGGGTCAAAGCCCAAAGCCTGACAGGGGCCTCAGCCGCGCCTTTGGATGCCAACCCCTCATGGAATGGATAAGGACACACAGTGCCTGGGGTTGGGGGTGGTCCACAGGCCCAGCTGCCCAGTGCCACCCTGCCCCACCCCGTATCCACCGAGCCAAGACACAACCCCCCAGCTAGCTCTATTTCCTTCCCTCTCGCTGCTCCTGACAGGATGATTCTGCCGCATCTAGCCCCGGGGGCCCAGCACTCCCAAGCAGATCCTTGCCCTGCCAGCCTGCAATCTGGAGTCCTCGTGTTCCTAGGACTGCAGAAATCTCCACCTGGTCTCATGTGGGGGCCCCACAGGGCAACACTTCTCATCTTCAAGGGGCTCAGCTCTTCCCAGCAGTGGGAGTTGCCCAAGCCCAGCAAGGGAGAACAAGCCTGTGCTAATCCCAGGACCCCATTGCTTCTGGTCCTCTGGTCCAAGTTGTCTCTCTCTCTCTCTCTCTCTCATCCTTCCTACATTGGACCCAGTATACTGGGAGCCTTGAGTCTTCTGTGTGGTAAGAAGAGCTTATCAAAAGATCCTTAAGTCCAGCTTTTCTGGATGGCCTTGGACAAGCCATTTCATTTCTCAAAACCCCTTCTGTAAACACAGATGTGTCCTGCCGTATAATCTGGTCAGGCAGTGTCCAGCACTTTCTGAAACTACCATCTTTTTTATGAAGGGCGGGCAAGGATGGCACCAAGGCTCAACTCTCAGATACCCACCTGTCACAGGCAGGGCCTGGTAATCTCCCTGGGCACAAACAGGATGTTGGCACTGACAGGTCCTGCCAGGTGGCCTGCTGTGCTGGCCACACCCTCCGTGGAAGCCTCGGCCACACCTGCTCCAGCTCAGCTGGACTCATTCACCTCTAGGTGCCAGGTGCCAAGGCCACCCTGGGCACCACACCTGCTGGCTGACTGCCCCAGGGAAGGAGGAAGATTCCACAGTCACCTTGCTCATCCCTGCTGAGGCCACCTACCCCCTGCAAAGCTCCAAGTCTGTCTTGGGTTTAGTAACATTTCAGTTGGATCTAGGAAGTTGCTTAAGCAATGATCATCAGGGAGAAAAGCTATGCTTCAAAATGTAAGTCCTTCTCATCCCACTCAGAGGACAAGTCAGAGACGTCACACAGTCCAACCCACCCGATCTGGCCCGCTTCTGCCATCATCCTACAAGCCTCCCACTCACCCCCCTTGCTCACTCAGCTTCACTGGCCTCTTTGTGCTGTCAGAATGTTCTAGGCCCACTACCAGCTGGGGCTGATGGTACTGGCTAACTCCTGACGCCCACCCCAGATAGCCATGGCTGTTCCCTCACCTTATTATTCATTCAAATCTTCAACCATCATTGAGAACTCTCTTGCCATCCCCCTTGATCGTGACACCCCTCCTCCACCAGTCCCCTACTCTATCACCCCCGTCTGTGTTCCATGCCTCCCTGAGTATTTCCTCCACCATCTGGTAGCTGGCACACTGTAATCATCACTGGTTATAAGCTCCATGAGGGAAGCATTGCTGTCTTGTTTGTTCACGGCTGTGTCCTCAACAATGAAACATTATAAGCTCAGAGTAAGCAAGCACTTAATGCATCTTGGTGAAAGGTAGGAAGGGAGGGAGAAGGGAGAAGGGAGGGAAGGAGGCGTGGAGGCCAGAAGGAGATAAAGGAGGGAGAGGGGGAGAGCTGGAGCAGATGGGAAGTCAGTCATCAGCAAGCGCAATATCTAGAACAAATAATATTACTAATAAGTAAGGGTGATAATACTCAGAGACAATACCACCGTTTCTGAACATCATCACCGTGACTATGAGGCAGGTTTCAGCACACTCATTTGCAGACGAGGGCTTAATCAGCTGGCCCAGGAAGACACAGTCGGAATTTAAACCCAGCTGTCTGACACCAAAGAGAGACAACCACCTGAGCTGACTTCCTCTCAGGGATGATGTGCGCGGAAGGATTATGGACTGTTGCGAAGGGCCCAGGAGAGGTTTGTTACCATCAGAACACTCAATTTGGCCCATGTCTGGGTACTGCGTGTACACAGAGACCCTTCTTCAAGGCTCCTGTGCCTTAAGAGAGCGGTTAAATCAAAGACAGAGGCACACAGTTCCTTTCTTGGCCAAGAACCAGCTTGGAACCCTAAATCACCCTTCACGGAGCAGAGTGTCAGATAGGAAATGAACGTGGCCGAGTTGACAGGCTGTGAGCCCTCCTGCTAAGCAAGAGGCTCTCTATGCAGATGCTGCCAGAGGAGGAGACATCTTCTCTTGTGCAGTCTGCATCCCTAATAGGGCATCCTTGCCTGATCCTGCCAGGCCTGGAGAGCCTCTGGGGCGGGGCACTGTCCAAGACCAGAGCACTTCCCATCCTTGGGAGACCCATGTCTGGACCTCTCTCTGCCCAGGGCTGGTGCTATGGAGTACTTCCTGGGTGCTCAACATCCAGAAGGCTGTAGGGGAAGGGAGAACCCAGAAACCTCCATCTTCCCTCCCCTCATGTCTCACATCACCCTGGTCGACATCGAAAGCCGTTTCTCCTGAGCCTGCATTGATGGATCCTGCTTCAGTCTGCCTGGAACCCCCACCCTCACTCTTCCCCAGGAGCAGTCTTCTGCCCCTCCATGCCCTCTCTCACCCAGAAAAACTGATCCAGCAGCCTGGCAGGCAGCTGCCCTCAGCTGAGCACAAAGTAGGAATCCAGAAGTCTTTGTCTCCTGTCAGAGGGATGATAGCAAGGTTCAGACAGTAAAGAATCCGCCTGCAGTGCGGGAGACCTGGGTTGGGAAGATCCCCTGGAGGAGGGCATGGCAACCCACTCCAATATTCTTACCTGGAGAATCCCCATGGACAGAGGAGCCTGGAGGGCTACAGTCCATAGGGTCACAAAGAATCAGACATGACTGAGCAACTAAGCACAGCACAGCAAGGCCAAGGGCTCTGGGATATGAGTTAGGAAGCCTGTATTCTAGCCCTGGCTTTGCCAGGCACAGGTGTGTGGCCTTGACCAGTCACCCAACCTCTCTAAGCAAAGTAAACAGAGTCCCCATCTGGGAAACGATGGGAGCGGTAGGTTAGATCCATAGTTTTCTGTCCCTTAAAGGCCAGCATTATGTGTTTTATCAGGTGCCTTAGGGGGTAGCAAGCAGCAACAGAGAAGGCAAGGCCCTACCTCCCCGAGAAAATCAAATCACCGTGACATTGAGCATTTTCACCTATTAAGGTTCTGGGCTAGATTGCACCTGAGTGAAGGGGTTTTCTGCAGGAAAAAAAGTTTGAAATCTACTGAGTAAAAACCCATAGGCCCGTTTTAGCTTTTATAAGATGCTCTGTTTCATGGTCAATGTGCTGACATCCTGTGCTGCAGCCTGGCCCAAGACCCAGAAATGCCTGAACATCCACACCTATAAGCCCACAGGGCTCCAGGACTCAGACTATCATCCTGTCCCTCTGCCACAGGTCTTCACCAGGCCTAAAGGCTGGGGTTCTGCCCTCCAGCCACTCCCACTTCTTCCAAACAACCCAAGAGGAAACTGTCTCCCACCCCCTCCTGTTGGCCCCTACAGCCTCCTTCACATCCTAGAAGGGTGGCCCAGCCGCAGGATTCTCCCAGGTACCAATAATCCTGCGTATTAGGGATTAGGCCGATTACCTCGAGCAGCTCAAGCAAATAAAGCATAATCCCACCAGCTGGGATTTTCATAGGGTTTTGCAAAGAGAGAGGAGGAAGGAGGTGGGCACCTGAAACTGGGCAGGTGAGGGTGGAGATGAGGCAGGACTGGTTTCTGCCCTTGGGAAGTTCTAATCACCCAACCTGCCCCTGGTAGGACGGAGCTCCCCTGCACCTTGTAGCCTCATCAGCCCCCCAGGACCCAGATGTATATGAGGCACCACATTTGTGCCAGATGGTAAAGAATCTTCCTGCAATGCAGGAGACCCAGGTTGACCCCTGGAGGGGGAAGATCCCCTGGAGAAGGGAGTGGCAACCCACGCCAGTATTCTTACCTGAGAAATCCCATGAGGAGCCTGGCTTACAGTTCATGGGGTCGCAGAGAGTCAGACATGACTCAGAGACTAACCCTTCCACTTCAACCTATCCAGCAGCTACTGCATCTTTTAACTACAGGTTACATGTCCAGGGAAGGAGCAGCACGTCCACAGAAACAGGCTGCAGGAGCTTAAAAAGAAGCTGGGACAAGGCCAGTTGCTCCGGGATGTCAGAAAACCACAGCATTGCCTGGGTCGCTCTGCTGGTTGTGAGATAACTCATCGTCACGGGCATGTTCAGCTCTGGCTTCCCAGGCACCCTGTCCAGACTCACACTCCTAGGAGCCCACCGCACCGTGTGTGAAGACACAGGTCGTCACGGAAGGGAAAGGGCCACAGCAGAAAAGGGCCGGGTGCTCTTTAACAAGTCGCTTACCATTCTTGTGCCTCTGGTTTCCTTGCTTCCAATTCAAAGGGGCCGTGGAAATACTCCCCGAGGTTCTGTCTAGCTCTGAAACCTTGGCCTGACCTTGGCCTCTGGACCGTGAGTCCTGCGCTTCCCCGTGTCCCAGCAGCGTGAGACGCTGGGGAAGCGCTGGGGTCCTTACTGGCTCTTCTCACGTTCAGCACGGCTCACCTGTCGCCAGGGGACTGAGAGGGTCAACTGGCTGTTAGGAAATCCCTGACTTCTTGTCTCTACCAGCCATGTTCTCTCCTCGGCCGTCTTACACCATCTTATTCAATCCCCGTGACAATCCTGCAAGGTAGGAATGTTACAAGGCTCCCAGAGGATGGGTAATTTTCAAGGCCACTCATCTTTTAAGTGGCAGAGGTGAAATCTATATCCAGTCTATTCTAAAACCAAAGGCCATGTTTTTTTCCTCTTCCTGCTGCCTAGGGATAGGCAAAATGTACCCAGAGGAGATGGAATCTCCTTATAAAATGCTGCTTATCACTAGCATTGAAACAACTGCCTTATACCCTATGGCTTCTAAATACAGAATTGTCTAGTACAGGACATCTGGTTATAATCAATCATGTATGGATAGGAGGTTGGAAAAATGGTCTATGGGCCAGGGTGCCAATTAGGAAACAGAGTGACTCCTTAGACTCTATATCCCAGGTGAGACGTGCCACACTGGTTGCTTAAAATTAATAAGTCAACCCTGAACTTTCAAGACTGATGCATCCATCTCAGCCTATACACCATGCTTGCAAAATAACGATCTCCTCCTCAATCAATCAGTTTAACAAAATGGGGACAGAGAAGTGACAGTCCAGAGTTCACCCTCTGGACCTCAGAGACTTGGAATTGGATTAGCAGAGACCTCGGCTCTGACCTCTCAGCCAGAGTGGCCAGGCTGGGCCCACAACAGCCTGCCCACATGCAAAGACATGGCAGGTGAGCTACCATACCGGTCTGAGGGCAGCCTGCTCTGTCCTGGGAGAAGGACTCAAGAACCACAGGCACAAGAAAACCACCACAGGGGCTCAAGTCAGAAGACAGGGATCACACTTGTTTTCCAGTTGAGGAATCACTTGTAACCACAGAAGGCAGGTCTGAGGCAGGACCAGATATTCAGAAAGATTGATTAAAGAGACACAATTTTCTGAATGCCTTGTATTCGCTTGGTGAATCCTGTTAACGAGATTGTAAGTCAGGCACTATTACACCCATTTTAAATATGAGCAACTGAGGCGCTAAGGCTGTCTGCAGGTCTATGGTTAGTCAAGTCTTATAAATCCCACTTAGGCCTATATGCTCAATACAAATCCCTTTCCCCTGTACTAGGAATCTAGCGCTGTACGGGAAGGCAATCCAGAGGGACTTCTTGTTTCATGGAGAGCACTCAAACCCCTTCAGAAGATTTGTTTCTTTTTTTAATGGAATGCATCTCCGAGTCATAGATCTGTAGACGTCAGAGCCGTAAGGGACCTGAGAACGTGTATAAGGCTGGTTCCTTCCCTTTAGAAAGAAGCCTAGGGTCATAGAAGGGTAGAAGCTTCTTCAAGGAAACACAGCTTGTTCACTTAAAAGATGGAGTAGAGCCTCCCCACCCCCCGCCACCTAAGGCTAAGACACAGCAGAAAAGGGCTGGAGGCACAGGGGGTCCTTGTCCCCAGAGTCCACATCCTGACTTCCCTCGTACCAGCTGTACAACGCAGTACAAGTCACTCCACGCTATCCAGCGTCAGTGTCCTTTACCGAACTACAGGGGTACAAGCACTGTCCTCAGAGAATATCTATGAGGATCCACTGGGATGATGAATGCAAAGTAGGTGGCGAGAGCACAGTGAACAGTTTTATCAACTAGGTGCCAGAGCACGCACTTGGGTGACCTTGGACAATGACCTGCCCAAGGTTCCACAGCTAACAGAGGGCCCATCAGGATGGGAATTCAGGTTTTTCTAGACAGTGAACCCCATCTCTGCCCTCTTCACCAAAGTAAAGGCTGGCTTTGTTTCTAGTCAAAACAGACTGGATAGGGATAAACTAAGACCCAGAGGAAACCCAAAACCTTCATTTTCACAAAAGAGGGCAGAACTCTCCATATCATAGCCCGGTTAACTTTTATGACTCACGTGAGTAGAAAAAAGGCAAATGGAATAAAAACAAGAATGTGAACTTGATTGGGAAACAACTGAATCCCATCCAAAGGTACGGAGTTTTGACATCTGAAGGACCAGTTCATCTGGTTAGGGAGGTCCTGGGCTCCTCCTCTCTTGCACCTCTCCCAGCTGCTCCTGAAAAGGAGCCCAGGGCAGTTTGGAGCATCCCCACTTTGAGAGAGGAGTTGCTGAGAGAGAGAGAGTGGAAGGGTCAAGAGGTGAAAAGTAGAGGAAGGAAGGGAGCCCGGGGCAGACTGAGCACCAGGAAGAGGATCTGGCTCCCCAGAGCAAAGCATCCTGCGAGGCTGGCTCTCTTGTGCTCTGGTCCCGTGGTCCCCACCCACCGGGCCACAGACCAGCGCTGCTCCACGATGGAGTTCAGAAGAGGAAAGCAGGAGCACAGTGTAATGTGTGTTTGTGCCAGTGAAAAACACCCAACACTCCTCGCCAGGGGAGAAATATCCTTTTCTTTGACATTATGTCATCACTCCTTGGTTGGGTATTAACATGCCCTTTGAGTGAAATGACAATGATGCTAGAGCTGGCATTTGACAGGTCTTTCTTGCTTGAAAAATAAAAAGCTGGCAACCCTCTGAAATGCTTATGATTTTTAAAGTTTATTGAGTGCCCAATGGAAACTCTATAGACCACTCCCCTAGTCTCCATGCTACAGATGGGAAATTCAGGCCCAGAGAGGTCCTAGTGACCAGGAACCCAGAGTGCGTCTGTCACACACCCCCAAGGGACAGCCTTGGGGCCAGGAAAGATAGGACCCAAGGGATGGAGATGAGGTCCCTCAGAGCTCTGACAGCTCAGCTGGAGCAGGTCTCGAGAGCAGAGGGAAGGGAATGCATCAGTATTCAGGGCTCAGGGCCATACCATGGAGTCCTGAGTTCCCGGCCCCACTCTGAGTTCGGCAGACCCCCCCAACCCCACTTCTACAGCAGGAAATGCTCAGAAGCTAAACAATCTCCCTGGAAACAGGGACACTGTTTCTGTGGCCCCAAACCATCATTCAAAAGGCATCTGGGAAGAAAGTATGTACCATCAGAGAGCAAGTGGGATGAATTGCTGATGATTGGTTGAACAATGCCCTCCAAGTCAACAGACAAAAGCAACGTGGAGTAAAAAGGTGAATGACTGGTGAGCAAAGTCCCTGGGAATGCCAAGGGAAGAGAATTCCTTTCATCCCCTTAGCTTGCAGTACTCTTCCTCATAGCCATTACCACTGCCCAACCATACCCGGGGCCACTTATTCCCCTTCAGATTTCATGAGAGGGTAAGCTCCCACCCATCTCCACTAGAAGGTATGCTCCAGGAGGGAACTGCCTTGGCCAAATCTGCTCCTTCCATATCCCCAAGACCCAGTCTTCAGGGCTACCGGCTGCCCTCCCACTCCTAACTAAGCCCGCTCCCCCACCAGCTTTCTCTGGGAGGACTCAGTCCTCGTGACCTCTACAGCTCTTCCCACCCCAGGAATGCCCTCTGCATTTCTCTCCGCCCATCTTCATTCTGCTCCATCAAGCCCCAGCAGCCCAGTGATGCCGTCTCCCGATGACAGACAGCCCTCCATGTCCTACCCCAGTGCCCACAATCCACTCCTCTCTCTCAACACCACACGGGCCCTGGCTGGCAGCCTTAGCTGTCTTCTCATCCATGCATGTCAGAATGCCCCAATTAGCCTGAAAGATCCTTGAAGTCAAGGTCCATTATTTAAGATATCCAGAGTATGTGGCATACAGCAAGTGATGAGCAAGTATGTACACTGAATGAGTAAACTAAAGCACGGCTCAAGAGGCATTGGAAAAGCAAGCCCTTCCCCGGGCACCACTGACATCCTGGCCCAACCAGGCCAGTTTCCATGACTTGAAGCTTGAACAGGGCTGCTGGCTCCCACACTGCTGTTCCTCCGAGCAGCTACATTTTCAAATACAAACACCAAATCCCAAACAAGAATAGATGTCATGGGGCTTCTGAGAGGCACATGCCTCACTAAGAATGTCAGTCAAAAAAAGATGAATGTTCTTGTTTACAAAAGGATCTGCCCCGTTCCAGGAAAATTTCCACCACAATTTAGGACCTAACCCAATACGTGCCTATAGACCTCACCGACTGAATATTTTTCCACCTCTTCCGTTTGCTGAACTTGGATGGGGTTTGGCTTCAGGTCAAAAGAGCTGTTGCAATAAAGGCCATTCCCCCTGCCCCAGAGACTTTTCCAATGGGAAACATGACCCCTATTCAGGAAACCAAGGCCCAGCAAGTCAGAGAGACCTCAGGAGGCAGAGATGGCCAGGTGATCAGGCATACAGATACACTCAGGACCCAGTGACATTAAGTGTGAGGACCCAGGCACAGATTGCTGGGGGTCTGCAGAGAGGCCTGTCTCCCTGTGCTCTGAGCTTGCACTCGCCTCGGAAGCCTGACTGGGCTCTGAAACTCCAGCCTCCTATACTTCTGGGTTCCCACAACCCTAGCCTGGATCTGGATTTCCAACATAGCAGCCAAATGCAAGAGAGTCTGGCCTGGCTGTTAATGTGAAATAATAACAATAATTCAACAGCCGAGGGAGAGGAGAGGGTTCTTCTATTTCTACTGTGTCTGACAACTGCTTCTCCTTCTCCTTCTACTGAGAGTTGGGAATGGCCAGCACTCCAGCCCTGCAAAGCCTCCACTCTCCACTTGGCACTCCTGGACCCATCAATCTCCTCCCTGTGGCCTGGGACCCCTCCAACCCTGGACGTCGGGGAGAGGCTCAGCAGCTGTGAGAACCTTCTTTCTCGAAGAAGGTTTTTCCAAAATTATATCAGGTTTCCTTCTATCCCGGTTTGTCAGCGGGGGACTCTTTTGCCTAACATGGTTGAAGAATGTCTTAGAAACTGGTGTGATTCAGTCTGGCTTCAGATGAGGTTTTCCACCCAGACAGAGCACACCGAGCGTCTGGACGTGGCGGCTCGCTACCCTCGGGGCACCCACACCCTTCCCCTGTCTCCAGACCTCGGTCAGGAGGGCACACTTGACAAAGCAGCAGGTCCAGCCCAAAGATGAAGTCAGAAATAGAGTCCACAGGAAGCCGAAGAAAAGCATATGCAACCCATGTACTTGCAAACACAGGGGGCCTCCCTCCCCACAGGAGCCCTCCCCACCCCCCAATTTTCTGAATTTGCAAATCTAATTGCAGTGCACTCATTATAAATATTGAAGAACTACTGGGGTGAGTGATTCAAGAACTGAAATCTCAAAAGGCACACACGCCGTTCTTCTAGAAGACAGGGCAGAGCCTTTCAGCCTTCTCTTCCGATGGAGATTGCTTTTCCCCTTAGGCCTGTTCAGATGGGGCCCAAGACAATTGTTAGAAAAATCAGCTTGCAGAGATGTCTGAAACCTGCGCTTCACGTTTGCTAATGAATGATTACTGAACTCTTCCTCTTAGTTCTGCAACGTTCTCGCCTAAGGACCCACAGCCTCCCCTGGACCAAAAGCAGCATTCATTCTTTTCCTCCCATAGTGCTCCATCTGCAATACTGAGGTGTGGCTGGATCAGGAGGATGCTGGGAGGAAGCCAACACGAGAGAGGAATCTTCTTTTAAATCCCAGGAGCTTCTTGTTAAAAGTACATAAAACTGCAATGAGACAAGAGCCCGACAGGATGGGAGCCCCTGTCTGAGTGCTGTGGCCATCACCTGAGCCACCATTCTGTGAGCCCCATGTTTCCATAACAACTGTCAGTCTGGTCCCTGGAACTCACGGAGACCAGACCTCTTTGTGTGGGCTGCTCTGAAGAAAGGTCAGATTGTTGCCTGAATACCAAGGTTCTGTTTTTCTTCTCCTCTGCAGCTGCTTTTCTGATGGGTAGCTGGACAGACAGAGTTGTTACTAGCATTCCTCAGCACTGATGCATTCCTTCTCACTGAGGTGAGAAGCCAGGTAAGGTGAAGGGACATGCGGAGAAGCTCCTGGGGACCCCGGCACCATTCTATTCCTTGGCCCGGTTGGTTACATGGATTTTCTCATGATCATTCACGTTTTTGTTGTACTTTCATATTTTATACACTTTTCTGTATATTTGTTTTATTTCACAATTTTGAAAAGACATCTAAAAATAAATCAGCCAGACTGTTTTTAAGGGGCCTGTTACCATCACCCACCTCTATTAAGTATTTTTGGTACATGACAGAAGACTCAGACTGCAAGTAACCCTGTGTCACAGCCCTGAAAACAGGACCAAGATCCAAGAAAAACCACATTAAAAGCCCGTGCATCATTTGAGAAAATATTTGCAACTGATGTGACCAATAATCAATTAATTTCCAAAACATATAAATAGCTCAAACATCTCAATATCAAAAAAACCCAAACAAATCAATCCCCAAAATGAGCAGAAGCCTAAACAGATATTTCTCCAAAGAAGACATTCAGATGGCCAACAGGCACATGAAGAGATGCTCAACATCACTAATTATTAGAAAAATGATTAAAAAAAAAACACAATGAAGTCTCACTTCACACTGGTCGGAATGGCTATTATTAAAAAGTCTAAAATAATAAATGTTGGAGAGGGTGTAGAGAAAAGGGAACCCTCCTACTGTTGGTGGAAATATAAATCAGTGCAGCCACTATAAATAACTGCATAGAGGTTTCTTGAAAAAACAAAAAAAAAAACTTACAGTTGCCATATGATCCGGCAATTCCACTCCTGGGCGTATATCCAGAAAAGATGAAAACTCTAACTCAAAAAGATACATGTGCCTCAATGTACACAGCAGTACTATTTACAGCAGCCAAGACATGGAAGCAACCTAAATGTCCATTGGCAGATGAATGGATAACGAACATGGAACATTAATCAGCCGTAAAAAGAGAATGAAATAACTCCATCTGCTGCAACATGAATAGAAGTAGAGATTATCATATTAACTGAAGTCAGACAGAGAAAGACAAATATGATATCACTCATATGTGGATTCTAAAAATATATGTACGAAGGAATGTACAAAGCAGAAAAAGACGCACAGACGTAGAAGCCAAACTTATGGTTATCAAAGGGGAAAGAGGAGAATAAATTAGGAGTTTGGGATTAATATATACACACATTACTACATATAAAGCAAATAACAATGATCTGCCATACAGCAGAGGGAACTATGTTCAGTATCTTATAATAAACCATAATGGAAAAGGATCTGAAAAAGAACAGATATGCACTTGTGTATGTCTGTAGACCTGAATCACTTTGCTAAACACCTGAAACTAACTCATGCATGCTCAGTCGTGTCCAACTCTTTGCCACCCCATAGACTGCAGCCCACCAGGCTCCTCTGTCCATGGAATTTTCCAGGCAAGAATACTAGAGTGGGTTGCCATTCCCTTCTACAGGGGATCTTTCTGATCCAGGGATCAAACCTGCACCTTTTGCATCCCCTGCATTGGCAGGCAGATTCTTTACCACTGAGCCATCTAGGAAGCCCCTGAAACAAATACAGTGTCGTAAATCAACCATACTTCAATAAAAAGTTATTTGCTTTGAAACCAAAAAACAAAAAAACACCTCACAGTTTTGACGGGCAGGCACCACCCAGAAGAAGAACGTCAAAGCAGAAGTCAGAAACAGACACAGCCATGGGATGAATGGGCTAGGAACCTCAGAGGACTTGACAATACAACAGCTGCTGTTGGATAAAGGGGCTGAGCCTATAAATAGGGTGATGGGGAGGGGGTGTGTTTTATTGTTTATACTTGCCTCAGGAGGTCATGAAATGAGGTAGGCAGGACCCCTGGCCACAGAGAGAGAGAGAGAGAGTCTTCTCTTGCCCTGCAGATTTACTCCTGAGAGTTGCTCATGGTCTCAGCACAGCCTTGATTAAGATGTCAAGAGCGTTAAATCAGTCAGAAGACTAGGTCAAGTCCCATGCCAGATCAGGGGCCTCAGGGCCACCTCTTCACCTTCCATAAGCTTCCACTCATCACTCATTCCAGCCACACTGCTTCCTGAGCCCTTTGCTGTATACATACCTCATATTGTCACAAGTACATTGTTTTGCTCCTGTTGAACTAATTACATTTCTTTCCAAATGCAGGACATTATTCAAAACTGTTTAAAGGCACCGCCACCATGAAGCCTCTCCAGATCTCTTAATAAGAATTAATACCTATCAATGATATTCCCTCAACTCTTACTCTCTGTCCCCTCACAGTATTATTTGTTCCTCTGGTCATCAGCCTTCAATGTGTTCAAGCATCCATCATCCCTTCCAATTAAGAATCCTGAGGTCAGAAACCTGGCATATTCATTTTTATATCTATAGAATATATATATGGGCACATCCCTCATGGCTCAGAGAGTAAATAATCTGCCTACACTGTGCCTGATCCAGGTTCGACCCTTGGGTCAGGAAGATCCCCCTGGAGAAGGGAATGGCAATCCATTCCAGCAGTCTTGCCTGAGACATCCCACAGAGCAGTCTTGCTACAGTCCATGGAATTGCAAAGAGTTGGACATGACTGAGCAACTAACGCTTTCACCTTCACAGAATATATTCTGTGAAACATATATTATACATTCTTTAGAATGTATTGCATAAAATATATTGATTATAAATTCTTATATCTATATAATATAAATACATATTCTAGACAAATACATACCTACATCTGTAAATATCAATATATAACAAGAATATGTATATTCTTATTAATTATTACATCTATTCAAACTTATATTCTAAAAAAAGGTAAATATATCTCTACATCTAGCACTGAGCCTAGTGGATATGTAGCAGGTGTGCAGCAAGCAATCAATGCTCATCAGTAAGTCAGGGTCTAAGAGGATGCAGGCCCATCGTGAAGAAGGCCATCACAAAGCACACAGGGTTTGCACTGAATCTATAGATTGCTTTGGGTAGTATACTCATTTTCACTATATTGATTCTTTCAATCCACGAAGATGGTATATTTCTTAATCTATCAGTGTCATCTTTGATTTCTTTCACCAGTGTTTTATACTTTTCTATATACAGGTCTTTAGTTTCTTTAGGTAGATATATTCCTAAGTATTTTATTCTTTTCGTTGCAATGGTGAATGGAATTGTTTCCTTGATTTCTCTTTTTATTTTCTCATTATTAATATACAGGAATGCAAGGGATTTCCGTGTGTTGATTTTATATCCTGCAACTTTACTATATTCATTGATTAGCTCTAGTAATTTTCTGGTGGAGTCTCCAGGGTTTTCTTTGTAGAGGATCATGTCATCTGCAAACAGTGAGAGTTTTACTTCTTCTTTTCCAATTTGGATTCCTTTCATTTCTTTTTCTGCTCTGATTGCTGTGGCCAAAACTTCCAAAACTATGTTGAATAGTAGTGGTGAGAGTGGGAACCCTTGTCTTGTTCCTGACTTTAGGGGAAATGCTTTCAATATTTCACCATTTAGGATAATGTTTGCTGTGGGTTTGTCATATATAGCTTTTATTATGTTGAGGCATGTTCCTTCTATTCCTGCTTTCTGGAGTTTTTATCATAAATGGATGTTGAATTTTGTCAAAGGCTTTCTCTGCATCTCTTGAGATAATCATATGGCTTTTATTTTTCAATTTGTTAATGTGTATTACATTGATTGATTTGTGGATATTGAAGAATCTTTGCATCCCTGGGATAAAGCCCACTTGGTCATGGTGTATGATCTTTTTAATGCGTTGTTGGATTCTGATTGCTAGAATTTTGTTAAGGATATTTGCATCTATGTTCATCAGGGATATTGTCAGGTTTTGGTATTAGGGTGATGGTGGCCTCATAGAATGAGTTTGGAAGTTTACTTTCCTCTGCAATTTTCTGGAAGAGTTTGAGTAGGATAGGTGTTAGCTCTTCTTTAAATTTTTGGTAGAGTCAAAGATGACACTAATAGATGGAGAAATATACCATGTTCATGGATCGGAAGAATCAATATAGTGAAAATGAGTATACTACCCAAAGCAATCTATAGATTCAATGCAAACCCTGTGTGCTTTGTGATGGCCTTCTACACGATGGGCCTGCATCCTCTTAGACCCTGACTTACTAATGAGCATTGACTGCTTGCTGCACACCTACTACATATCCATTAGGCTAACAAACACAAGAAAAGATGCTCAACATCATTCATTATCAGAGAAATGCAAATCAAAACCACAATGAGGTACCATTTCACGCCAGTCACAATGGCTGCAATCCAAAAGTCTACAAGCAGTAAATGCTGGAGAGGGTGTGGAGAAAAGGGAACCCTCTTACACTCTTGGTGGGAATGCAAACTAGTTCAGCCACTATGGAAAACAGTGTGGAGATTCCTTAAAAAACTGGAAATAGAACTGCCTACGACCCAGCAATCCCACTGCTGGGCATACACACCAAGGAAACCAGAATTGAAACCACCAATACAGTATACTAATGCATATATATGGAATTTAGAAAGATGGTAACGATAACCCTGTATGCGAGACAGCAAAAGAGACACAAATGTATAGAACAGTCTTTTGGACTCTGTGGGAGAGGGAGAGGGTGGGATAATTTGGGAGAATGGCATTGAAACATGTATAATATCATATATGAAACAAATTGCCATTCCAGGTTCAATGCAGGATACTGGAGGCTTGGGGCTGGTGCACTGAGATGACCCAGACGGATGGTACGGGGAGGGAGGAGGAAGGGGGGTTCAGGATGGGGAACATGAGTATACCTGTGGTGGATTCATGTTGACGTATGGCAAAACCAATACAATATTGTAAAGTAATTAACCTCTAATTAAAATAAATTAATATTAAAAAAAGAAAATCACACAGGGTGCAGCACAAGGGCGGTGGGCATCACAAAAAGCCTCTGCGTCTCAGATCACTCATTTCCCTCTACCCACACCTTCTCTCCCCAGACTAATGCGAGGCTTCATAATTAGTAATAAGGTCTCTGCTTCTGCTCCAGTGCCCCATCCATCCTCCACACTAAGCCAGAGAGATCTCACAAAGTTTACATCGCTTCTATCATCCCTGTGCTTAAACTCTTCCATGACTCCCCACTGCCCTCAGGATCAAGTTCAGCATCCTCAGCATGGTCTTCAGGGATGTTCTTGGATGTCTGGGTTTTGCCTTATATCCGATCACATATGAAACCACTCTCAGCCTCACCTTCCTTATTCTCCAGCCATACTGGACTTTCTTCCCTTCCTTCCACGAGTGGGTCTCCTTTATGACTCATGGATTTGCATGTACCATTCCCTGAAACAATCTTCTCCACACAGTCATATTCTAGACTTCCCACTCAGACTTAAGCTCTCTCTCCAGCAAGCCTTCCCTAACGGCCCCTCCACCTCCACTGAGTGAGGAAAGCTCTTTAATCATGTGGACTTTCACTCCTCCTCCAGAACACTCAAGGCATCCACAAATACTTGCTCACAGCCTCTTTGCTTCCACACAGCAGGAGCTGGCAAACTGTAAAGGGTCAGCTAGTGAATATTTTAGGCTTTGGATGTATGGGTACTCAGACTTGTCTGACTCTCTGTTACCCCATGGACTGTAGCCTGCCAGGCTCCCCTATCCATGAGATTTCACAGGCAAGAATACTGGAGTGGGTTGCCATTTCCTTCTCCAAGGAGTCTTCCCAACTCAGGGAGTGAACCCATGTCTCCTGCATCTTCTGTATTGGCAAGTGGATTCTTTACCACTAGCACCACCTGGGAAGCCCTATTTTAGGCTCTGCAGGAGCCTAAAATCTCTTTGGCAACTAATCAACTCTGTCATCACAGAACAAAAGTGGTCAGAAATAAAATGTAAACAAACAAGAGTGGTTGTGTTCCAATCACATTTTATTTATGGACACTTAAATTTGAATTTCATAGAATTTTCACATTTCATAAAATATCCTTTATTAAAAATTTTTTCATCTGAAAAAACCTTTCTGAGCTAGTAGGCCATTAAAAAAAAAAACAGATGGCAGGGCAGACTTGGCCCACAGCCTGCAGTTTGCCAGCTCCGGCACAAGTTCTCAGCTCCATGGAGAGAGAAACTATGTCTTCACTGCTCTATTCTCCCAACACAGGGCCTAGTTCTTAGAAGATGATTCATAAAAAGTTTGCTGAATGCCTTCATATGTGGACGAGAGCAGTGTTTCCCAGTGCATACTCTACAGAATGCCAGTCCAATGGGATACTCCATACAGAAGGACTTCTTTTATCAATGAAATTTGAAAATGCTACTGTTTCCCTTCCTGGAAATTTTCTATGTTCAGTGCATTAAGCATATCAAAAGCTCAGAGCTAGTCACAGAACTTGACTTAGACCAAAGAACTATATACTTTTTTTTTAAAAAAGATTTTTTTGACATAGACCATTTTTTTTTGGTGATTTTTTTTTTTTTTTTTTTTTTTTTACGGCTGTGCTAGCTCTTCACTGCTGCATGTGGGCTTTCTCTAGTTGAGGCAAGTGGGGGCTACTCTCTGATTGTGGTGTGTGGGCTTCTCCTCATAGTGGTTTCTCTCATTGCAGAGCACAGGCTCTAGGTTTGTGGGCTTAGTAGCTGCAGCTAGCTGGCTTAGTTGCTCCATAGCACATGGGATCTTCCAGGACCAGGGATCAAATCCGTGTCTCCTGGGCAGCCAGATTCTCAACCACTGAACCACCAGGGAAGTCTATATTGAATGCGTTACAATATCACTTCTGCTTTATGTTTTGGGTTTTTGACCCCCAGGCATGTGGGATCTTAGCTTCCTGACCAGGGACCAAATCCACACCCCTGCACTACAAGGCAAAGTCTTAACCACTGGACCACTAGGGAAGTTTCAGAACTATTAATATCTGCTGCTGCTGCTGCTAAGTCGCTTCAGTCGTGGCCAACTCTGTGCGACCCGAGATGGCAGCCCACCAGGCTCCCCCGTCCCTGGGATTCTCCAGGCAAGAACACTGGAGTGGGTTGCCATTTCCTTCTCCAATGCACCAAAGTGAAAAGTGAAAGGGAAGTTGCTCAGTCTTGTCCGACTCAGCAACCCCATGGACTGCAGCCCACCAGGCTCCTCCGCCCATAGGATTTTCCAGGCAAGAGTACTGGAGTGGGGTGCCATTGCCTTCTCCGATTAATATCTACTTTAACCCAAAACATCTTCCAGCATCAACAGGCAACCCCATCTGAAAGCACTGCAGTAAGAATAAAAGGCAAGAACGTAGATGAATAACGCTTGAACCACCCAACAGAGGTGGCTGAGCCCCACCCTAGAGTTTTTGGTTCAGTAAGTCTGGGGTGGGGCCTAAGAACTAACATTTCTCACAAGTTCTCAGCTGATGTAGATACTGCTAGTCTGGAGACTCCATCTAGGGAAACACAGATCTGGAAAAAAGGACATTCAGAGCTTAAGTCCTCTCCCTGTGGTTTCCTCCTCCTTCCAGGAACCTGATTCCCAGGAGAACCCCAGCTTATTCACTTCTTCATACTGGCAGAAGAAAGCCTGATCCATCTCTCCAGCATTCAGGCAAGCCGTCTACACATAATGGGTTGCCCTGCATTCCCCACCAAATAGGTTTATGTCCTAAACCCCAGTACCTGTGACCATGACTTTATCTAGAAATAAGGTCTTTGGAGATGTAACCAAGTGAGCCCATAATTCAATATCATGTGCATCCTTATGAAAAGAGAAGAGAGTAAAACAGGGAGGAGGAGGCCCTGAGAAGACAGAGACACAGGAAGAAGGCCACACGAGGATAGAGGCAGAGACTGGCGTGTTGCAGCAGCAAGCCAGGGAATGCAAACGATGGACGACCACCTGGAAGCTAGAGAGAGCGAGGACAGATCCTCCTCTACAGCTTTCAGGAATACAGACTTGCAAATTCTTGATTCTGAACTTCTGGTTTCCAGAACGATGAAAAAGTTAACTTCTGTTTATTTAAGTCATCCAGTTTATAGCACTTTTTCCTCTAAATAGGGTATTTCTCACTATTACAAATACCGCCCCGCTCCCCCGGCCCCCCAACACACACAAAACTCAGGTGAAGCTCCGGCCAAGCCCTAAACCTTGCTGAGAGTCCACATGCACTTCGAGGGAATGATGGGCCTCTGCACTGATCCTTTTGTCATCTCTGCACCACTGCTAGCAAGGCAGTAGTTTGAGCTGGGGTCTCTCTTTGGAAATTAGATTATCTAATTAGTATGATGTTTTGTTGGATTCCTGCCCCAAGGCTGGTTTGGGCCAAAAGTATGTGATTGTTTTCTAGCCTAAAAAAAAAGAAAAAAAAAAGAGAGAGAGAGAGAGAGAGTCAATGAATAAATTAAGGAGACTTGGCTTTGCCCATGCTTGCTCGACTGGTCCCGTTTCTCACTGGAAGACACTCACAAAGGGCTTCTCACTATCAAATAGAGAGTTTCTTCTCCAGATCTGAGCTAGAAATGACTTCTCTAATTGAGGGCTTCCCTGGTGGCTCAGACGGGAAAGCATCTGCCTACAATGCAGGAGACCCAGGTTTGATCCCTGGCTTGGGAAGATCCCCTGGAGAAGGAAATGGCACCCCACTCCAGTACTCTTGCCTGGAAAATCCCAGGGACGGAGGAGCCTGGTGGGCTACAGTCCATGGGGTCCCAAAGAGTTGGACACAACTGAGCTACTTCACTTTCACTTTCAATCGACACAGATACATCCAAGCAGCAGATATTTTTAGTCTGAGCAACTTGGTTTTAGTCACAAATTATACCCCTCTTGTTTTTGAAAAATAAGGGGTATAATTTTTATTCTGAAAAGAGGCAGACACTGTTGTGTGCCCGATACCTTAGGACGGCGTCAAGAAGGGAATGGGACACAGCGTGTCACTGTTGATGAACAGAAAGGGGACACCAGGGGATAGGGACTCTGTATTCTCAAGCTCAGAGACCACAGAATAAAAATGAGAACCAACCAAATGCCTTCCTTGCCTCTCTAGTCCACACTAACCCAGGGCTGCCTGCTCACAGAGTCAGTGTGAACTTGGAAAGCTTCAGATATTTCACAGGTAGGTCAAAGCCATGTTTTCTGCTGCAACAGGTCAGATTTTCAGGATGCTATCCCCCACCCCAAGGCCCTTGAAAAATAAGAGAGGGGTCTGATTCTCTGAGATGGGCACAGTCCCTCCCCTCCCCAAACCTGGGAGTTAAGTGTTCCCTCCCTCATCCCTTCCAAGGCCAGCATCTAATTTCAAATGTCCAGTCAACCCATGAACAGCATGTTAGTCTCTGTCCGGGAGAGTGGACTTCTGGAACATCAACATCACAGCCTCTGACAGAGTTGAGAATTAATCTAACCAGAGCAATGGCACGCTGTCACAGAGGACAAAGAGTCCCAGCTTTGCAGCCCTGCCTCATCTTTGGTTTGCTTTGCTTTATAATCTAAACTTGAGGCACAAACTGCAGCAGGTTATTTAACCCTTCGAAAACTCAAGTTCCTGAGCTGTAAGATAAAAATGATAAGAAATGCTTGGCAAGGGGGTTGTAATCCTTCTCATCCTTACAACTAGTACTAATATCTCCCGTTCTGCAGATGAGGACCTGGGGCACAGAGAAGTCAAGACATTTGCCCATGGTCACACAGCTAGTAAGCAGCTAAGCGGAGCCCAGACAGGCTGTCAGTGGGCATTTGCTCTCATCACAGGGATCTTCTGTATCTCCATAAGGGGTTAGAAATGAAGGCCAGTATTCATTTATTCATTCAACAATTTACCTTTGCAACACTCACAGAAGGAATGCTCACAGGAGGTTCTTAGGCAATAAAAACAGCCTCTACTTCCAGGGTGTAAGAATTAATAAGAATGTATATTAATAATATATTAACATATTATTAATAAACATATTAATTAATAATACATATTCTTCTTATGTGGAGAAGGCAATGGCACCCCACTCCAGTACTCTTGCCTGGAAAACCCCATGGACAGAGGAGCCTGCTCTTATGTCTTCATATATTTTATATTATGCTCAGTTGCTCAGTTATGTCAGATTCTTTGAGACTCCATGGACTGCAGGCTCCTCTGCCCATGGAATTTTCCATGTAAGAATACTGGCGTGGGATGCCATAAATATACATTTATATTTATTTAGACCGTATATTCTATAGCTGTAGCTATAGATCTATACCTAGCCCTGTGTCTAGTGAATATGCAGCAGGTGTGCAACAAGCAATCAGAGCTCATTAATAAGTCAGGGATCAAAAGGATGTGGGTCCGGCACCTGGTGGGGCAGGCGGGCTGCCCTCCAGCTTTGCCCAGGTGGCAGGACTTCCGCTGAGACTATAACTAAGATCCTGGATTCCCTGGAGCTGAGCCAGATAACTAAGCACCCTAATGATTCCAGCCCTTCTAGGGGACCTTCGTCCAAAGGCAGGAGAGCCTTTGCAAATGCACGGGTTTCTGCTGGGCCACGCTTCCTGTTTGGAAGTCTCTTCAGTTCAGCACTTCAAAGAGGAGCTGCACCTGTCACGGGCTCCCAGCCCAGGCGGGGCCTTGCATCTCAGACTGCGAGAGGATGAGCCAGGTGTGGGGACCAGCAGGCTGCTGATACCGCTCAGACCCCAGCACAGCCCCCAGCAATGCTGTCTGGGGGCTCCAGCAGCTGGGAGAGCCATCGGGAAGCCAGGTCTCCCCGTGGCTGTGTGAGTTACCCCTCAGGGAGGGCTGGGGCACTCCACAGAGCCAGTGTGCTTCAAAACCCTCCTTCTGCCCAGTGGAGAGAACAGTACCCTTTTCTCTGGGCCAGGAAAGGACCAAACCAGCCACATCTTCAAAGAAAGTAGAGGCAGGCAGCAGGCCAAGGACAGGACGCGCCCTCTGGTTCAAAAGCACAGGTCTCAGAACCAGACCCACCAAGGTCTGGACCTGGCTTGGCCCCTCTTTAAGCACGCCACATTGCCATCTGAGAAATGGACATGAGAAGCCCCACTTCCCTGGAGAGAAGGACATACATGGGAGACTCTGCACAGTGTCTAGAACATTTTTATGATGAGAGACAGTAGTTATGGATGATCACGATGGGAAGATGATGGAGTTGGCGATGGAGAAGGAAGCCTGGCACACGCTGCAGTCCATGGGGTCGCAAAGAGACAGATACAGCTGAGCAACTGAACTGAATGATGGGAAGAAGACTATTAGGAAAATAATCATCCAGGCCTGCTATAGGTCTTGCCTTGGTAAAGCTTCCTGTTAGGCACTCAGATAAAGCTCATATGCTCACCTTTATGTAACGAGTGTCAGCTACTCAGTCATATCCAACTCTTTGCAACCCCATGGACTGTAGCCTACGAGGCTCCTCTGTGGGATTGTCCAGGCAAGAACACTGGAGTGGGTTGCCATTCCCTTCTCCAGGGGATCATCCTAAGCCAGGGATCAAACCTGAGTCTCCCACATTGCAGGCAGATTCTTTACCATCTCAGCCACCAGATATAACGAACACACACATACATATATATATGGTGGCCCGGGGCCAGGCATTGTTCTGAGCATTCTGTAAATACTAACTCAATCCTCATAATAACTTCACGCAGTGTGTATCGTTCTTATGCCCCTTTTACAGATGAGAAAACTAAGGCACAGAGAGATTAGGTGACCTACCCAAAGCTGTGAACTATAAGAGATAGATTTGAGCTAGGATTTAAACCTAGGCCGGCTGCCCTGGAGTTCATGCTTTTAACCAGAGCTACATTGCACTGCTCCATCATTTTTCTTGTAGACACTGCCTATGACATCCCCTCACCTTGCTGGGTAGAGCTGTTCTCTTGGACTGGAAAGGAAGAACTCAAGGTCAGCAGGGACCTCCTCTCTAACATCACGAAGCCCCCAAAATACCAACAAAGCCCAGTTCAGAGTTGGCTTTCAGCCAACCCTTGCTGACTGACCTCCAAGACCTGCTGTGTCCTTTTTCCCCTTCAACCCACCCACCAAGCAGAGATTCAAAAAGCACACACAGCGTGCCTGTCTCTGTAGCTGGCGACCTGCCCAACTCCCCTCCTGGGTGGTGCTTTCAAATTTGTAACCTTCACCTGCAGTAAGAAATTTATTTTCCATTGTGACTCATACACATCAGGTATATAAGTAACTGCAACAAAGGGCTCATGAAACAACATCTAACCTTATTACACAGGATGTACTTTCATATCCTTTTTTTTTTTTTTTTTGCATTGGTTGTGATCCACTAAATTGATTTTATGTTCCACTTATGGGTTGTAGCCATGCCCTGAAAAATTCCTCTTAGGTTCTTTCAGTTCTAACAGGTGAACAGGTAATTTCTGAGCACACAACAATCCTTCCTGAAGCTGGAAAGCCCTGTCTACTGCATGTGAGCAGCATGGTGCTGTCACACTCTGGGTGGTCACTCTGATCCTCGCCAGAGCCCTGAGCCTGGCTGGAGCACTGAGGTTGTGGAGACTGTGTACAAGCTAGGAGCTAAGGACCTGAATTCAAATCAGCACTCGTGGGAGGCATAGAATTACAAGCATGGCTTCAGAGTGTGCTGGAAAAATGAATTGAGGTCTGGTTACAACTTGGGTGGTTCTTAACCTCCCATAAGCATCAGTTACCTCACCTGGAAATGGAGATTGTTAACGTCCACTGCAGAGGGTGGCTGAAAGGGTAGCTGGGAGAGTGGATAGAGGATGGCTGGGTAGAGGGTCGGTAGCGGGCTGGGTGAGTGGATGACAGGGTGGGTGATTGAGTGGGTGAATAGGTGGGGAGCTGGAAGGGTTAGCTGAGACACAGAAAGCACTCAGCCAAGTGCCAGAACCTGTAACACCGAATGGGTGCTGACTGTGGTGGTGGGAGATCGTTGCTGCCCCCCGACATCTGACCCAAAACCTTACAGCGCCTTCCGTCCCCCTCTGTCTGGAGTTGCAGACTCTGCAACCTTCAGAAGAAATAGCAGCATTCCCTAGCACATGGTTAACACTCAATAAAAGTCTGAACCAATTAAGCAGGAGGCTGGGACTTATTCATCCAATAAGTCACTCATCACTGAATGTTTTTTTTGAAAAAGGTGTTTCCTACAATCCACTCCAGGGCCAGTGGCCAGCAAAATTTGTTGCATTAATTTCACTCATTTGATCTCATTTGACATCTCTGGACACAGGACAATGCACCCCACCACCTAGGATGGAAAAGAGAGGGGACAGATTCCACCATGGTTTCCTCAAGACGCTTGTAAGTTATCACTGGTGACAGAGCTGGTCTTGCTAAGCCTGCTGATCCTTGCCTACACAGCCTGCCCAGGGAGAAACAAGTGTCTCAGTAAATGGCTTATGCCCGTGAAGATAACGAGGCTCCCTGTGATGAGAAGCAACACAGGATTGATTGGGTAGGAGGCAGGCAGGAAGTGTATTTCCCCCTGAGTTGTACTGTTCATGTGGCCCAGTGGTGGCAGGGACTCCTTAGAGGATGTGTACCTCTGAGCCCAGAAAAGCAAGAGATGCTACAAACAGTCTACCTTGAGCCACAACAGGCTGATCTCCCTGAAGTTGTACAGGGGAGCATTCACTTCTGTGAAAGGCTAATTAGTCACAACCGCGCCATGCTTCAGACATAATTGTAATGGTCCCATTTGGGTCTCTGTGGGTCAGCTGTGATGGAATTTCCATTACCTATTGTGTTTTGGTTACTGGAGGACAATATGTTTGGAGAAGGGGGTGTGGTCAAGAGAAAGCACAAAAAGCCAGAATATCTTGAGTATCTGTAAAATCCATCTCTGCTTTTAAAACTTCATAAAGATGATGAATCTCTGTGAGCTGAAGAGTCTTCTTGGAATCTCAGCACTGTCTGTGGGAACGGCTCCTGGCAGGCAGTGTGGGCTTTGAAATCCAAGTCTCTCCGGCAACAGAGCAGAGTGAGCTCCCCCAACTTGGCCACTGAGAGTGGAAATAAGACCCAGGAAAGGGAGACTTTGTGTTCCGCTCCCTGGCCACCAGCCCTCATGCTCCCACAGATGCAGACCATGGTTATGGATATATGGGTACATGGCTTGTGAGCCAGGAGTGTTCAAGTATCAACAAGGATAAAGCAGAATGACCTCATCTCTCCTCCCTTCTAGAGAGCAATGACGTGAAAGGGCCAGACATTCCCCCAGGTAAACAGGTGCACCAAGTTACGGGGTGTCATCAAAAGGCCCACTCCCCCAAATGTTAGAGCTGGGAGGGGGAAGGCTACTCTAGGGACCATCTCATCCAGGGTTTCTCAACCTCAGCACTAATGACATTTTGGCAAGATAAATGCGATGTGGGCATCTGTCCTGTCCTGTATGTCTTAGAATGTTTAACAGCATCTCTGGCCTCCATCTACTGGAGGCTAGCAGCACTCTTCCACCCTCCCAGGTTGTGACAACTAAAACGTCTCCAAACATTGCCAAAAGTCCCCTAGGGGGTAAAAATGATCAGGGATTGAGGACCACTTATCTAGACTAGTGGTTCCCAAAGTAGATGCGAAGGAACATTAGTTAGTAGGCTCCTCTACAACCCAAGTATCCCATGATCAACTAAGTTTGTGAATCACTGCCCACTGAACCCCACTGCAATGATTTACTCTCTTATTGGCTTGGCCAAAAGGTGCATTCAGTCTTTTCCATAACATCTTATGGAAAACAAAGCTCTTTTTGGCCAACCTCTTAGTATCATTACATTAAGGACCCTGAAAAGTGCCACAGCAAGTAGAAACCTGTTTAATAACTTTAACTGTTTTGTGATCTTTCTCAAATAAGATGCTTTTATCATCTGCTTACATCTTTCACAGCTAAAGAATATCTTGTGAGATCTTTATATGTATATGCAGGCACAATACACCAGGCAACCTTTCTCTCATTGACTAGATGAAGGGAAGCCATAAGCCAGTCTTGTTTCTAAGTCCCATTCACAGATGTAGGGCAGAGCTACGCCTAGAAGCCTGGAGCCCTGAATCCCAGTCCACCTCCTTCTGTGCAAACGGTTTTGGATGCTAGCCACAACAAAAGTCCATCTTCTCCCAACCATGCACAATATGATTCTACCAACACCACTGAGAACGTCCTCCTGGAGAGCTAAAGCTAGTGAATATCAGCACAATACTCCCTGGAAGAACAAACCAAGCAGGCACTTTCTGCAGGTGAAGTCGAGGAGGGCCTCACAAAGGTAATGGCCATGACCATGGAGGATACAGGCAGAAGCCAACTGCTCAACCTCACATCGACACGTGCCTCCCCAGCCCATCCAAGTGCAATCCCCACCAGAGACACTTAACTCATCTCTGTCTTAACACAGTGCACCTTCATATTGGGGCTGCCACAGAGTGGGCTCTGATAAAGTTTGGAGTATGCTAACCAACAAAGGTCAAGGGCTGAACCACCAATGTGCCTTGATTACAGTTCACAGGTCACCACTCCTCTCTGCCCTCTTCACACTTTTCTTGGATCACATTTCATCTTGGCCTTCTGGGCTACAGAGAGAACAACTCCTTTTAGAGGCAGCAGCTTCCCCCTCCTCTGAACCGTCCACTGTCCATCTCTGCACTTGCACCAGTTCTAAGAGATAAGATCAATTTCTAACTCATATCAGTCGACCCGGCATCCCTCCTGGAGGCAGTGTATCAAGGCATGTTTGCCAAGCAGATGTAACAACTGATCATTCACCCTCCTGGTGGTCTCGGCTGCCCAGACTGAGCACTGGAGGGACCACAGATTGGCTCTCATTCTTGGATTGCAAAACAATCAAAATAACATTAAAAGGGAAACTATTGATGGCATGGCATTCTACAATTTTGCATGAAGATTGAAATATAATTGTACCCCGAGACCTCTGGGGTCCCAGGGATACTCTTTCAGTCCTAGGGAGCAGAAGAGGATCTCAGGGATTGCTCCTGGCCCTTTGTGACTTTCCAAGCAGAGGGGGTATAAGCACAGGGAGTGGGGAGGGTTCCAAGCTGGAGGGAAGGCCTGGGACCCCTCTGCTGGTTTACCTCGGCTCCAGCCAGTCTAAGCCTACAGCAGTAACTGCAGGCCACTGAGCAGATGCTGAGGGCTCAGCCCCAGGGCAGCTGCAGCCAACGGGTGTCTCAGCAGCTGCAACATGAATACAGCAGCAACTGCAGACTGCCTGCAGCTTCCCCCAAAGTCTGTGCTGTGGAAACAGACTGTCAGTGACTAGGAGGCCGGGACCTTGGATCAGAAAAGCACACAGCCAGCCCCTCCCACTTGCAGGATTCCAGACTCAGAGCCTCATCTTCACTCTTGCTTTCTCTTTCCTTTTCCCTTGTCAAGTTACTAGGGTGAGGTCATGCTTACCAAGAAGCCAAAGGGACATCGCCTCCTTTGGGCTCATTTACCACTTCCCACAAAACTCACATAATCACCTCCTGTTCTTTCACTTCATGAGCCTATTTTTATTGCCATTGTGCTAGGTGCTGGGCCTGTGGTGGTGAACAAGACAAAGATGACCTGCTCACTGGTTAAGCCTATTGTAGTATGATACCTACAAGAAATTCATTCAAAACAAATGGTTGTCCTGATTTAACTTTCTCATTTCACACCAGTGTAAGTCAAGCCCAGTCATCCAGGGTCAGATGCAAAAAAAACTTTAAAATGGGAAGACACTTTGGAGATTACTTTTGGTGTCCCATGCCACACCAAGGAGCAGCAGTGACATCTGGAAATAAAGAGACTTATTTGTCTGTCCCCAATCCCTTTGGAGCTTCCCAGGTGGCACTAGTAGTAAAGAACCCTGGCTGATAAAGGAGTCATAAGAGATGCAGGTTCGACCCATGGGTCAGGAAGATCCCCTGAGGAGGACATGAAAACCCACTCCAGTATTCTTGCCTGGAGACTCCCATGGACAGAGAAGCCTGGCGGGCTACAGTCCATAGGGCTGCAAGGAGTTGGATGTACTGAAGAGGCTCGGCACACATGCACGTAATCCCTTTGAAAGGCCAGTGAGAAAACAGAGCCCCGTACACTTGGAAGGCCCCACATACTGTCCATAGGGAGGCAGTGGCCCTGCCAGCTGAGAGGGCAGGGAACCCACAGTTTTCGATCATCGCCAACCATGTCACCATCACAGTGACATCGAGCCTGAGTGACACCCAGTGTGTCAGCTGTCCCAAGCCTGGAGCCCAGGCCACAGCCCCAAGCCTGGAGCCCAAAGATAACTGCCATGCAGTCAGAGGCAGAAGTGACTGCTAGGAAATCAGCTGCACCAGGATCATCACAAGTCCATCACTATCTGCATTAAATAGTTGAATAATAATGTGTTGAGGTCCCTGTGAGGAGCAAGGGGTGACAAGGATGCAAAAGATGGTGCCTGGGCATCCCCTGCCCTCCATAACTACAGAAAAGTCTGAGCAGCAACATAGACCCAGCACAGACAAAAATAAATTAATAAATAGAAATTATTAAAAAAAAAAAAAAGACAGTGCCTCCACCTTCAAGGAACTATCTGGCTGGTGGAAGTTACCCCAATGTGATCTATCAATGGTGAGGTCAAAAATGGAGTCGAGGTCAGCAGCTCGGGGGGCTAATCCAGGAGAGGGACTCAGTCAGTGCCTTCTAAGCCACGCACACTTGCCCACCACACACTCTGCCCCACTTACGTGCTACCTGCGCCATTCACTTCTTAAGCTTTTTCTTTAAGCAGACTCATGTTTTTAATTAAATATATCTCAATAAAGCCTTAGAACACTGCTATATGTGAAAAACTGGTATAACGTGTGAAAAAATAGAAGATGACTTTCAAAATAATCACAATGCAAAACAAAGCCAGGTCACGAAATTCCAGCCAGATGCCACTGCCGACAGAGGCTCTCAGCCAAGGCTGGCCATGCCTTTGTTCAAAGGGGACAAGGTGGAGTGTTGAGAAGTTTTCAAAACACCAAAGGAATAAACTTCCCTGGTGGTCAGGTGGCTAAGACTCCAAGTTCCCAATGCAGGAGGCCCCAGGTTTGATCCCTGATCAGGGAGCTAGAACCACATGCTGCAAATAAGAGCTCGCGTGCCACAACGAAAGACCCCACATGCTGGAATGGAGATGAGGGACCCGTGTGCCACAACTAAGACCCAGCACAGCTAAATAAATAAATGCATATTAAAAGCAAACACCAAACCGAGATACTCGATGTGTGACAATCAGGACTGGAAGAAAAGTGAAAAAGGACTCTCTTCTGCCTGGTGATTCAAGGTCTTATCTACGTATCACTGGAAGGTACCAAAAGCACCCATTGTGTGCTTCCTGCACTTGGAGAAACCCTGAAGCCTGAATTGTTTCCATCAACACCTAGAATCAGTAATACCATAAGTTTATGGCTTAACATCAAAGTCAGGCCCGAGGATGTCAGACAATGCTCAAGCAACACTGGGTTTCTGGTTGAATTAGGTTTCCAAATTTTCTGCCCTCCCTCCAATGTTAAATAGATCCCATGGGTTGCAAATCAGTACAAAAAAGACCAGAGTTGGGAGAGAAAGAGCCCAGTTCACCCAGCTGGCAGCAACAGAGTGAAGAATCGTCAGTCTTCAATGGTTTGGGACCCAGAATCCAGAAGGAAGAGAGGACTTTTCAAATGGTTTTTGTTCTCAATTTTAGACCATGAGTGGGATTCCATCAGAGGATCTCCAGGAAGTGGAGGCAGTGTATCAGTCTTGGCAGGTACAGAGCATGTCTGAACCAGGAAGGGAAGGCAGATCTGGATCCCCTAGAGGAGACTAGCACCATGACCCAGTCCAAAGTCCATTCCTAAGGAAATTCAGAAGACCCCAGCAAAGCTGGCCTTCACAAGCTACATACCCAACTGGAGAAGAGTTCCCAGAATTCCGGGTAGAACTGGTCAAAGAAAACTCAACAGGTTAAACCAGAGGCTTACCAAAGTTAAAAGCTAAATCAGAGTTGACTGTTTACAAGAAGATTCCTCCCTCTTGAAAAGCAATCCTTTGTAGGCTGAGCTTCCCTGGAACACTTAAGTGTTTGTTAACAGATTATTAACTCCTTGGCAGGTTCTCAAGCTCTAAAGGAAACTTGTAGGGAAAAGAAGAGGGAAGGATGCGGAGTCTCTGCTCTGTTGCCAAGCTTTTTGCGTGTGCTTCACACCCCATGCATGCGTACCAAGTCGCTTCGGTCGTGTCCAATTCTTTGAGACCCCATGGACTGTAGCCCACCAGACTCCTCTGTCCATAAGATTCTCCAGGCAAGAATACTGGAGTGGGTTGCCATGCCTTCCTCCAGGGGATCTCACCAACCTAAGGACTGAATCTGTATTTCCTGTGACTCCTGCACTGCAGGCGGACTCTTTACCACCAAGCCACCAGGGAAGCCCTTACATACCGTATCTCCTTAAATTAACCCTCCCAGCAGGGTTAGGAATGATCAGCTCCATTTTATAGAAAAGAAAACAGAGCACAGAGAAGTAAAGTAACTCACACAAGGTCACACGGCTACTACAGCATGAAAAGCGATGGCTGTTTCTAGCAGCACGTAGCATGGCCTTCCCAGGGAAATACTATTTGCATAACATTTGCATTTTATGATGACTGTGTACTAAAATATGCCTTCTGGCATATAATTCAATGACTGTTTCAAAAGCACATACATACATTCTAAGAAAACCATACACAGTAAAGATGACTGGAACGTATAACTTATTATGAGTCAGAAGTATCGAAAGAAAATTATCTGATTATACCAGGCTAGAAAGGGAGAGGGTTCCTAGTGCCTAAAACTCTATCATTCCAGTCATACCCAACACACACACACACACACACACACGATCCCTCAGCTGAAATGTTCCTCTTGAGGAGATGGAAAAGCAAGGGCTAGACAGGTGTTTCCAGCTCAGCCTTGATGCTGAGCTTCTCCTCTGCTTCCAAGGATCTGGAACTTATCTGGCAAGCCAGATAGAGAGAGCTCCATTACCAAGGGTGGGCCTGGGATGCTTTCTGAGCAGGATCGGGCAACTGTATCCTCCTTCAGGAGATAAACTCTGAATGTAGGATGGAAGCATTGTGCTACTCAGTGGTTATCAGCTGGGGAAGGATAGAAGGAAAGGGAAAGCAAAAGACAGAGAGGGGAGGGGAGGAGGGGGGA
>SJXQ01007358.1:1073919-1100985 GCA_006408695.1 Aepyceros melampus | reverse complement strand
TACAATGCAAGCACATATGGAAAATTAAAAATATCAAGGTTCCTATGATTGATTTCTAGATAATAAAAAAAAATCAGTGAAGGACCAATTTCAATAAGACCCTTTAATGAAAATTTCTATTTAACATTACCTTCGGACAGTTCCATCACTGTACCTGTAGAGTAATTGTTATTTCAGCTGTGCAACATTTCCTAAGAGAGCTCAGCATTTAGCGGGAGGGAGTGCGGGTAAGGTTGAAACCCAAGCCCCATGCAGGTACAAGCTGGCACACTCAGCAGCCAGCAGTCTGGCTCCCTGATGGCCGATACGGAACAGCTCAGGAAACTCAATCCCACACGGCTGCACGGGGGACCTGCCTGCTGTCCACACATCACTGTAATCATCAGTCAAGGCTGAGGGAAGTTAGCCACAAACAGGCCGCCAGGTCACTCTATCTCTCCTCCTTCATCAAATCCCAAAATAACATGATGGCACCCAAGCAGGGCCTCTGAGGTGCGCGAGAGGAAATCCAACTTTACGGAACAGGGACTCTAAGGTGTGGCCCTCATCGGCCAAGGGTCAGAATGGGCTGGAGAACCAGGGGAAGGCAGGAGGCTGGAGGAGGACCAGGGAAAGAGGAGGAGGAGAAGGATGAGCAGGAGGGACCTGGCTGGGCCCTGGGGAAGCTTTTCAAGGGAGGACACTTCTGTTCTCATGCTCTTTCCATATCGCCCCTGATGTCTCAACAGCCTGGCCAAGGAGACCTCCCAGATCCGTGAAGCTGAACCAAGTCACCACCTACCAAGATGGTTTCATTCCAGAGCTGACTCAGGAATGAAAACAACCAAGCCATGATTTAAAGACATGCATTAATGTTGTGATTAGCAAGTCATACACAAATACAACAAAAATGAGAGTATGGAAATAGACTCAAACAAAAATCATCAATTGATTTTTAACAAAGGTGAAAAAAAATTAAATGAAGGAAAAATTATCTTTTCAACAAATGGTCTGGAACATTTGTACATCCATGTACCAGACAGATTTATTAATGCATAATTCGATTCCTGGGTTGGGAGGATCCTCTGGAGGAGGAAATAGCAACCCCCTCTAGTATTCTTACCTGGGAAATAGCACGGACAGAGGCACCTGGTAGGTACAATCCATGGGGTAGCAGAAGTAAGACACAACTGAAGTGACTTAGCACACAATTCATGTTTTATGCAATCATCAATTTAAAGCAAATCATAGAGTAAGATGTTGAATCCAAAATTGTAACACTTGAAGAGGGAAACATTGATGTTAAGTCTTGAAACACTGTCAAAACAAAGTTTTTTTTTTTCTTTAGATATAATACACCAAACCTGACCCATCAAAGAATACATAATTAGAAAGGAGTGGAGGCTACAAATTAAAAGAGTAGTAGCATTGGAGAAGGCAATGGCACCCCACTCCAGTACTCTTGCCTGGGAAACTTCATGGATGGAGGAGCCTGGTGGGCTGCAGTCCATGGGGTTGCTAAGAGTCGGACACGACGAGCGACTTCACTTTCACTTTTCACTGTCATGCATTGGAGAAGGAAATGGCACCCCACTCCAGTGTTCTTGCCTGGAGAATCCCAGGGACGGGGGAGCCCGGTGGGCTGCCGTCTATGCGGTCACACAGGGTCGGACACGACTGAAGTGACAGCAGCAGCAGCATTAACATATACACAATACCATGTGTCAAATGGATAGCTGGAGGGAAGCTGCTGCATAGTTTAGGGAGTTCAGCTTGGTGCTCTGTAGTGACCTAGAGGCCTGTGATGGGGGATGTGGGAGGGAAGCTCAAGAGGGAAGATGTATGAATACATATAGCTGATTCACTTTGCTGTACAGCAGAAACTGTTGCAACATTGTAAAGCAAGTATATCCTAATAAAAGTTTTGACAGAAAGGGAAAAAAAAAAAAAAACCAAGCCATCAGGCCCAGACCTTCTTTGTCTGAGGGGCTTCAAGATGCCCAGCAAGTATGATCGCCTGGCTGGCAGCTTCTCCCAGATGCTGGTAAGAGGACAAGGGCTGCTTCACAGCTGGGAGGTGGGATGCTCTATCAGGATCCCCCCAACACCTTCCTCAGAACAGCCATTAACCAAAATGGGTGGCCGGGTCAAGGACATGCTCAAGGCCCTGGTCTGCTCTCACCTACACCTTCACTAGTGATGAGCCCTGAAAATCCAGGCTCTGCACCAGAAAAAGCAGATAACCTCCCCGGGGACCCAAGGTGCTCGGGCTGGAGGACATGGAGCAAAGGCTATCCTGGGGCACTCGAGAAGACACATCCTGTAACGGTGATGGGAACAGGCTTCAGAGGATCACTAGAAAGCAAATACCTGGGAGTACACACACAAGAGGCACCTACAGGCCGTTTCTCAATGACAATCAGTCTCTGCCTAGACATCCAAGCCACAGTGACTTTCATTTTGACTGTGGCTCCACGTGTGCTATCTTCCTACCTCCACACCTCTGCCCACACCATTTTACTCCCCTGGAAGCTCTCCCTGTTCCTTCATGATAGCCAAGGCCAAGGTGTTCTTCAGGGTTCAGGCAGAGCTCCAGTCACATCCTCAGCTGTGCCTGCCAGTGGGATGCCCTGGCCCCATCCCCACAAGGAAGGAAGCACTGCCCAGCTCCAGGGAGGGGGGTCAGCTGAGCCCATCAGGGTCAGCCTCAGTTGCAGGGAGTAACTTCATCCAAGATCATGCCCTTCCTGGGATCATGAGCATCTGGGGAAGCGAGGCCCAGCCCTTCTGGGCCGATGGAACTGATTCTGCTGGGCAACATTCACTCCGAGGACCCTGGTGGGCTGGCTGAGGCTTGGCAGAGTCCATATCACCCTCTCCTCACCCCTCTGCCCCTCCTGCCTCTGCCCCTCCTTTCAAGGGAGTTGATCCATAATAAACATCCTGTGCCAAGGTCTGTCTCCAGAGAGCCCAGTCCACACCAGTGCCCATGCTCTCATTTCGTGCCTGGCCATTAATATTATAACCTTGGATCGCTTCTTGGCCTTTTGGCTAAGATCAAGTGTAATATTATAACCTTGGTCTCTCCCATAGATGCTTAATAAACATCTGGCAAACAGATAAAAAAAAAAAAAACGGAGAAGGCAATGGCACCCCACTCCAGTACTCTTGCCTGGAAAATCCCATGGACGGAGGAACCTGGTAGGCTGCAGTCCATGGGGTCACTAAGAGTCGGACACGACCTCACTTTCACTTTTCACTTTCATGCATTGGAGAAGGAAATGGCAACCCACTCCAGTGTTCTTGCCTGGAGAATCCCAGGGATGGCGGAGCCTGCTGGGCTGCCGTCTATGGGGTCGCACAGAGTTGGACACAACTGAAGTGACTTAGCAGTAAACAGATAAAGTAATTTAATGTTTTCACCTGTTGAGGGAGCTCTCACAGAGTCCACCCCTCTTCCGGTAGCAACTGATTACGTAGACAAAATGCTGCTGAGGCTGACCGTCAGAACACTGTTACAAGAAAAGGCCTTCCTCTGGCTCCCCCAGAATCACAATCCACCCTCACTCTTTCATCTCACCCTGCAGCCTGAGGACCACATGGGATGTTTTGGACCCTGGGATCCAGAACAGTGGTCAGCTGGGCCCCCAGCCTTCTCAGTGATGGGTCTTCCTGCTTTATCCTGGGCTGTCGACTTCAGTGGCATCTTCTCATCAGCAGTGCTGCCACTGGGTGCAAACCACCTTGTTCACCACGACACTTGAGTAAAGATGGTGCGACAGCATGGTAAATGTTAAAAAAAGTTATAATGAGAGATGCTGTTAAAACAACCCAAGGCTTAGTGTTACTAAAGATGTGTGCAGAGTTTAGTGTCATATAAATAGTAGGGTTTATGGTGTCATGCCTACAGTTTTGAGCAGGCTGACACTTCAAGGGGACACTCAGTGAGTGCCCATTTAAACTGGGACTTCTCTTGCCTTACTCTTCTTAATGCCTGCTTTCTCAGCAATAGTAATCCAAGGTGTGTCTATCCTAATAATGGGGTAATGATATCCTGCTACTCAAAGGGCCTGGACAACCACCCTAGAACACAAACTGAAGCTCAGTGGAACAGCTGCAGCTCCCCAAGCTGCGGGAAACACCATCTCCTGCTTGGGGAGCTCACAGCATGGTGATTCCATCAGCTCAGATTTAAAAGCAATCTTGCAGAGAGGGACCAGCGCTCATCAGAATAAGCGGATTGCTTTTTAGCACGATTTCAGACTGAGGCTGTGCATCACACATCACAGAGAGCAGCAATCCGTCATTCAACAAAGACGGTAATTATAACTGTGGCTCCCCCTGGCCAGTGGCTACTTCTCTACACACCCATTTTCTTATACTATCCGACAAGGCAATTGCTGGCACACCCATTTTACAGATGAGGAAATCATATAACTAATTCACCATCACACCTCTAGGCAGTAACAGCATCCGAATTCAAATTTAGATCCATCCAGTTCCCAGTTTGGCTCTATCAGGGCTTACCTCTGAGTAGAGATGGGAAGTTGAGGAGGAAGGTGTGCATTTTATTTTCATTGCAAGTAAGTACTTCTGTGTTGTTGAATTTTTTTAATAAAGAGCAGGTCTTCAGGTATTACTTTTTTAATCTTCAAAACATCAAAAGGAACTTATGGGTCGGAAAAATGGTCCTGTGTCCATAGAAAAAAATGTATTATAATTTGACTATCTACCAACAGCTATAATATTTCCTTTGCTATAATATTTCTGTTTCTGGAAACCTGTCCTGAAAAAATAAGCAGGTGGGAGGCAATATTATATGTACAGATGTATTTATTTCAAAGTATTACTTTTCATAACACACTGGAAAAAAAACTATATGTTCTAAAGAGAATAGAGATGGGACATCTACATGACAGAGTACAGTGGTGCCACTTAAGATATTGTTGAAATATCAGTAGCAACAGGAGGAAATGCTCCTTATGGATCTCTAAGGTTGTGTGTGTGAGAGTGTGTGTGTGTTCAATCACTCAGTCGTGTCCGACTCTTTGCAACCTCATGGACCGCAGTCCCTCGGGCTCCTCTATCCATGAGATTTCCCACGCAAGAATACTGGCATGGGTTGTCATTTCCTTCTCCAGGGATCTTCCTGACCCAGAGATCAAACCCTCATCTCCCGCAGTGGCAGGTGGATTCTTTACCATCTGTGCCATCAGGAATAAAGTAAAAAATAAGCCTTAACTAAAGCTAATATATGCATTTCCCTCCCCACATCCCTCCCTCCATGCCATGGAGAGATACAGAATAATCTTTGAAGAGCAGACAGTTTTGGAGAAATATTTCAGGGATTCAGATGGATGGATGGGCAGAAAACTTTTCCTTTGCATTTCACATCTTCATGCATCATTTTAATATTTATTGTATATGCTACTTACATTTTAAATAATAAATATATTTTAAAGCTTTACATATAGTATGATCCAATCATGCTTTCAGAATAACATTACATTTTAATAATAAAATATACCCGAATATGATCATTGCACTGCAGAATTATAGACGATACTGCTTTCGCTTTATGATACTTATATTTCCTGAGTTTTATATCATAAACACATAATTGTTTATCATAAAAAGCCTCTTTTATTTCAGCTTTAAGACATTCTTTTAATACAAGGATGTACTGCCTCTAACAGAGCTTAGAAATTTCAGGGTGTCACCAGTCATGTCCTGCCCTAAACCCACACTTTCCTGAGTGCAGAGGAGGAAAGAAGCCATCTGAGACCCATGGCAAGAAGCCAGCTAATACAGCAGGTCCAAATCCTTATTGGCTTAGCCTCAAATCCCAGCTGATGCCACTCCTCATCAGTCCTGGACCCCTGGAATATAAGGGCCACCTAACCCAGAGGAACCCTAGAATCAAACAGGAAAGCATCACTCTCTTTTTTTTCACCCTGAGCAATACCCTGCCTAATGGACAACATTAGGCAGTTGAAGAAAAGAACCACTGAAGCCTGAGCTAATCTGTCCACCTGTAAGAGGTGGCATCAGCTCCACGCAAAGCACTGAAGGGGTCAAAAAGATGACCTTGACCTAGACCTTGACCCAATCCTCAGCGGAGGGTACAGACCAGATAAGGATATAGGAAGGCATGTAACTAACTCAGATCCCAGAAATAAAGTGACAGAGCCCTAACATCAGAGACATGGATGAGGGACAACTGGAGTTCAGAGAAGGAAGGTCACTTCCAGCCCAAAGCAGGCAGATGGCTTCTGGAAGACATGGCCCATGAACTGAGTTACAGTCTGGGTATACTCAATAAGAGGCCAGGCGCTCACCCGCCTTGGCGTGGGCCATCTCCGCAGTGTGGGGACCACATGTTCTAGTCACTGCCCCTCCTGTTCATGGGCAAGGCTGCCAGTCATCACCATGTCAGGGCACCTACATATTCACAGACCTGTGTGTTTGCTTTTTTCTTTCTTCCCAGGGCATATACCTCAATTACAAGCCTGCAGTCAGCCAAAGCTTGTGTACTTTCACAAAATGTTTCTGAAATTCACAAGTCTTTTCACCACAGGGAACTAGGCCTAACAAGTACTTTCTGTGGAACACCCCTGACTCTGACAAAACACCCCAGTTAATGTCAGTCTCCTTCCCACCAAAACTTTGCTAACAGCAGTGAAAATCAAAGCACAGACTCTGTATTTGCTTGGTGCTCTGGACATGAGATGGCCTTCCAAGAGAACAAAGTGCTCTTTTACTAATAACAAAATTCAGCAAGGCTCTTCCCTCCTCTCCCACCCCTACCTTGCCACGAGAAGGAGGAAGTTACCAGACTCTGATCTTCTCCCCGCCTGTTGCCTCCTCCCACCCCATCCAGTCTGGGTCTCCCATGCAAAGGGGTAAATCTGGTCACATCTCAGACAGGACCACAAACAGGACCCCAGATCAGGTGTCAGATCACATGGAGGGAGTCACACTCGAAGGACAGAATGAGGCGGCTGCACAGGCGGGCAAAGCAGTGACATTTAACCAGGTTCTTCTCTAGATGGAGATGGAGGTGGGAGCAAACTTTTGGAAAAAGTTTATTAGACAATAAAGTAAGTGCGTTAATTTAATTGGAGTGTGAAAGACATTTTGATGGTGATGAGGAGGCGAGGTGATGATTTATTTATAATCGACAAGGTTGTATCCCTCCAGCTACTGGAATAATTATATACTTTAGAAACGTACACTCATTGTGATACAAAAAGCCCCTCCATACCATGAAGATGGGGGCCATCAAGGGAAAGTCCTGCCAGGGTATCTGCTGTGACACCACCATCCTCTGACAGCACCATTGCTATAAGCGCTATTGGCCACCGGCCACCACTAACCCCAGCTATAAATTAGGGACTGAAAAATCTCTGTTTCCTCTGAAAATGAGGCCTTTTCCTGGAGTAAGTATTTAGTCTCCATCTGCTTCTGGGGATGTTTTCTTATCTCAATACAAGGACAAAGAAGGATTCTTCATCTTGTATCTGATCTTTTGTTTTTGTTTTGCTGATTTGGGTTGAAGTTACAGCTCCTGGATTCTCCTTAATTAAGATGCTAATGAAGATGTTGGGCAATAATGGCATCTCATTGAAGGGCTGGCAGAACTGAGTTCAAACCTGAGATTTGGGAAATGTCTTTATCACCCTGCAATTTCCTCATCTGGAAAATAGGGATACTGGCACCTGTCTGACTGGGTTGCTATAAAGACAAAACCTGGCTCAAGGGAAATCCTGGTATGTACTAAAAATTCATGGCTGTGACTCCTGCTGAAAGAAGGCCTACATGTTGGCACTGGCTCCCTAATAACTGGTGGGTCCGGCTTGTTCTGTTTGTATGGAGACTAGGTTGGCACCTGTGACCACTGCTTGCATCTCCAAAGGCTCACAAGCACTCAGATTAACAATCCAATCAAAAATTTATTCCCAGGGATAAGCCACAACATCATTAGAACAGAAATTCCAAAACTCAACTTCTAACACCCACTAGAAACGAGCTAGAATGAAAAGTTCAAGAACACTAGAGGTATTCCACACAATTCAAAGACTCCCCAGAGGAGGTAACAGGGGGTGTATTTACCTCCTCTAGTGAAACAACTGAAAAAATCAGGTGTGATATTTGAAAGAGTTTGCAGACACTGGAGCTCAGACAGGGCAGGACAGTGATCCCTGTGAAACAAACAAGGTGAGCCCATGAACACCCCAGCCTTCAGCCTGGGGAGTATCTGGGCCACAGCTCAGAGGAAGGGGCCCAGGCAGAGCCCAGGGGTCTTGCTGAGTTGAAGAATCAGAGCTGGGATTCCAGGGAAGCCCAGGCATCCAGAGTTCACAGGGCAGAGCACCAGACAGGAGAAAGCTGCCCAGACAACACTCTGAGGATCAGCAGAGAGACCTTCTTGAGTGTTCAGCTAAGTACTGAAGACTTAGTACCCAAGGTGGGGGATAGAAACACCCTGAAGGAGCACAGAGAACAGCCCCTGGAACTCACGTGGGGCTGGGAATAGGTCATGTCCCACCAGCCAGAGCAGGCAAGTCCAAAAATCGAAATACTGTTATGAGCTGAACTGGATTCCCTCAAAAATCCCTATGTTGAAATCCTTAACCTACCCCCTTACCCCATGCAATAGAGCTGAACACAGCTCTATCTGGTCATTAGGGAGACCCTAATGGAATATGGCTGATAGCTCCAAAACTGTGAAAAAATAATTTTCCCTTATTAGGTCACTTAATCAGTGATATTTCATGGCAGCTCTAGCAAATTAATCCAGGTAGTCAAACTGGTATTGCCTCTGTAGTGGGAAAAAATTTAGTCCTAGATTAAGGAATCTAAGGGCTTCCCAAGTGGTGCTAATGGTAAAGAACCCGCCTGTCAATGCAGGAGACTAAGAGATTCAGGTTTGATCCCTGGACCAGGAAGATGCCCTGGAGGAGGGCATGGCAACCCACTCAGTAGTCTGGCCTAGAGAATCCTATGGACAGAGGAGCCTGGAGGTCTACAGTCCACAGGGTCGCAGAGTCAGACACGACTAAAGTGAGTTGGCATGTACGCAAGGCATCTAACAAGACTTGAAAGCAAGACCCAAACGGAGAAAACTGCTTCCATGTACCTTAACTGCGTCCTAGAACAAAGCTCAAGATGATTTATAGAAGGACTAAAATATCCAGCACCTACCAAGGTAAAATTTACTATGTCTCGCATCCAATCGAAAATTACCAGACATGCAAATGAGCTTGGAAATACAACCCATAATAAAAAGAACCATCAATCAAAAGACTCCCCCCAGCAATCCTACCATCACAGCCACACTGTATTTCAAGGAGCCCACCTGGCCTCAGAAATGCAGTTTAAAATGAGTCTCCAATTCCCTGCAAGAGACTTGCTCTATCCTTTTTCATTCCAAAGAGGGTCATTCTAGGTGATAACAGAGAGAAAACAGAGAAATGCTCACTTTCTGTTTCGTTTCTTTGCTAACAGTGTCATCTTTCCTGAGGAGTGATACTATCCCCTTTTGTTCATCGTCTAACTCTGGGCCTATTGTTTTACAAAGGGCTGTGGCTATCTTTAGCTGTTTTTACCAGTTTTAGTTCAATTTGTGTTTCAGCCTTGCCTAACCTCTTTCGATCAGCCCTAACTTAGGTGATTCTTCATCTTGTAACCATTCACCTTAACTTCCTCCCTGCACTGTTAATACATATTAACGCTAGCTCCTTCAAGTCATAAGGTTCTAGAATAATATACCAGCTTTGATCTCTTTCCATGATGCCTCTTTCACTGAAGCAAACAGATAGTGCCTACTATGTGCCTGGCAGCAATTTCAAGCCCTGTATCCCTCTAGAGCCATCAATCCTGAGAGACAGGACAGATAGGTATCACTCCCCCCACGTTAAGAGTGAGGAAGCTGAGGCCTCTAAAAGAGACCAAGTAACCTGCTCCAAGCCACATAGCTAGTGAAATGGGGAGCCAACACAGGATCCCCAGAACCAAGTCTCTTGTGGACATGTCTTGACCACTCACCGTACTCACAACCCTAAACTGGCCACAGCGATGGGTTGGAATGCCCTCCCCCAACCCAGCCCACTCCGGGCCTCCTCAGAATTTCCCATCTGATGTTCTTTGCAGGCCAGAGGATTAGTAAATTTTCTTCCCAGTTCATTCACATGCTGTAGGTTCACAAAAAAAAAAAAAAATTAAAGTGACCTTCAGCTAAACCTACACCTGCCCTTACTGCTAAGGGGACAGGGTAACATCAGGCAGGCCTGAAGCATCCAAGATGAACTCAAGCGGGGCATGAGGCTGCTACACACAGCGATCAGAGACCCTCCACCCCTCCCCTCCTGAGTTCCCTTCAAGGGCACTTCCATCAAGCCTGACTTGCACAGAAGGCCCGCCCCCCATGAAAGGGCAAGCTGGAGAAGTGACCAGCCAGGGGCCCCCACAGAGAGAAATGCAATTCCCTCCCCCGTCACTGCTGTGCTGGGTGGAAACTGGGTCAGAGCCGGCCAGCCCATTCATTTAATCCAAACTCCCCCTCTCCATTCAGCTTTTAGTCTTCAGAGCTTTCAGTCCAAGGAAGCATGATTTCCTCTGCAACATCAACAAAACAAATTAAGCCCATGCTCTTTGATCTCAAAGCTTTTGTGCAGTGGATGGCCTGAACAGAAACAATCCTCCATCCTCCTGGCATCTCAAAGATACCAAAAAAAAAAAAAATCAGCCACTGTGTCAGGAGGCAGAATGCCAGCTTCTAGCCACCTGCCAGACACACTGCTGAGAATGGGGCTTGGCTAGGGAAGGGGTGCTTCGCCACCCATTCACCCTTAAAGCAAGAAGATCCTACGTGAGGCAGAGCCTGTCAGACAAGTCAGACTCTAAGGCAGGAGCTCTCATTCGGCCCATTTTGTTGCTGTTGTGCTCCCTCAGCCCCACTCCAGGGCCTTTGCACTGGCTCTTAGGCCCATCAAACATGCTTTCTCTCCAGATTTTGGAAAACTAACTCCCTCTTATCCTTCATCTCCTAGCAGAGGCCTCCCCCATCAAAAGTAGCTCTCATACTTGACTCTAAATACTCTATCCCGTCACCTTGTCCTGTTATCTTCTTGGCTTTTATCACCGTCAGAAATTACCTAGACTGACTATTCTGTTTATTTTCCAACTCTATCTCTACCCCCATAACAAGATGGATATCTCATCTATCTTGATTAGCAATGTCTCCCCAGCAGTGAGTAAAATGCCTGGCACGTGGTGGATGCAAGGCACATGCTTCCTGAATGAGGAAGACTCAAGGAAGATGAAGTGGGTTCCATCTCCAGCACCGGCTCTGCATTCTCCACACACTGGGCTGTGTACCTACACCAGGATGCAGATCAGCGCATGGCTGCTACGGGCTGCAGGAGCTCAGGATGGTCAGCACGCATGGCTGCTGCATGCTCGAGCTCAGCATGGCCGAAGAGACACGTGGCTGGTTCTGCGGAAGCAGAGAAGGGACTTTCCCTAATAGGTTTGCTAAGCTGGGATGATCGAAGGACAACAGCCCGTTAGCAGAACATATATTATAGACACAGCTATACATAGATATAGATATACATATAGGGACCAAGAGAATAGGAACCTGTTTTCTAATAGGTTCCTAATAGGAACCTGTCTGTGCCCTTGGATTTCCCATTCATGAGAAAAGATGGTTGGATTATTGATTACGCTGAATCTTTTTGTGGTTTCAGACTAACTGAGAATCTGAAGAAAGACACTGACTTTTTTGAGCAAAATGCACAAGCATATATATAAAAAAAAATAGTGCCTGCATTTCCTAGAGGTGCACAGACTCTGAGCCTCATCCACAGGTCCAGGATGAGAGCCTCTCACCCTAAGGCTCTGTCCCAGGCCCCCATGCCAGTCATCTGCCTGCCTGCCTTTGGACCCAGCCTTGAGCCCTCCTCTACACTCCCTTGCCTCCCTTCCTCTGGTAAGTCTTGTCAATAGGAATATCCAGGTAGAAGACTGTATTCCCTATAAAAACACAAAGGAAAACCAGGGTACTTCTCCCCCTCTTGCCAATCTGCATGGTGTCTTTACCACCTCTGGGCCTCTATCCCTCCCCAGAGACTCTTCCTCTGTGGTCCTGCCCCAGCCAGCAGGCCTTCCACAGTGTCCCCATCCGCAGGAGCTGCTGGATCCTGGGCTCCAGGAAGCCAACTGCCCCCTGTCCCTCCAACCTGAGGGATGCTAGCAGCTTCCTCCTATTGCCATTTCCTGGTTACCTCTCTATTTCCTGCTTGACTCTGGATCTCTTCCAACACCTCTATACCCAGCTCCCCATAGAGATTCCATCCACTACACTCACTGGCAGAAGCCAAGATTTCCTGAATAGTCCCTGACAGATGCATCTCCCTCCATCATGGGAGGAAGTTCTGGAAGGCTCTGAACTTCAAGAGAGGCCAGTCAGAGCTGAAAGAACAAACCTTTAGGAAGTCCTAGAAGACAGATGGGAAACCCATACTACCAGCAATGCCACTCTCCTGTTCAGTACCAATTCAGGAAAAAGCTAAAAATTAAAAGCCTTACACTCACCACCTAGTTAAACTATTTACAGCCCTTTTTGTGGACAAGGGAAACAAACCGAGGCTCTGAGCAGCCATCAGTTCATTGTGCCCCTGAGCTGATCTAACAGCCGAGGCGAGTTTTTCCTGTGTTTCTGCTCAGGAGCTCATGCTAGCTGCTGAGTGCTCCCTGCCAAAAAAGATCTAAGCATCAAAAACAGGCTCAGGCACCCCCATCCAGGGAGGCCCGCGTCAGCCTGGGATCCCAGTCCTGCAGCATCAAAGGCACACAGTGTCTGCATCCTGTCGTCCAGGCTCAGGCATCCTTGCACCCAGGAAGTGCAGCTGGGACCCTGCACCTGGAAACAGCCCAGCACAGGAGAGCACTTTACATTCTCACTGTGTTCACGTCTTTCAGTGAACAGCCCTTTCCATGAGCGTCCTCATTCCTTCCAAGCATTCTACAAGACAGGTAGAGCAGACATACAGAAGGGATTAGCCTCACTGAGGACTGAGGCACAGAGAGAGCCAGTGACTTGCCCAAAGATACACAGTTACTTTGAGGCAGAGCCACGTTTGGAACCCAGAGCAGGGAATGACTTCAACTGCCCTGCCATGCCTTGCACACAGAAACCAACATAAACCTCAACATTCCATGTATGAGGTTGGATTCCACCAGACACTAATCCAAATTGGGAATTTCAGTGCAAGCTGAATCAGGAAAGTACCAACATTCAACCGCTTTTTCAACTAAAACAAGGGGCCATTTCATAGGATTTGGAGAAATGCAAATAGCCTCTGACCTACAATGTTTCAACTTAATGATTTTTTAAGTTTACAATGGTGCAAAACCAAAAACATTTGGCAGAAACCATACTTAGATTTTGAACTTTTTCTGGGCTAGCCACGTATGGAACAACACTCTCTCGTGATGCTGGGCAGCAGCAGGGAACCACGGCTCCTGTCACCCATCCACTCACAAGGGTAAACAACTGACGCACACACCATATCCAGAAAAACCCTCTGTTTCTCACTCTCATTAGAATATTCAATAACTAGATGTGAGATTCAACATAAAGCAGGATTTGTGTTAGCTGATTTGCCCAACTGTAGGCTGATGGAAGTGTGCTGAGCACAATGAAGGTAGGTTAAGCTAAGCTGCAGTGTTTGGGTGGTGAGGTGCATTAAATGCATTTTGGACTCAATTTCACACACAGTGTATCTCAACTCACAAATGTTTGTTGGGCCATAATCCCTGGTGGCTCAAACTGTAAAGAATCTTCCTGAATGCAGGAGAACTGGGTTCGATCCTTAGATCAGGAAGACCCCTGGAGAAGGAAATGGCAACCTACTCCAGCATTCTTGCCTGGAGAATCCCATGGACAGAGGAGCCTGGTGGGCTACAGTCCATGGGGTCATAAAGAGTTGGACACAAGTGAGCTTTCAGTTTTCATTTCAACCCCATCATAAGTCAAGGAAGGCAAAAAGTCAAGGAAGATCTGTACTTTGTTTGGGTGGCAATTCCAGGGAAGCAGCAGTCAGGGAGTGCGCAAGGTGAGAGTCAATGCAGATTCTGATGACCGTTGGGACACCAAAGGGTGGTCAACAGACTGGGTCCTTCTGGGGAGCTCTGCGAGGCACGGCAGAACCGCCCTGCTCAACACGGCAGGTGCCAGTTACATCTTGCTACTTGACATGACAATTAGTTAAAATTAAAAACTCATTTCCACAGTCTTACTAGCCACATTTTAAAAGCTCCGCTGCTGCATGTGGCCAGTGGCTGCCATATTGGATAGCACAGCTATAGAACATTTCCATCATCACAGGAAATTCTATGGGGGCAGCACATGCCTAAAAGCTGTTCCATGTGAGAATTAGACTCTGCGATATTTATCCTCCCATCAGAGTCTCTGATTGGGGCTGCTCATGGGGGCTCTGACCCTGGCACCTCCAGTTGATCTGTCTCACCGTGGCTCCAGGAAGCGAGGGTAGGGGCATGGGAGGCCCTGACCACATCTGCTAGCCTCACTGACCCCTCCTGCACAGGACTCTCGGCTCTTGTAGAAGGTCCTCTGGATTCAGGCATTTTAACAGCTCCTTCCTGATGGTCCTGGAATCCTCCAGCCTAAAGAGAAGCCTCTCTCCCTGCACAACTGAGAAAGACACATCCCAGGCCTTCTGTGCATTTATGATTCATGGCAGGCAAGCAAGACAGACAACAGCACATGGCAACTGAACAAACACTGACCAATAAACAAATTAGGAAGGCTTTGTGCAGAAGCCCTTGTGAGCAGCGCCCAGCCAATGGTATGCAGCTGTCGCCTATGAGAAGTATCGAAAACTTAAAAGATACAGTTTGGAGATTGATATTCCCATCAGGCAGGCTAGTCCCTGAATATTCACATTATAGCAATTTCCGAAGCAGAGCTCAGAGACATCGCTGCCCTTGTCCAAAGCCAAGTCAAAGTCTGGCAAGGTCAAGGCAGTGCTCTGAAGCCTGGCACTCAAAATTTTCTCGGCCTGTTCTTCCCTGAGGGGCTGCTCTCTACACAGCACAGTGACCAGAGCCCAGGCCCTCCAGAGTCCAACCACCTGGGTTCACACTTCATCTACTTCCTAACTGTATGGAGTTTGGCACATATCTCTGAGTTCGGGTTTCCTCATCTGTAAAGTGGGCACAATAATACCTTCTCAAATTATGAAGATTAAACGAGTCCATATTTGTAAAGGATATAGAACAGAGTGGTAGACTTTTTCTGGAAAGAACCAAATAGTATTTTAGGCCTTGTAAGCCATATGGTCTCTGTTCCAATTTCTCAACTTTCTCCTGGAGCCCAGTGCAGCCATAGGCAATATGTAAATGAATGGGCATGTGTGTTCCAATAAAACTTTATTTATAAAGTCAGGGGGTGGACAAGACTACCTAGCAGGCAGTTTCTTAGCACAATGCCAACCTCTATCTTAGAACAACACCTGCTCTATGATATGTGCTATATTAATGTTTATGAAATGAATGAATGAAGTATGTGCCCTCCTCCCTTTCAGATCCTCCTTGCATTGTTTCCTCTACCTCCCACTCTGGTCATTTTTCAAGGCCAAGCTCAAGAAGCCTTCCAAGGCCCACCCTCTGTTTTCAGCCTTATTCCCCAGAGCACTGTGCTTGCTCTTCTATTGTGACACCTGTCCCAGTCTGCCATTTGCAGAGTGACTTGTTCAGTTGCAGAATTTAATGGTCCCTGTAAGATGAGAAGAAGGTAGGAAAATGAGGCCCAGAGAGGCAAGTAACTTTTTCAAGGTCACACAGTGAGGATCAGGATCAAACATTGGGTGTCCTGAGTCTTGGGCTTAGTGAGGCTCCTATCCTGGGAGGGGTGGGCCAATTCCTCTGCTGTCCACCTACTGTCTATTGCCAAGGGCTGTTTCAGGCTGATTCAGGGCTGTGCTGTCCCTCCCCAAGAGGCTCTCTCCTTCCTGCCCCAGCTCCCCTCCAAGCAGGGCACATGGCAGCCTGGCCCCCGACACTTGACAAATCTGGTGCAGGCTGAGTCAGCTGTGCATCCAGTATAGACCAGGCGCAGGCCGAATGTAGTGGGGCTGATCCTGTCTGCTTCTCCCTCCTCTCACTGCACCCCTGAGTACTGCCCAGTGTCTTCTGCACAGGAGGGACATCCAGGATAGACCCAAACAGGGACGCTCCACACAGGACAGGCCCCTGTCCATCCACTACCCAAAGTACCCAGGGCAGACTCCAGAGCTGCCTGGACCTGGGGCTCTGGGATGCCTCCACTGTGAGGGTGGCTTTCAAAGTGTCTCAGAACAAAGTTAGCCCACAGACACACACATTCAGCACATACACTCGCACATGTACTCACACCTATACACACACACACAGACACTGAAATACAGATGTATCAATGCCAAAGAATGCTCAAAATATTGCACAATTGTGCTCATCTCACATGCTAGCAAAGTAATGCTCAAAATTCTCCAAGCCAGGCTTCAACAGTACATGAACTGTGAACTTCAAGATATTCAAGCTGGATTTAGAAAAGGCAGAGGAACCAGAGATCAAATTGCCAACATCCGTTCAGTCATCAAAAAAGTGAGAGAGTTCCAGAAAAACATCTACTTCTGCTTTATTGACTATGTCAAAACCTTTGACTCTGTGGATCACAACAAACTGGAAAATTCTTCAAGAGATGGGAATACCAGACCACCTGACTTGCCTCCTGAGAGATCTGTATGCAGGTCAAGAAGCAACAGTTAGAACTGGACATGGAACAACAGACTGGTTCCAAATAGGAAGGGAGTAGTCAAGGCTGTATATTGTCACCCTGCTTATTTAACTTATATGCAGAGTACATCATGAGAAACACTGGGCTGGAAGAAGCACAAGCTGGAATCAAGATTGCCAGGAGAAATATCAATAACCTCAGATATGCAGATGACACCAACTTTATGGCAGACAGCAAAGAACTAAAGAGCCTCCTGATGGAAGTGAAAGAGGAGAGTGAAAAAGTTGGCTTAAAACTCAACACTCAGAAAACTAAGATCATGGCATCTGGTCCCATCACTTCATGGCAAATAGATGGGAAAACAAAGCCAACAGTGTTTCCACTGTTTTTCTTGGACTCCAAAATCACTGCAGATGGTGATTGCAGCCATGAAATTAAAAGACGCTTGCTCCTTGGAAGAAAAGTTATGACCAACCTAGACAGCATATTAAAAAGCAGAGACATTACTTTGCCAACAATGGTCCATCTAGTCAAAGCTTTGGTTTTTCCAGTAGTCATGTATGCATGTGAGAGTTGGACTATAGAGAAAGCTGAGCGCCAAAGAATTGATGCTTTTGAACTATGGTGTTGCAGACTCTTGAGAGTCCCTTCAACAGCAAGGAGATCCAACCAGTCCATCCTAAAGGAAATCAGTCCTGAATATTCATTCGAAGGGCTGATGCTGAAGCTGAAACTCCAATACTTTGGCTACCTGATGCAAAGAACTGACTCATTTGAAAAAACTCTGTTGCTGGGAATGTTTGAAGTCAGTAGGAGAAGGTGACAACAGAGGATGAGATGGTTGGATGGCATCATCGACTCAATGGATATGAGTTTGAGTAAGCTCCAGGAGCTGGTAATGGACAGGGAAGCCTGGCATACTGCAGTCCATGGGGCCGCAAAGAGTCGGACATGACTGAGCAACTGAACTGAACTGATGCACACATTAGCCTAAACACACAGGCTCAAATATTTACAGACATATGCACACATATAAACACATATACACACAAACACAGAGATGTAACACCCATGAGCATACAGGGACCAGATACAGGCACACAGTGACACATAAACACACACACATACACACAGATATATATACACAAACATGCACACTAACAAATAAGGATACGTGATAGTAGCATTTACATGCAAACACAAATATGTATGTGCAAAAAGACATAGGTACACACACATACATACTCACACATATCTCTCCACATGCCCAGAACCTCACACAGATCAATACACATTGTATACACATGGATGTACACACACACACACACATGTACACACTGCCTGATGCTTTTACTTTCACAGATATACACAGCGTGCTTTCCCAGAAAGCTGTCTAAGGCCCCTGAGAACAAGACTGGGCCCTGTTGATGCTCCGCCCCGAGACTTGAACACTCTTAGCATCCTGCCCAGCACTGTGAACACAGCTGGCGCTCAAGTTTAATTGGTGGAAGAATGGGTGGAGTTGTCACATCCGGGGGCCCTGGGTAAAGGGGCCGAGCTTTGTTAAGAAGTCTTGGCTGCTGGCCGTGTCACCCCAGAGCTTTAAAGCAGTTCTCTGCCCCCAACCCATGGAGGCTCCACCAGCCCTGCCAGCTGGGAAGCCAGTCTGCCTGTTGCTGGCTTCCTGGCAAGCGCTGCTCATTAACACCTCCACCCGAGGTGGCAGAGACCTCATGAAACTCAAACCAAGTCATTCAGCCACTTGTCTCGGGCTGGACTCAAAGGTCCCCTGGGGTAGGAAGAGTGTGGCAGAAACCACAGGCTTAAGTGGCCCTGGCCTCTGTCTCCCAGCATGTGGGTTTTCCAGCTGAACTTTAGAAATAAAATCAGAGCCAGGAGCTCATTCTACCTGACGGGACCCAGGACATGGCCCCCATCTGGCTTCCCTTCAAATCTCAGTCTTCAAAGCAGTGGCTCCGGGAGAGCCTGGCTCTGCTCAGCCTGGGAAGATGCCCTTTTGTCCTGACTTCTCCCCGGTGGGGAGGTGAAGGGTTGAGGAGCCCTCTTCTTTGGCACCATCACCAGGCATGGCCCGAGCTTGCTGACACCGCTCTGGGCCTCAGTGTTTCCGCCACCTCTACCAAATGGGGTGTATAACCTCTCCATCCTACATAAGGACGCAGCACCAGAGAACAAGGACTCTGCCCTCTGGAGAGTTGGGAAGGAGGAGGGGGCAGTCCGCAGAAACTGGAGGAAGAGCACTCCTTGCTGGCACCTCCCCACTGCACAGAAGAGCTGCTCTGCAAGTTAAGTAATTGATGGAGCACACTCTAAAAATACAAACTAGGTTAGCACTCAAGGTGGTGGATTGCTCCAAGAGGGAGTTAATTCAGGCATCGAATCTCCCTGGAGTGGGGACTGTGAGCCTAAAACAGCAGGTGTGTGAGCCAGGGGGCCCCCCAGAAACTGACTGAGATGTGACGTTCACTGCAGCCCCAAGCAAGAAGGAACCAGAGAAAATGGGCCGGGAAGCACGGGGGCAGCAGCCCAGGCCCTCCCTGCACGAGGAAAAGAAAACTCAGGAAAGAGTCGAGGGCACAGAAGACAGTAAGGAGGCAGGGGAGGTTTCACACAAGGAGAGAGCTCACTCTCACTCGACTGGGCTGCAAAGACCCCAGCCTCCTAGCTCTATGGAACCTCCTGCTACTCCAAGCCATGTCCACAAAACAGTGGCATCAGCACTGCCTGAATCCCGTTAGAAATACAGAATCTCGGGCCCTACCTCAGACCTTCTGATCTGCATTTTCACAAGATCCCCAGGAGATTCTTGGGTGTATTAAAATTTGAGAAGCACCAAATTGCGTGTCAAAACCCCTGATGCTGGCTCAGCTGTTGCCATCAGATTTCTGTGTGATTTTATGGAAACCGCTTGACCTTTCTGGGCACTGGAGTTCCCTCATCTGGACTATGAGGCTTGTTTCTCTCTCCTGGGTTCCAGGAGTCTCATGTCAGATCCCCCACTTGCAAGCCCTTGAAGAAGTGGGAAGGCTTTTACAAATAGTCATTCCTTTCCTGGGCTTCCCTGATGGCTCAGCAGGTGAAGAATCCACTTGCAATGCAGGAGACATAGGGATGCTCGTTTAGGACCTGGGTTGGGAAGACCTCCTGGAGGAGGAAATGGCAACCCACTCCAGTATTCTTGCCTGGAGAGACCCATGGACAGAGGAGCCTGGCAGGCCACAGTCCAAAGGGTCACAAACAGTTGGACATGACTGAGCACGCACACACACATGGATTCCATTCCCACCAGGCCACTCTCTTTTGCAGCTCTTGACATCTTCGGTGCACAGAGAGGGAGGTCGGGAGACGATCCTTGCAAGACACACTGAGGCCAGGAAGAGAGCCTCCTAATTTCATTTTAAACCTTAATGGAAAAGAGACGGAGTGGGTGTGAAAGACACAGCTCTTGCTAACAGGAAAGCAAAAAACCTGAGGAATGCTAAGTAAGCTAGAGCATTTCATCCAGAAATCTCAGGCCTGACATAGACCCTTCACGCAATTCAGGTATCACTACTGAATACCCATTTGAGAAATGAGGCTTCCTAGGCTCAGAGAGGTTAAATGAGTGAGTCAAAGTCACACAGCCAGTGAGAGGCAGGGCCCAGAAAAGGAGCTGGGCTCCTGCCTTGTAAGGCAAACTCTCTTTGGGACTTCTGGGTACTGTGTCCTTGGCAGCCAACCCAGGCTGGTGTGTGTGCAAACAAGAAGGAGAAAGCCATTCTAATATTGGTCTGAGTTGAACAGAATTGAGAAGATAAATCTGCCATGGGAGGAAATTACATCAGAGGGCTTGGATAGAAAGTCTCTAAATTATTGCTTATCTGGTTTCATTAAATGCATTGCTTCCTTCCATTAGCTCCAGGGGCTGAGATGACCAAGCACCTGTCTTCCACACAGGCCTGTGGTTGTGTGTAAACCCACAGGGGAAGGGAACAAAGGGATATGGCACAAATTCTAAACCAAAACCAGATGAGAGACAAGTACACCCAAAATGGTGTACACACACACACACACACACACACACTAGCAACCCAGAAGTTAAAGTCCGAGGAGGGCAGGCTTGGGTCCTTCTGGTCCTTACCTGGAGACCCAAACAGTCTCTGATGAGGTTGGAAGTAGTCGAGACCTCAGCAGAAACAAGGCTCTTTGCCCACGGCTTGCTTCCAAGAGCCCTAGGGGCAAACTGCTTGGTCTTCCCGAGCTGTGGCAAGGGCTCTTAAGTCAGAGATTCAGCCAAGGGTAAAGCTGGCAGCCACTAGCCCAAGGGCACCAGGCAGTCTACAGCCACAAGCACATTCCAACACAAATGGAAAGAAAGACATGCTGGCCAGGCCTTCCCTTCTGGCTTCAGGATGGCACCCCTGTCCCTGGAGCTGCCTGGCTTTTCCCAGGTCTTAGGAAGCATTGTGGTAGCATGGAAATATTTGTTGGCTGGGGTTGGGGTTGCGGGGGTGGGAGAGTTGGAGGAACCTGAGTTTGAATCCAAACTCTGCTACTTACAAGCTGTACCCACCTTGGATGAGCCACTTAAATACACTGAGCCTCCGCTTTCTCATCTGTAAAGTGGGGATAATAGCAGTGTCAGCCCCAGAGGGCTGTAGGGATATATATACTGTATATAAAGCATCTTGCTGGCACCCAGCAAACAGCAGGCATCGAATGAGTGTCAATACCCTCCACCGATGTAAAACAAAAACGTTTCAGGGGTGCGCCCATCCCGGGCCTACATCATATTAAGAGAGTGGGCCAGTCCCTGCCAGGTTCGCAGTTCTATCCCTCAGCCAATGACAACTCCAGGGGCACTGCCCAGTGTGGTCTTAAGGCACAATGCCCCTCACCTGGGGCTAGGCAGTCCACACCTACGGAGATGTTCATGGGAGGCTGGGAGAAAAGAACAGACCCAAATCAGTCCTGGGAGGGAAGACCACCCCAGCAAGTATTCTGGAGGGGTCTCGGCTAGCAGGAGGGGAAGTCTAGCAAAGGCACAGCCTTGGCAGGAGCAGCAGAAACTGACCACAGCTGCCAAAGATGGAAGCAGAGATGGGCTCAGGGCGGACCGTCATCCCTGGCTCAGAGCTCCCTGCCTCACTCCTCACACTACCAAGAACAGGCTCCCGCATAGCCCTTCCCCTCCTTCACCTGGTCTCCTCAACTGGACAAGAAGCTCCCCATGGGCAGGGGAAGGATCAGTTTCACTGTGGTCCCCTACAATGGAGCAAGCCAGGTCTGTGTCATCTGATGGATAGCAGTGATGCTTTGGGCAAGTCACCCAGCTATCCGGCCTACTCTTCACCTCCAAAGGAGACTGCCATACCCACTCACCTACCCTCCCAGGGTGTTAGAAAGCCCAACTGACCTTATACAGTCATTCAACAAGCATGCATTGCGAACCTAGCGCAAACCACATGCTGTGCGAAGCTCCAGGAGAGTAAGAGTGAGAAAGACAGACAGGATCTGTCTGCAAAGCTCTGTTCTCAAAAAGCTTACACTCTAAGTGAGAGACAAAGATCAACCAAGCACACAAACATAAGTATCATGCATGTGTTCAATTATGGCAACTCTCAAGAAAGGCATCACTGTGGTTTATAATCAATCATTGACGGCTTCAACAGCCATAGAAAGAGCTGCGCGTGAGGCAGGATGACTCTGGCTCCAGCAAGACAGTCAGGGGCCAGAAAGGTAAGAGAGAGGAGAGAATATGAGCAAATAACCCATCTATGCAAGAGAGATCTCTATGCTGCAATGCCCCTTCACAGAACAGAGGGCATTCATGTTATGACACATGGAATGGAGATGCCTACCAGGGAGGTGAGCGATCACCTTCGATTGGGAAGCCTTGAAGAAAGTGAAGCCTAAATCACATAAATAGGACTCACAAGAAAAGAGGGAAGAATGGGAGAGAGGGGGACAAAGGAGAGAAAAATAAAGGAAAAGGAAGGGGAGGAGTAAATAAAAATAGAGAAAAGAGAAACAAGAAAGAAATCTCCAGGAGGAAAACCCAGCTGGAAGAACGCAGAGCCTCTCTCAAGATCTCAGGGTGACCTCTGGGCGAGACTGTGAAGGACACCATGTGATAAAGCGATTGCCACCTCTATTTGACAGGCGTTGTCACTTCCCATGGCTCCTGGCCTTATACACCATTTGTTAAAACAAATCTTACATCGCAGAGGCTATTGCTTCAGTGCTGGTGGGACAGGCTCCACACCAGATAAATATACTTTAATCAAGTCCTCTTGATTGATTGCGTTTTTTTCATGATGGAAGGTCTGTCTCCCTTGCAGTCATCCACAATAAGGGTGGATGAGTAGTGTTCAGTGGATATCATGCCTGGTGACTGGAAGACCCAGGGGCTCTGGGTGCCATCGAGGATGATCCAATAGGGTTGCAGACACTGCAGTCAGTTTTGCTTAATATTCAGCCACAGAATCGAGTGACAGAGCTCTTAGTCACAGCATCAGAGTCGCAGGGATGTCTGGAGCAGCTGGAGCCCATAAAGGTCACCTTTTCCTCCAATACCTCTATGTGCAGATAGGAAAGTTAAGTGGGAGGCATTTGACCTTCCCAAGGTCACTGCTGCTTCCTGGCAGAGCTGACACCAGAACCCAAGTTTCTAAACTTGGGAGGAAACAGAGCATAGTATTCTAAGACCAGAGACTGAGGAGTCACAAAATTTCAGAAAGTCTGCCTGAAGCAGACAGGGAGGTGCTGAAGCCACTAGCCAAGTTCTACATTCACCAGGGACCTGGAATTTGGACCTCAAAGCCATCCCTGATGAGGTTACGTTTGCATCCAGGGAGATGCACTCGCAGAGTGGATAAAGACACCACTGCTTGTCAAGTTCAGATTTCATCCTCAGGGCTTACCAGATCTCACCCTTGTAATACTCTAGGGATTAATATTAAGTTTACATATTAAGTAACTGCCCTTTGAATATCATGATCATACTGTACTTGATTTCTTTTTAAAAGCACTCCTTTATTTAATTCATGGAAACATTTAAGACAGATCACAATTTGCATAACCTTGCTTTGGCATGTCTTCATTTTAATTTTTTTCTACATGGACAGAACCCGGGGTTTCTAGAGTCAGGCTGCCTAAACTATAATCCTATATCCCTGTGACCTCAGCTACTTGAGCCCCTCTGTGCTGGTAGTGGCTTAACTGTGTACGGCTCTAAAAAAATTCGTGTTGCAGTCCCAACCTCCATAGCTCAGAATGTGGCTGTGTTCAGAGATAACATCTTTAAAGAGGTGAGTAAGCTGAAATGAGGCTGTTTGGGGGCAACTGCAGTCCAATATGACAGCTGTATTTCTAAAAAGAAGAAATTTGGACATGGACATGGACAGAAAAGAGACAACATGAAGACCCAGGGAGATAGGGGCCGTCTAAAAGCCCAGGAGAGAGGCCTGGAATAGATCCTTCCCTCACGGCCCTAAGAAGGAACCAATCCTGCTGACACCTAGATCTCAGACTTGCAACCCCCAGAACTGTAAGAAATCGCCATTCTTACTGTTTACACCTCCCCCTCGGTGGTATCTGTTGTAGCAGCCTAGCATCCTCACTTTTCTCACTGGTCGATACTTGGGCCCTCTTCATAGAGTTGTGCCCAGTGCCCCGCTCCCGGCCTTCTGCAGGCAGCCCATAAATGAATGCTCCTTACACTTAGTACTAAGGTGGAGCCTTAACCCCACCCGGTCTCAGCAAACTGTCTCCTCGCACTCTTCTGTGTGAGCAGAAGCTTCTCATGAAAGCAGAAAGATAAATTCTGCAGGCAAGCCCAAACTCTTCACAATCCGCGCCCCCTCAACTCAATGAGACCTTCAACCCAGATATCCTAAAGCAAAGCAGTTTGAATCCCCAGACCCACATTCATAGGACTTCCCTTCTGCTCCTCGTTCTCCTCTAGCTGTCGCTTCCAGCAGTTTGAAGACCTGCCTGTCAACCCCCAACCTCTCCCCACCCAAGACCACGGAGGCCCCAACAGGAAGCCTGATTCTCCCCCACTTTATCCAAGTTAGACAACGCAGAATGCATCTCCAGAAAACAGAGGTAACAGGAAAACAAGCACACCATCCAAATTCCCAGGTTATGAGAATCAGAAGCCTGGCCTTCCAGTGTATTGGAAACGGAGGGTTTCTCTATTTTGTGATGAGCTGGAGGGCTGACACAGCTCTGGACAGTCTCCAGCTACCCAGGGATAATCCAGCCTATTAGCAGCAGTTTGAGAGAACTGTGTCTCAATTTGTCTTGAAGAGGCCCTAAACCTAACATTCCCCAGAGGGAACCCTTGAGGACCTAGAACAAGTTAAATGACAGTGATGGAAAACGTCCCCTAGGATGTGAACTCACCTCAAGCTGAGCGAGAAACCACCTGGGACAGGCTACCATGCGACCCAGCAATTCCACTACTGGCCACATACCCAGAGAAAACCATAATTCAGACAGATACATGCACGCTGGTATCCACAGCAGCACTATTTACAACAGCTAGGACACAGAAGCAAACCAAATGTGCATTAGCAGTGGATAAACAGTGATGTGGCACACACAGACGATGGAGGGTCACTCAGCTATAAGAAGCAATGAAATCTGGGTCATTGGATGGAGACAAAGATTGTCATACAGAGTGAAGCAAGCCAGAAAGAGATAAACCAATACTGTAAATTAATGCATACACATATGGGAAATCTTAAAAAATGGTATCAGTTCAGTTCAGTTCAGTCGCTCAGTCGTGTCCGACTCTTTGCGACCCCGTGAATCGCAGCACGCCAGGCCTCCCTGTCCATCACCAACTCCCGGAGTTCACTCAGACTCACGTCCATTGAGTCCGTGATGCCATCCAGCCATCTCATCCTCGGTCGTCCCCTTCTCCTCCTGCCCCCAATCCCTCCCAGCATCAGGGTCTTTTCCAATGAGTCAATTCTTCGCATGAGGTGGCCAAAGGACTGGAGTTTCAGCTTTAGCATCATTCCTTCCAAAGAAATCCCAGGGTTGATCTCCTTCAGAATGGACTGGTTGGATCTCCTTGCAGTCCAAGGGACTCTCAAGAGTCTTCTCCAACACCACAGTTCAAAAGCATCAATTCTTCGGCGCTCAGCCTTCCTCACAGTCCAACTCTCACATCTATACATGACCACAGGAAAAACCATAGCCTTGACTAGATGGACCTTAGTCAGCAAAGCCATGTCTCTGCTTTTGAGGATCTATCTAGGTTGGTCATAACTTTTCTTCCAAGGAGTAAGCGTCTTTTAATTTCATGGCTGCAGTCACCATCTACAGTGATTCTGGAGCCCCCCAAAATTTGCAAACCAGAAACAGAGCCATGGAGAACAAAGGCATGTATACCAACACAGGGCGGGATGAATGGAAAGACTGAGATTGACACATGTACATTACCGATACTAAATAGATAACTAACAGGAACTGACTGTATAGCCCAGGGAACTCTACTTAATGCACTGTGGCGACTTAAATGAGAAGGAAATCCAAAAGGGAGAGGACATACATACATGTCTGGCTGATTCATTTCGGTGTACAGTGGAAACAAATATAGCACGGTGAAGCTACTATACTTCAGTAAGGGCTTCCCTGGCAGCTTAGTCAGTAAAGAGACTGTCTGCAATGCAGGAGACCCAGTTCAATCCCTGGCTTGGGAAGATCCCCTGGAGAAGAAAATGGCAACTGACTCCAGTATTCTTGCCTGGAGAATCCTATGGACAGAGGAGCCTGACAGGCTACAGCCCATGGAATCACAAAGAGCTGGACACGACTGAGCCACCACCACATACTTCAAAAAAAACTAATTTAGAAAAAAAGGAAGAAGGGGCACAAAGACCCTCAGAAACCAATAAGGCTTCCAGGGGAACCACCCGGGAACCTGGAAGCTTGGCTCAACTGTGAAACCCAGCACTGCACTGTCTCAGCGAGTAGCAAGAGATTTGGTGACAATGGAAGCTTCCAAACCTACACAGCATCGGTGATAAAAATTAAGGTCATTTAGAAACCCAGAAACTAAAGCCGGTCTGCCTCTGAAGGGAATTTTAATTTGTTAATGGGTTTTCCAGCTGATGGTTGGGGAGAAAGATAGCAATTCACAATGGGTCTGACGCCAAAAATAGGGCCACGCAAGCCGGCAAGTCTCAGAGAGTTCTTTCGTCTTTCTTCAATTGCATCAAGAACACGCTGTCCGGGGACGCAAATTTCTGCACTTCCCCCCCCCCCCCCCC